>JAOXXN010000364.1:27734309-27745052 GCA_026770055.1 Myrmophylax atrothorax
AAATGTTTTTAGTTAATAGGACAAATTTAACTCATACAATGATTTCATAGATTTAATTTTTTGCATCTCAGGAATTTAAAAAGTGCTATTTGAGGAAAATATCACTGCATATAGAGAACTTCCAAGTAGTAGAGACATTTACTTAAACTCTGAAGTCCTTAGACATAATGGAAAGAAGTTAGGAAAACTTCTTTAAGTATTTGAAGGAGGCATGAATTGATAATTGGATAAATGCTTTTCTAGTTTACGGATGCTTGTTTACATTTATGAGTGAACAGAATCATTAAACACTGACCTCTTCATCCTTTGGTGAAGTAGCAGTGGATATGAACTAATTTTCTGGATCCCATTGGCCCATATTTTTAAGAAATGCAGCTCTATAAAAAAGTTAAATGAAAGACAGCTAAAGATTTATTTGAGTTACATTTGTGCCTTTACTGGAGGAATGGTGCAATAATTTATGCTCAAGCTGTTCATTTATCAGTAAAATGTGTCTTGTGTTCATGTGATATTAGTATAATATTCCAGTGAAGCATGAGCTGAGTCATAGGATACATATAGTAAAGATCTGCTCTTAAATTTGAACTGATTTGTCAAATACTTAGTGAATCCAAGTAACCTGACATGTACAGCAGTTTTCTAATTCTGCAAGGTAGACATGCAGTTCTTCAAGACAGCCACGTTGGTCATATGGAGAACTAACATGCAGCCTATTTTCTCTGAATTGTGAAAGGACAACCACTTCTATCTGAGAGCCACAATGAGAACTTGTGGATAGCAGCTAAGTCTAACTGCTGTGGCAGTCATTATGGAATAGAAGCGTTCTCCGGTGTTTAGGCATAGATTAACTTTTCTTTCTTCTTATACTCTGCACTTCAACATCCAAGAGGTTTGCAAAGAAGTCTGTAGTTTTATATTATATATACTGATTCCTTCATTGACTGCCTCATATGAAAGACAAGGGAGAAGTATGTCCTATAAATATTTGCAAAAGCAGGACTATGGCTGTTAATGTTTATGTATATATTTGTGTAATACATATGTTAATTTTATAGATTTTTTTCTTTTAACTTGCAAAATAGTGCTAAAGAGAGGACGTTGAAGGAGAGAAATCTTGAACTTGGAGGCTTTGAAACAGAATAATATCAGGGCAGAAGAGAGTGGGGTAAGGTGAGGAAAGATTTGCTAGAAAGTAGAAGAGAGACAATTAAAATTACTTGCCATTAGGCAGAACCTTTACTGCAATTTTCCCTTTGCATTTTTTTCTGAGGGGAAAGAAATCTTGAAGATGGTGCCCAATTTTACATCATAGTTTCTTAGAAAAAGTCTTATGAGCAAGGCAAACCATTGGTATTGTTGATGATCTTGATATATTAATTCAGTCACTTCTTGATATGATATATTTTGTAATGGTATCTGCCAACTAATTGTTAGTATTAAAAGTTTCTTCTCTCTGGCATTTCTTGTGAAATATTTTCTTCTGTTGTAATTATTGTTTTGTGGGTATAGCCACCAACTAAAGAGAATTTATTTTAGTTTTGTGTAATAGTTTAGGGAGTTTTGTTATACTATTCAACTCGTCTTGGAAATTTGCAGGCACGAAGTAATTATTTTCATGGCATTATGAGTATTTCAAATACAGTAATAATTTGACTTAATTAAAAAATATTTTGAAGGACAGTAAAGATGTGTAAAGAATATATTATTTTACTTTAGAAAGTAGTATTTTAAAAAATTGTCCTCATTTTGTTCCTCTTTTATATCTGTTCATGGAGGCCTGAATTCTTTTCTGCATGAAGAACCAGCGTGTTTCACTTTCTGTTGAGAGGAGCAGAGTATAAACTTGCAGTATAATACAACAATAATTTATGTAATTTATGTATCAATTTGTGTGTTTTCTGTGACCTTCCATCTGGTCTTCACTCCCCAGCTCTTCCAAAGACTGGAAATGACAAGACACAATACATTATGTTAAAAACCCCTCTTGTTTAGTAATGTATTTCATAAATCACAGAGTGCCTTGCAGGGCTGGTCAGCCATAAAAGAAATGGGAATATATACTACAGAAAGAGAAGATGATTCCATCTTTGTGAAAATGTCAAGAGACCATATTGTTGAAGAGAGAATGATTAGAAAGCCAAAATTAGATGGATTAGGAGAGTGAGACTGGACCCCATAATTTATCTAGGTTGTAAGAGGAAATGGATCTGTGGTGACATTGAGAATAAAGCAGTGATTTAGGTTCAAGAATTCTCTTCATAATTTCAGTGGGTATAGCATACTGACAATCTGATCTCAGGTTGCGTAAAATTTATACCATGAGCAACATTACAGTCACCTAGATTGTGATGACTACAATCTGCTTTTAAGGCTTTGCCAGTGTAGATGTGTACCAACACCTTTGCGTCTTCCTTAGTGAAGTGGGAAAATCAGGAATTATAGATAGTTACACTTTGTGGGTTGTGGAATTCTTTACCGTGTGATTTAATGTGAAGGTTTTCAGATTTTGAATCCCAGAAGCAGAGGAGATAGTAATGGTGTTCTAAGTATGAAGGGATAAAAAAAGGTGTTCTGATATTAGTATCAGGCGAAGTTACAGGCAAAAAAAAGGTGCAGAAGGAAAAGCATGCTCAGACTGATGCTAACATTGTACAGTTTGAGAAAAAATATGGCAGTAAAGTAAATGGATTTAAAGAGACTGTGGGGTCCTTACAGGGTCTTCTGGGTAAGTTTTAATAGGACTTTCAGTGCAATACGAAGCTGACAAAAACTAGTCAAAATGTGGCCAGGTGATGCAGAGTTCAGCACAAGTTATGCATACCATTGACAGAACTGGCATGTTTCCTAGTTAGCTTCTATGTCTGGGAAACAAAACAAAAATTAAAAAAAAAAAATTAAAGAAAAGTCCAAATCTTTACTGATAGCAATGGGAATAATGTATAAAACTTCCATGGAAAGTGGGGGGACATTTATGCTCAAATTAGAAGAGGTGACAATTAGGCATACTACTTGCTGAAAATTGTCATAAAAGTTAAAAATAAAAATGTTATGAGTCACAGGGATGACTGTAATCAAATAGGGATTCTGATTGTAAAGATGTAGCTATAATAGTACAGTGATTTGTCAGCAGCCTGAAAGGGCCGTGGTGCTTGAAGTTGAGCAATCGTTTGGTAGTTGCAGTTCTCCGTAAAGCGGAAGAACTTTGCTGTGGGATTAGAAGGAGAGGTTTTGTTTGTTTTGTTTTTCCCCTGTGGAAGAGGATTGTATTTCTTAAAATATTTAGATTAAATAGAAAGATTCTAGGCGGTAAAATAGACTGAAATTTCCCATCTCAAAGCAGAAAATGTATTAACTTCCTAGATTAAATTTATGAAATTTCAATTTGCTTATGTTTTAAAAAATCATTTATCATGTTTATATATAATAAATATTAACTACCTGAATAGATAATAGAGCAAATTAGTGTTGCTGATAAAAGAGCTATGTGATTCTGAGCCCACTGTCTGGAATTAGGTGGCATTATTTTGGTATAATGCGAGGGTTGCAAGTTGCCTGTTACCAATAATAAAACCAGTGAATTTGGTTCATTTTGAAAAAAACCTGCTGTTGTTAGTTTAGTTTTAACAACATTTTATGTGTTTGCAGCTTTAGGATTTTAAAAATACCAATCTGCAGGAAAAATCTGGTATTGCCAATATATAACATGGACTTCAGAGAGTAGTTTGGTTAAGTATTTATCATCATGCTAAATTCACTTGTGGCTGATGCTGTTAACTGTTATCTGTGCATGCACCTGGCTTAGGACTCAAATTGTTTCACATTCTGTTTCTGATCACTGGGGTGAATACAAGAAGCTGCTGGTCTCGTGACTGTCTTGGTTGGCCGAGTCATTTTTGCATAGTAGAGCAATGATTTATTTTTGATGTGGTTATTTGAAGCATACTGAGAAATAGTGTAGAAGTATTAATCTTGAAAATATACGTAAATGTTTAACAATCACAAGTTAATGGCTTAGATTTATTTCTTATTTGTAGTTATCTTGTTACCAGTACCCTTGATTTACTGGACTAATATGTATTGCAGAAGATCTTGTTGAACAATACTCAACACATACGTGTATTTGTTCTTCCTTGTAATACGACTAGCAAAGAACAGCGACTCTTCAGTGTGTGTCTGTCTTTTCATAACATTTAACATGTATGTCTTCCTGAACTAATAAAATGTAGTTAGCATCAACATTTCCCTTTTTGTCTTTTCTTGCCTTTTTGTCTGTTTCTTCTCTTGTTATCCCAGAAACACTGTCTTTGTATCTTAGTGATTTACCTTTTAATATCCATTACATTTTTTTTTAAAGGGAGGTGGGCTTGGCCTTAAGATATTAAGAAGTTGAACAAATGGGTATATAGGTACAAGAAAGCTGGACATAAGATAATGAAAAGTATATTTCTAGAAGCTTTTAACTTCTCAAATTCTCATATAAGCTAACTGATGAGACTGAGTGAATACTTTTTTTTCTCTGACTTGTTCATCTGAGTTTGGGAGTCTTTTGTTTAATGTACAGTAGCCCAATAATCCGGCAAGATTTGTGTCACTCAGTTTTCTAATGAATTTTGTTAGGAACCAACCCTGAATTGTCTTGAGAGACTCTTTGGGACTCCTAATGGGTGATAGTATAAAGGTAGTCTATCTCCACTCATTAGTCCTTGTCTTAGCTTTAAGCAGCAAGCAATTGCAACAGTGGGAAGGACTGAGGGGTAAATGTTACCACAGACATCAAATGAAGACTGTGATGAAAAACACTAACTTGTATTGAAGGTATTGTGTTGCTTTGTAGTTTTAGATTTGCCAAATAAATAGCAGTAGTCCAGTTAAATCATGTCCAGTCTTAACTTTCCAAGAGACTTATTGAAAGCTCAGTTGTTTGGTTTAGCATTTTTGTACTGTTGACAAGTACATTCTTACATGTACAAATGGAGGCATGTGGCTGCATATTATCACTAAATTGTAGTAACGTGTACTTTTGAAGCAGAAACTTTTCAGGAAGAATAGCAATCCGATTAGAGACAAGTAAAGCAAAGCACAGTATCTAGTTTTGAAGTTCTTTGTTAGACGTAAACATTATCTGTTAATGTTTTACTTTATGATGTTGTGTATTTAAGGAGATACAGTACATCATGGAATGCTATACATAGCATTTTTCTCCACTGGAATGTGAAAGAGGGCAAACATAGTTTAGATTACTGTGGATACGCTGATGCATACAGAGTGGAGTACAGTCACAAACACTGTGCAAATGGAGAGAAACAAAATGAATTTTTCTGAGACAGCGTAATTTTGATTAAAACTGCAAACACTGAGCATAGGCAAGCTGAAAGTCCCTTTGTGTTTAATACTGTTTGGGGTGGATTGCCAGTAGGCATGTGCTTTGCTGCAGTTCAGCTTACAGAGCACTGACTTCTGCAGTGGTCTTCTTTCTTTGCAGCTGTTTAATAGAGTAAAATTGTAAAATGGTATTGTGTGTGCAAAAGAGCTTCAGGTAGGGGGATGTTTATTTCTTGTGTGAAATGAGGGCTCTAGGTCATTCGCTTGTTTTTCTGAGTGAGTTGTTGGGGTAGATGGATGAATGTTGTTCACAATGTAGTAAAACAAAAAGGCTCTATGTTGCCTTAGTTTAACAGTGTGGATTTGGACTATGTCATACAGCTGAAAATACACTTTCTTCTTTTCTAAACTGTATTTTTTGTAGAGAAGAATCAATCCAATGCTATTGTGACATTAAAGGGAAACAAAAGCCTATTATATCACATATTAAAGCAGTTAAAGTCAATAATAAATCCTAATTAAAACACACAGTATATCTATGAAGTGCAGTAAATATGTTAATGACAAAAAAACAGAAATGAAACAGCTTTTCAAAAGTTTTCTATTTTTTCGTGGCAGGAAACATTAAAAATAGCATGGGATTTATTCTAGTTCTTTTGTATCGTTACTGAGTTGTTGCAGATAGCATATGGAATTTTTTAAAAATCAATTTATTGTAAGAATAGAGGGATTCTAAGACACATACAGTTCTTCATAGAAAGTCTATTTTGTTAATAATTTTAAACTCCAATTGTAATGATTCTACATGAGCAAGTAACCCTTTTATTTCAAAATACTGGCTGTAGGAAAAAGTGGAGATGTTTAAGGCTCATCTTTTTCTGTTGAATCTTTATGTCTTGTGAAGCATATTAAAATTCAAAAAACCTAAACTTGCATAAATTAGACTTATGTGTTTCTGTTTCATTTGAAAAATGAAGTATATATACCTTTTTTAACTGGAGTGGTATAATAATATAAATATTTTCAATGTACATGAGTTTAAACAGTGGCTGTAACATTTTTGAACTATATAATAATGTTTAAACTAGAAATAAGCTATTTTTTTCTCAACCCTCCACCCCAACCTCAAAACCTCACGATCTGTGTTTTTAACTTAGATGTTGATATATTTTTTCTGTATAATTTTTCAGTCTTTGTCTTTTGTATTCTTAGATATTTGTCATACATTAATTATGGCTTTTAGTAATTATGTCTTTATGCATTTTATCCTTTTCTTTATGTGAATTTTAGGTACGCTATTCCTCCAGAGCATGGGAAACGGCTTGAAAGACTGGCTCAAGGTAGTATTTTCAATATTTCAATATATAAGATATTTGAAGGCCAAACCGCCAGCAAAGTGAAAAAACATTGTCTTTGACTCCCCTACTGTGTCTTATTACTTAATGTTGTGTGACTTTTATCTCTCTATGGTATTACTCTAAACAAGAAACACCGTGTAGTGCTGTGAGGAATTCTTAAGAAATAAGATAGTTTTTTCTTTTTTTTTTTTCCGCTACTCTTAAACTTTATTTTGCATAGGCATTTTTAGCTTGGTGAAACTTACGAAAATGAGGCTTACTATTTTGCTGTTCATTGGATTTTCATTGCTAATATCTTTGTCTTGCTGTGTGCCCTTGCTCTTTCTTGTCATAGCTTCTTTTCTTTAGTAACTTTTTGAATATTAATTTCTTATCCAAGTTTGATACAGAGAGAGAAATATGGAATACAAATGGGTCTCCAGAAGGTTTATCAAAGTTAATGCCTTCATAGAGGATGGAGTCTTGGTTAGTACCTCTGTGAAGGGGGAAGCAGACAAAATGTACAAACATTATGTCTTATTTCTAAGCAGCTTGCTGACCAGTGAGCAGGCACATCAATCCACTGTAGCTAAAGCATCTACTGGATTTTGCCATCCAGAGGTGTTGGGAATGTTTTTGCACCCAAGTAGCAGAGATATTATTGTAAGGCTTAGTTTTAAGGGATAAAAATCATGAGTCTGTAGGAAAATTCTCACACAGTAATTTGTACTGCACTTCTCTTTTTGTTTCTAAATTAGGAGTGCATTTTATGAACGTGGGAATAATTAAGGTTGTTTCTTGGCCTGGGAGCCCATGTTTTACAGCTTGCTATTAACCATAGTGTGTAAAGAATGCTATTGAAAGTTTATAATTAGATATTGTATATCAAGACCAAATTCTGAAAATTTCAGTACATTTTGTGTTCATATCCATCTTTTTATGTATATAGGTACATGACTTTTTCTGAGCTTTTTAAAAGCTATTGGTGAGAACAGTACGAGGACAGGGCAGTTAGAGATGTGAAAGTAAAGAACTGTGGGCTTCCAGACTTAAAAGCCTGTCTCAGGAAAACAGATTTCAACCTGGATAATTATATTTTCTATTCCTAAATTTTGTCATAGTTTCATTGGAAAAAGTTGTGACTCATCTTCTTTGCTTTTCCAGATTCTTTTTCCAGCTTGCAAGGTATAGAACTTCCGATACACTTAACTCAAACTTTTGGTTTTCACTGGTAAAAAAATTGAAACATGTAGACTGTGCAATGGATGCTGACTTAGGATGATTCAATAATTAAAACTTACAAGAAATTTTATAAAAGAGCAAAAGAAGTAGAAAATTGGAAAAGTTTAGGAGAGGCACACTAGGACTGGTAAAAAATTCACCTTTTTTATGATTGTTAGTAAGCTCTAACTTTTCAGTGAGAAGTGTCAAATAAAGGGAGGGGGATATGATAAAAGGCTGTGATGACTGGCATGGACATGGTGACCAAAGTTATTATTCCCTGAGTCTTCCAGTACAGCTAGAGACTCCAAAAGAAGCATGTTCAAGACAAACAAGGACATGGTTAGATGATTTCTTTCTAAGTATGCATTCCTCACTGTCCATAATGGATTCCAAAATTTTCCCTGGATTCTGGTGGAAATTGCACAACACTGGCATAGATATCTGTTAGAGGAACATAGCAGCTGCCACTGGCTTTGGAAGTGTTGGAGCAACATCTAGTTGGTACTAGATTAGTCAGACAAAGCAAACTTTTCAAGTTGTATGTAAACACGTCTCTGTACACATACTTTGACATTTGATGTAAGCGAGGTCTTTGGGTAGATGGACTTTTCATTTCCTGTTGTATGGCTCATCTGGTGTTGTAGATTTCGAATTGTGTGATTGCAGCTGTGCAGTGTTTCAAAACCACTGAAGTTTAAATGTTTTGTAATAACACGGAGATTAGCTCAGTTGTTTGGAGCATCATAATAATAACACTAAGGCTGTGGGTTTGATCCCCATAGGGACCATTCACTTAAGAGCTGGAATCGATGATCCTCATAAGTCCCTTCCAACTCAGAATATTCCCTGAAATCTGTGCGAACGTATAGAATTTTGTTCTTTATTTTCAAAGTGAAGGAAAAGGATGAGCAGTTTCAGGAACACGTGTCCCACTCCTTTCTAAAAATGAAGTGGCATTGAGGCATGGCATTGATTGCTGCAGGCAAAAGAAACTCTTCAGATTTTTCTTTGAGATACCTTAATTTCCCTAGATATTGGAGTAACCTATACAAATTCAGGAAGTAGGTAGCTTGTGGAGATAGATGCTTTACTGCATGATAAAAAGAAAGCATCGTGTTAGAAAACTGGCCTGAAAGTGGTCAGGCCTCTTATTGCTGATGGTGGCCTACAAAAGTAATGGAAATGGGCCATGAAGCAGGGGGAGAAGTGCAGATCTCCAAACCCACTGTTTTACAGAAGCCAGTAGATTATATTAGGGGAACCGTGTTGTGTCTTACTGTCTTAAGTGCTAGAGTCAGAATTGGACAATAGGCTAAATGGGGCTTAGGACTTCAGTCTCACCTAGCATAACATTGCTTAGGTCCAGAACTGCTGGAATAATGTAGGACCGAAAGGGATATGGCTCCTGGTACAGTGGCATGTGTGCAGGATTTTCTAGTGGGAACAGATACCCAGTTCTTGCTTAGCAATTTCTACACTTTAAGAAGTTGCTCTAACATGTCAGTCAGTCTTAGTGTGTGCATATCTGTATGGAAGTAAATTGTCTACTGCTGCTCTTAATTATATGTTAGCATGTATTAGTAGGAACTGTATCATGAATGGGAAGCTATTTTCCTTGATCAGTCATGTGTAGGAGCAAAACTTAATTTTTATTTCATAACTATGTTTTGAATAGTAAATAGAAAATAAACTATAGAATCAGAAACTGAAGGGCGATGATAAAATTTAAAATAGTGTTTATTCCGTTATATTCAGTGAATGAAACTGGATTTATGTACGAAAACTATGTGCTCATACAGAGATTATTATTAACGTAACAGCAGTATAAGATAGGTGAGTTAGGAAATGTTAAAGAGGGTTGTCTGTGAAACTAAGTGTTTAGTGTTCAGTTTTAGTATCCTCTGGGATATTTTTCAGTGAGTAGGTTTTTTTTCATGATAATTTTGGTCCAGCTAATACCTGAGAATGGAATATAGAAGATTGTGCTGTAGTACTTAACAATAAATATGATGGACCATTTCTTATTATTTCCATGCTGTAGCAGTTAAGACCTCTATGATCTACTTTGCAGCTGCTGCATGCTAAAATACAGCCTGAGTTTTACAGTAAGGTATCTTAAAAGGATAAAAATAAAAAGTAAGTTATATGGCTGCAAGAGTCACTTAAGAACAAACATTAATAAAACATAGTGTAAATGAGACCTTTGTACTTAATGACATGTGTGTGGAAAATATTTTTAATTGTATTTTTGCATGAGTGCAACATTTGAAGGAAAATGAAAAGTAATTTATTGAAGGTTAGCTCTGACCAGAAACCTATTGAATTAATTAAATGCTCCTAAATAATTAAAATAATAAAATAATGCATTAAATGTGGCAGGTTGTCTAAGTCAAGGCAGAAATTGATACATGAAATTAACAGAAGGCTAGAATATTTTCCATTATCTTGTCTGCACATCACAATTACCACACATACCTTTTGTGCATGAATGCTTTCATTTTTGCTTTCCATTGAAATCTTGATTGACTGTGGCGCCTACAAATGCTTTATCTGAAAGACATTAGACTTGCATCTAATAAAGACAACAGTTTGATTTTGCCCTTCAGCTGCTTTCTCATTTATGTAGATTTTTTTTTTTTCAATTTTAGATAGACATAAATGTAATAAAAATCTCAAGTGAGCTGTTAACTGCAATTTTAATACTTGTTGTTATGTTAATCCGGAATACTATGGTATTCTTAAGGATTTTTTGTTTCACAAAATGGGTTAGAAAATAAAGAAAATAGTAGAGTGGCAATGAGAAATGACAGCTTGAAGGACTGAAGATCTTTTAATAGATCATTTGAGTGCAGAAACTGTT
>JAOXXN010000364.1:27751274-27767778 GCA_026770055.1 Myrmophylax atrothorax
GCCTTGATGCTGTGTAAGACATGCTCCACAAGAACTAGAACATCTCTGTCATAACCCTGTTGGCAGCACAGGTGGGAAGAAGCCACTGATTTGATGTATGCCTTTTTGGAATATCAGTTCTCTTTTCATGCTTAAGTCAACCTAAGTGTAAAATTGAAGAAATGTAGGCATTTAGAATGATGCTGCCTGCCTTGGAAGGCAAGCTTTTTTTGAATAAATTACTCATAAAATAAGTAATTTTTTTTGCTGAATGATGTATTATCATATGGAAATGTAGTTGCTGAGTTCAGTTTTTGTAATATATAGGTAAATACTGATTCCCTTCATAGCCTTGTGCTTTATCATAAACTGTCAGGTGAAACTTTCAAAGCTGGAAGGTTTTATAACTAGATTTATGGTTTTGGATTTACAGAACATTACTCCGAACAGTTTGATTTTCTGTGGTTGGTGTTTCAAGTAACATATTTATTTTCAGTACCACACACTTGAGGGGGGGTAAGGGAGTTGATTTTTGTATTTTGGTGTCTTGATTATTCCTATACTATAATTAAAAGGAAAAAAAAAGGAAAAGTAAATGCTAGAAACAGTTAAATATTTAAGTTTGGCTCTGTCACCTAGTCTTTGGAGGAAGTAGACTGTACCCAAGTGTAATTGTAATTAATGGGATTCAGTGAGAAAGTGAATAGAGAGAGCGAGGCTGTGATCTCTCATGGCTCAAAGTGATAGAACTGGAAATGTGCTGAATGCTGATAAGTCAGCCTACGCCTACCAGGTGGCAGCTGAACTACTGCTTGTTGCAATAGAACACCTGCTAAACTGTCAGCAGTGGGAGGGTGTATGGAGATAAATTTTGGAATCGTTAGCATTGAGAATAATAATCTTTCTCAAACATTCGCACAGCGATTGTTGGAGTGCTACAGTAACCGTTATAATATATGCAACTATATGTGCATTTGCATGTATGTACTAAATATGAATCCAGAAAATTGTAACCATGCAAAATGTAAGATCCAGCTCTTTCTTTAGCTTTGTTGGCTAAGTATATTTTTCTTGTTTTCTTCTTTCCTTCATCCTGTAATACAATCAGAAATAGATATCTTGAAGTGCTAATCTTGTGTGTTTTTGCAGTGGGCAAAAAAAAGCACACAGAGAATTCATATATCTGTAAGATATGAATTTTGAAGGAGATTTTAAAAGCAAGAAATTGAATGTAATACAACTATGCAAGCAGAAAGCTGAGATTGAGGACATGATAAAAAGAAAAATGTTTGGAGCTGTGAGTTTTAATTTTGGTGACTGTTTAAAATTTAACTCTTTGTTTTTGTGATTTCAAATTCTAAGTGTGTTTCTCTAAAAAAGGACGTTTGTCCTTTGAATTTTTCTTACTGTATGGCTTATGCAAAGCATTGCCACACAATGAAAACAGCCTGTTTAATCTCTGCAAGGTCCTTATTTTCCTGTAATCAGCAAATGCATCTTGTTGAATAATCATCAGTCATTGCTCAGATTATTTGCTTCATTTAAATGGATCTGTTTGCTTTTTAGTGGGCCTGTCATCTGATGTGTGTTTCACGTAAAAAGTTACATGAAACAGAGCATGGGGAATCTCTTTTGACTATTCACTTCTGTATAATCTACTTTATTCATTAACTCTTATCAGATATTTTGGAAGACAGTGTGCCATTTCAAGTCTCTGACTGGCCTGTCCTTGGTACAGTCTTTGGTGGTCTGACTGTAAAAGATTAAAGCTGTCTCTGTGGGGATAGAATGTTAGTGACTGACAGAAGTCCTGTCTCTTCTTTTCTCCATGTCCAGAGGAGAGCAGCAGTCCATCCTAGTACAGGGAGATGAGATTCTCAAGTTTTTTTGCACATTTTTTTGCAGTTTACTCTAGAAGCCTTTTAAGTCTGATACATATTTTAAAAGTACTAGGAAATTTTAGGGTTTTTTTTAACATACTAAATTGTAATTACTGTGACAGTAGCTTTTAGGTAGGGTTTTTTTTTCTTTCAGTTGGTTAGTTGGGACTTTTTTTGTATCTGCTTTCTGTAATTTCTTGTTGAGCCAGTAGCTTTAACACATTTTCTTTTGGTTGTAGAGACTGGAGTAGTCCTTTGAAACTACCCTTGCTTATACTCTAAAAGAATGGCAGAGGTTAACTGCAGTCAAGCTTTTCTTCTTTATGAATTGTCTTCTATCTCCATTATTCTTTACTGATTTGAAAGTCTTGTTACCAGTAGTGCCAGAGTGCTTCTGTTCTCTAAAATTTTCCTTGAAGGGGGGAAGGGCAGTGGCAGATAAAAGTTTGTTCTGATTTAATGTCCGAAGTGGTGTTTTAATACCTTTATTTTGAGAGATTCTCTCGAGAACCAACTGGGGGAAGGCTCTTGAGCAAATAACACACACACATTGGAGTCTGGAACCTCAAAAGCCTTTATTTCCAGTTGGGATGGAGTTTTAAGGGTTTGGAGGGCGTTGGACAGTACATCTGAGGGCAGAGTTAGGCTCGAGGGCAGGGATGGGAGAGGCTTAGGTACTGTGAGGAACCACATGGGGACATCTGTTGGGGGGGAAGAAACCACAGGGCTGCAAGCAGGGGACAGGTGGGTACACTGTTGTTACTGCTGGGGCTTCAGGAACATCTGCCGCCCTGTGCTGCCTCAGGAGTAGTGGGGTCTGCTGCAGCAGGGCAGGGGAGGGGTGCAGAACTCAGGGAAACCGTCAAGGTACCATCACAGCATGGAAAAACCTCAGGGAAAAAACACACAGAAAGGGGGAAGGAACATCGGGGGGGTGTGAGCCTGACAACATTCCGCATAGCATTTCCAATGCAAGAATCCCCTTGGTGATAGCAGCTGTTGTCACAGAAAGAGGGTGCTGTGCTTCACTCGCAAGAGTTAACAAAGTGGTAAATATGACAGTGGTTTTAACAAGATTTGATGGCAAGGGACACTGGAGTATGTATTGCCCAGTATTTATTGCCAGAGCTGTCAGGAGACCATCCTATTGAGTCACAGGTTCAGAGGTGACCCTGTTGCTTTCTAAACTCCTATTCATAGGGCAGTGTAGGAGGGGCTGGATCCAGATTTCATCACCAGACTTGGTCAGTGTTTCACATCTAAAGGATTATATATTCGCTATCAACCCTTCACATCACTTAGTTAAGATTACAAAGTTTCAGCATGCTTACTCCAATTCTCTTAAGTATATGATATGGCAAGGAATCTTCTCAGCCTTGAGGAGAAACCTTGAGAGGTGTCCCTATGTATCCGGGATTAATTAGATATTGATATTTTTGGTCTATATTTTGCCTAGCCACTCGTGGAAAGCTTATTCTTTTCCTGCCAAGTTATAGGGAACAGACGCTGATAAGTGAAAATTTCGTCCTTGGGGACAAAGCTCTATATAAACTAAAATTCATTGGGTCTCTCTCATTAGCTAGCAGTCTTTAGAGGACATTTGAAGAAGAAAGTGAAGAGGAGGGAGATGAAAGACCCCAGACCCATTTGATAAAGACTCTCTCAGTGATAGCAAGCATGCTTGGGGGAATTCCAATGCCAATATGCATGTGTGGAAGAAGTACCACTTACATATCAAGAGGGTGGAGCCAGGGGCCTCTGGCTGGGTAGTCCTGGCCACACCTGCCCAGGTAGACATCACTGGCAAACTGAATCAAGGGCAAGTAGTTCATGCTCTTGGTGCTGCTTGCTTCGCATGAAGGACAATATTGCCTGGTGATGGGGACGCCCGCTATTCTTGTAAGCCAGTCAATGCCTAGAGAATGCTGCCTCTGTCTGTGGGGAGTCTGAGTGTTCTGGGTCGGTAAGACAACCTTGTGAATTAAGAAACCTGGGTGAGTGGGGGTGTTGTACATAGGGCCTATGTTCCCTCCTTTTCTGTCTCTCTTTCTTGGGTTCCTGTTTACTTGGCCACCTCTGGTAATAAAGATACTGTTTTGCTAAACTCTTAATGATGTTAAGTCTTGCTTCCTTCTGAACCCTCCCTGTTGCACCTTACTCAAGGGGAGATCCTGGCTGCAGCCTCTGCCCTGCAGAAAAGATCATCAGGCCCTGGGCTCTCCACTGCTAGTGGAGGAGAATGGTTGACTTACAGTCACATTCACATACCAATGGGACATCTGGGTCGCTGTGCAAGACAGCCCTTGGCGACTGTGTTGCCATCCATCTCCCCAAAATTCATCTTAAGCCATATGCAGTCATCACGACTGCCACTGGTGGTTATTGCTTTGGACTGGGGACAGCACCCCGCCACAGCTGTAAGGCTTAAGAATTGGTGCATGGCATTTGTCATTAATTCTTCTTCCCCCTTTTCCCTCTCCCCATTTAAATACACTGCCTGAGGTATTGCAGTGTGTTCCCTTGGGATGAACAACATTGTTTTCTTTAACTGCTAAGCCTCATCAGCTTAGAGTTTCTCCTACTTTATGCTTTCTTGCTGATAGTATGAAATTTAAAAGGCAAATCAGGCTTTCAGTCACAAGTCATCAAATCACAGTATAGGAGAGAAGAGTGAGAAGATGATCTCTCTCCAGTCTTTTGAAGAAAACTTGCTGCCATTTTAGAGAAACTTTTTTAGGGTAGTGGACAGAATGAGTTTTATAACTAATGTGTGTGAGTATTTAGGGATGATAATTGCGGATATTTTGATCTAGAATATCTCCGCTTCCTCTCAGCCAGTAAAAATGATACATTCTTCATCCTGTCTTTTCTGATTCCCTTTACTTCCAGGTTTTATTACCAGAGAACCTCTGCTCCAAGATTAGGATTTTTGAACATTCTTTCTGAATTTGTAAAGTATTACGTGCAGCTATGTATTTTATAGTAGAGAACATTGTCTTGAGTGCTTATTTCTCCTTGCATTAATCTTGCCTCCTTGCAAGGTGGAAAAAAATTCCGGTTAGTTATAAAGACAAATGGAGTTTTCATTGCTTTAGGACAACAATTACTTCTGCAATGTGGGCCACTTAAAATTCTTTAGAAAAAAATAAATTTATTTATTTATTTACTCACTCATTTATTTATTTAAATGTTACAGGTTACGCAAGAGGCAGGAGAATTTATGATCACATTCCCATATGGATACCATGCAGGATTTAACCATGGATTTAACTGTGCTGAGTCAACAAACTTTGCCACCATTCGATGGATTGATTATGGAAAAGCAGCAAAACTGGTAAGTCATACTGCAGAATATTGATGTGTAAGGAAATCTTTCCTGTGGTTATTTCTTTGTGAGAATCTATGGGAGCTGATGAGAAAAGGAGAACTATGAGATCAGGTAGTACCATATACTGCCATTGAAATGTTATTTAAAGTTACTATTTTTATAGTGGATATTATACTTTCCTATGTGTTTCTCTCAGCAGTGAGTTTTGTTTGCAGGTTAATGTGTGTGTATTGTTCTTCAAAACTAGTTCTATTTATGGATATTTTGAAGTTGAAGCTACATCTAATGAGATTAGTATACGTGAAGACAACTGATTTCTGCTCTTAGATCTCTAAGCTCTACTGTTTGTGAAAACACTAGTTTAAGTAGGAATTTTGATACCGGGAAAGAAACATAAATAATGAAACTTAAAATAAAGTTTGAAGAAACAAGTTCAACTTTTCTTGTCTTTATTGTAATCAGAAACTTGTAGTACAAGGTAATAAAGGAACTGTGTGAGGTGTGTATTACTGAAGATACTTTAGCCTGCAGTCCTGTTCTGTGGTGTGCATATCTGCCTTCCTGTGATGTACAGCATAGATTCATAATATTGGTAACGCTAGAAAATACTTCCAAGATCCTGGAGGTTAACCTTTGACCAAATACCAGCATGCCAACTAACCCATAACACTAAACTCCACATCCAGTCATTTCTTGAACACTTCAGGGTGGTGACTCCAGCACTTCCCTGGGCAGCCTGTTCCAATGCTAAAGAACCCTTTCAATGAAAAATTCTTCCTGATGTCCAACCTCCCCTGATGCAGCTTAAGACTATGTTTGATTGTCCTATCACTAGTTCCCTGGGAGAAGAGATCAATCCCCACCTTGCTACAACCTCCTTTCAGGTAGTTGTAGAGAGCAATAAGGTCTCCTCTGACCCTTCTTTTCTCTAGACTGAACAACCTTAGCTTCCTCAGCTGATCCTCATGAGACTTATGCACCAGACCCTTCACCCCCATCTTTGTTGCCCTTCTCTGGGCACCTTCCAGCAACTCAATGTCCTTATTGTAGTGAGTGGCCCAGAACTAGACACAGTACTCAAGGATTGACCTCACCAGTACCGAGCACCGGAGGACAATCATTGCCTTGGTCCTGCCGGCCACACTATTTCTGATATAGACCAGGATGTCATTGGCCTTCTTGGCCACCTGAACACACTGCTGGCTTCTATTCAGCTGCTCTCAAACAGCACTCCCAGGTCCTTTTCCACTGTGCCTGTTTCCAGCTACTTTCTCAAGGTTGTACTTCCTGGGGTTGTGACTGAAATGCAGGATCCAGCATTGGCTTGTTGAACCTAACATTACTGGCCTTGATTCATCAAGCCATCTTGTCCAGATCCCTTTGCAGAGCCTTCCTACCCTCTAACAGCTTAATAGTCCTGCCCGACTTGGTGTTGTCTGTGAAATTTCTGAGGGTGTACTTGATCCCCTCATCCAGATCATTGATAAAGGTATTAAACAGGACTGGCCCCAGTACTAAGCCTTGGAAAACACCACTAAGATGAACCAGCTGCATTTAACTCCATTCACCACTGCTGTCTTGGCCTGACTGTCCAGCCAGTTCTTTATTATGCTGTGAACACTGCACCTGTCCAAGCGGTGGGCTACCAGTTTTTCCAGGAAAATGCTGTGAGAAACAGCAGAAATACAGGCAGACTATGTCCACAGCCTTTCTCTTGTCCACTCCATGGGATAGCCATAGCCATGAAAGGAGATCATGTTGGTCAAGCAGGACCTGCCCTTCCTAAACCCATGCTGACTGGGCCTCATCCTTCTGAGTTGTCCTGTACATGCTGTGTGATCACAATCAAGAGAATCTGTTCCATAACTGTCCCCGGCACTGAGGTCAGGCTGACATGCCAGTAGTTTCCTGACCCTTCTTGCAGATTGGCATCACACTGGCCAGTCCTCAGTCCTCTGGGTACCTTCCAAGTTAACCTGGACTGATTATAAATGATGGACAGTGGCTTGGTGAGCTCTTCCGCCAGCTCCCTCAGTGTCCCTGGGTGAATCCCATCTGGCCCCACTGCCTTGTGTATGTCTGAGTGACACAGCAGACAGCTAGTGACTTCCTTGTGACACAGCAGGAGCTCTAAACTGCTCCCTGTCGCTGTCTACCAGCTCAGGGCCAGTTGCCATGGGATAATTAGTCTTTCTGTTAAAGAGTGAGGCAAACCAGGCATTAAAGACCTCAGCCTTTTCTTCATCAACCATGTTCCCCCCTGCATCCAATGAAGGATGGAGAATTTCCTTGGCCCTCCTTTTGTTGTTGATGTATTTACAAAAGCTCAACCCTATCATCACTATCTTTGAGCTATGTACAGTCAAAACACTCCCTAATGTACAGAGCCATGCCACTGCCCCTGTTTCCTTGCCTGTCCCTTCTGAACGTCCACTGATGGATTTGCAAATAGTGGAGTAAATGCACAAAATCAATAAAGTGCAGTTTCTTCAGCGTAAGTTTTTTACTATTTTCAATATCACGTGATTTTTATTAGTGTTAAAGCTTAAATAAGCCTTGGTTTGGATGACTCAGAGGTATTTTCTTCATTGACTTGTTTGTTATTGAAAAAACCTTTCCAATAGCAATGTCCTTATATTAACTAATATGATGACATGGAATAAAGGGCAAAATCAGCTGTGCTGGTTTAACAGCTAAGTAATGATTAATGACTAAACACTGGAGAATGGGGAACATCTTCATGGGAAAGTTCTAAAATAGCAGAGACTTCTCATTTTGGGCACTAATGATTATTGCTATTAATGATTACGCTTCAAGGGAAAAGTTTATGACTATTTTTTCTCCATGTACTCTGTATGCACATACTAACAGTAGTGAAAGTATTGAAAATCTCTATATGCATCCAGCATGCCCCGACTAGTCTTTACTTTTAGTAGGAAAGTTGTGGTTTTAAGAGCCAACAGATAAGGTGGCAACTCTAAAGTTAGTTTAAAACCCCCAAAACCTATGCATTTGATAATTTGAAATTTCTATGGGTAGTACAATGAAACAAAGTTGAGAGAATCATGGACACACAAGAGTTAATTGTAGCAGGTAAAACTGCCCTGTATTTTAAAGGTATGAATGTCATTCAGGTCCAAGATTTATTCAGCTGTACGTCAAGAATGGTAAACTTCATCTTCAGGTGTTAGCAAAGCTGGGGTAGTGACACCTGCAGGTACCTTCCTGTCAGTGTACTCGCTTCATATTTCTTAAGTTTTTAACATGGTCTCCTCTTTGGTGTACAGCTGCCTCAGTACAAACAATTAAATGTTTTATGACTCCAGCATGCAAGTCTGATATTGCATTATACTTTAAATTTAATGTCATCTTTAAATTCAACAGAGTTAGGTGATAATTTTTTAAAGCTAATGTAATTGTATTGCTTTACATCACTCCAAAATGCTTCTGAAATTCTGAAATTTTAGCTAAGATGTCTTGGTATATACACTCTAAATACTGTTTTATTTTGTCGCTCTAGCATATGGATAGAACTTTTGTCTTACGACACCGAAATATGTGTTCTGTGGCTATTGCACATAGGAGCAGTAATGTGCATATACAGTAAAAGAATTTAAAGTTTGGTGTGCAGTTAAATTTAAATGCCTAAAATTTTCAAAGTGGCATCTGGAGTAATAATGACTTCTCTGTAGAAAAATCTTACATGCCATTGTCAAGTACGAGCTGGAATTTCTTTGGCAAATGGTCAGAGTGCTTAATGCTATTTCCTTATTTTTTTATCACTTATTACCTCAAGAATGAGAATTAAAGTTTACCTTTTTTCCCTATTTTTAATTGAAAAAGCACTCTAGAAAGTGTTAATGGTAGGATTTTTTTAAGTGAAAATGTGTTAAGAAGACAAGAACGGAAAAATATGGTGAACTAATTCTTCACAAAACTTACTTGTAATTCTTTGTGCTGTACAAATAGAGTAAGCAAGACTAACTGAGAAAATATTACAGAAGCATAAAATTATTTACAATGGAAAAGACCTTTAAGATCATCAAGTCCAAGCATTAACACAGCACTGCCAGGGCCATCACTAAACCATGTCCCTAAGCACCACATCTATGGGTCTTTTAAATACTTCCAGGCACGGATGGTGACTCAACCACTTCCCCTGGGCAGCCTGGGCAATGCCTGACAACCCTTTCTGTCACCACTTGTTTCCAAATACCCAATCAAGACCTCCCCTGGTGCAAATTGAGACCCTTTCCTCTTATCCTATCCCTTGGAACTTGGAGCAGAGACCGATCCCCACCTCACTACAAGCTCCTTTCAGGCAGTTGTAGAGCCATGGTCTCCTCTTACAACAAATCATGTGACAGAAAATTAATTTCTTAAGCTTTCTACCCCAGCATCAAGGTGCATGGCAAATGCCTGTACTTGGCTCTACAGCCCGACTTTCTGCTCAGCTCCTTTGCCACTCGTAGCTTCCAGTAACCTTCACTTTATATGACTCCTTCACATGCACAGATGCAGACCTAAATTGCATGTTTGTCGCTGTGCACTCATAAATAAATGCATGTGTATCACCTGCCTTGGCTCAAACTAATCTTAAAGTCTTTTCTCAAACTGCTAATAGTACCAACAAAGACAGGGGAAACCCCAAAGTGATAGCAGTAAACCTTAGCATGGTATTCATGCTCTCAGTCAATGCAGCCAGTCTTTTGAAATTCTGGGTGGTTTTCCACAAAGGCAGTTCTATCAGCTGGCAGCTTCCTTGTCAGAAAATTTTCACGAGGCCGTTCAAGTTTGAGACTGTGTCTGCACAGCCACCAGCTACTAGGAAGAAGCCACAGAGCAAGCTATGGGATGCACAAAGAACCAACAGGCTTATGCTGCACTTTAGTAATCATCCCAGCGGCTTCAGAAGGGAATGTTGGTGGCTTCTGAGGCAGCTAGAGCAAGAGAAGCACCCACATCATTTTAGGACAATATGAGGATTGTTGAGGTTGGATTTCCTAAGAGGAAAAAAAGATTACTGTCTGTGTAACAACATTAATGCATATAAGATAACTTCACACACACACGTACACACACACATACACACAAAAAGCGCATTATTTTGGTTTAATAAATGTGTATCTGTTAACTTAATTAGCATGCTTTTTCTTCACAGTCATTTTATGAATAACTCTGGAAGGTAAAACAAGATTACTGAATCTTAATTAAAATAAAAATCCAAATGAAATGCAGCAGCATAATCAATACAAATTACATTATTTAAATTAAGCAAAACTTAATTAAAGGCATTCACATTAAATTTATTATCTTTGGATTCAAAGCTTTTCCAATTCAAATTGTTTTACAACAACTTTATAAGCAGCACAGCAGTCAGTAAAATTTCACATTACTCCAAATTAGCCACTACGTGCTAGACAGATATTTTTTATGAAACAAAATACTCATTATGTTGGAGTTAAGAAACAAAGTCAGAGTAAGAAAAATCCACTTCATTCTCCTGGTTGATTCTGTACAAAGGCAATACACTATCACTGCCCATTTATTATGGAGACTCACATTAACCAAAGCAACTGAATGGTTTTATTTCAGCTATCACCTCCCTCCACTCGCAAGACAAGCAGTTGATGAGTACAGTGCTGAACACTTGTCTCACAGAAAACATGAATCTGCATACAAAAACACATGCAGCATTTCTCATAAAAATTGCAGAGCCAAAAATACGCAGGAGACCACCGCAGGAAACTACCAGAACCCACTGGTAGCCATTATTCACACTAAAATTCTGTTTGAAATTAAATTAAAAATTGCTTGCCATTTAGAAATGCTGAATTATACAAGTCATCAATAGGGCATTAATGTGCTCAGGACCTTCCAAAAGTCAGAAATAAAAATCTTTAAATAAAAATCTTGTAGAATCTTTTCAAATTACATTTCTGTCAAAGTAGCTCAAAACCACAAAAGGTTAAAAATCATAATTTCATTACAAAGTTTGCATTTAATTTATCCAGGTCAAAAATGCTGCAAGAAGAGATTTTCTATATTCAAGTCCCACACAAAGACAGAGTCAGTAACTCCAGCCTTGTCCTATGTGGGTGTAACCCAAACTGTGTATTCTACACCCTCTGCGTCATGAACTGTTATCAATGGATCATTCGCAGAAACTGCCCAGGGCACACCAACCCCTCAGGCTGCAGGCTGGGTGTTAAAGAGGCCTGTGAGGCTTGGGAATGTTTCTGTCTTCACACCAGTGACTCAGCTGTGATAACTCCCCTCCAGGGAGGCACCAGCACTTGACACACAACCTGAGGCGCAACCTGAGGCGTCATGTCTGCTAATGGGCTATTAGGGACTGCCACAATGGGCAACCGCAATGACCTAAACCATCAAGGAGTCCAAAAATATCCCATGACTCACAGAGTAAGTCACCCATTGTGGAACTCCCTGCGCTGGGGGAGGTACTGGCCACTTCCACCTGAACCTGAGCATATATAATCTTTGGGCTCTGGGACTTCTGGTACTACTCATTGGATCCAGAAGAGGACCAGAACCTCAACAGGACTGTGACTGCCACTCTCAACAAGACTGAGACCATCATCCTCACCAACAGGTTTTACTTTCCTTTCACTTTGTACTCAGGGGGACCACATGACGCTAAACACAAGGGCTAATGAACATCACTCTGTTTGAGCGCCAGGATGGTGGATTATATATCTGTTCTTCGTAGCTTAAAACCAATTTTATTCTGTATTTATTGTAATCCTTTTAGTAAACTGTAACTCTGACTTGTAATCTTTCTTGAGTTGGGTTCATTTCTCCCACCAGTTTACCTTTAAACCAGCACAGCCTTTATAACATAAGGGGCAGCTTCTTTTAAATTAAAAAGTCTGACAGATGAGGTCTGCAAGATCAACCAACTAACAAGCAAATTTGTCAACACCATTAAATAAAGAGATGGGGAAGCCCTGAAGGACTGCAAGGATCTTTCAGTCACAGCTACCAGAGGACCATGGAAGATTTTACTTGTTTCTGGGCAGGATATCCTACAATAAGGAAGAAAAAGTAAAGACTTAAGACATATGTCTGAAAGGTGTGCCTTGGCATGCTCTCGGTGTGTTTCCAAACTTAAGAAACTAATACTGAGATGACTTCATCCTGAGTATATATATATATACTGTTTTATTTTTACTATATATGCATACACAACAGTGGCAATGGGCTAACAGGTTAAAAGTTTTGACATAAACCTGCTGCCCTCCTGAAATACGTGGGGAAGTGCTCTGTTTCACAGGTCAATGATCTATAGTGGTAAATATTAAAAAATTAGTCTTAGATTCTTCCTGTCAGTGATTTGGCCATGAGAAACTGACAAATATTGCTAATGAGCTTCCATCTTTTAATTCTTGTAGACTCCATTTTTGCTGGAATCAAAATGTGAGGGAAAGGGCAGAAATACAGCAAAGTAAACCATCTAATTGTTCTGCTGCTAATACCAAAATTACTGAAATTCCCTAAATTAAATTCTTTAAATTCTGCACACCATCTTTACCTAGATTTACCGATTACTGCTGACTCTTTCTGATCACTTTGTAAACTGAGAGGTGAAAAAAAAATCTAAATATGCAATAATTTCCTAAAATGACACCAGTGATATATACTGTCTTTATAGGATGCCCTCAGCTGTTCGATTTGGTTTGTTTTTTAAGATGTTCAGGATTTAGAGATCATAAACAGAGAACCTATGCAACTGTCCTGCTTTAAAAACACTATCACCATTTAATCAAGTCATATGAGGAGCTGTTGATGACTATTCTACCTATAAACGCATGAAACAGTTTTACACTAACATATGGCATTCCCTCTTTTTTAAACAGATGATACAGAACTGTCTGATAAACAAACTAATGATTTTTTAAACAAAATTATTTTTATAAGAAAGAATTCAATTAGAATGCTCTTGAAGCACAAATTTTATAATATAAACTGTAATAGAAACTTTAAATAGTGACAAGTAAAATATATATGATTTTTTAAAAGCTACTGCAAAGAGAACTATGGAAGAAAAGCCCTGCAAGCATACCTGTGTTAAGTCCCTAACCCTTAGGTGCAGAATCATATATGATTCAATTGGGAAACTAAGTGACTTGTCCAGAATTCGCCATTACCTGCTTTGCTCAAATAAGGAGAACAACTTCCACGATGTTCAGAAGACTTTGTACAACTAGTAGTGGTTACAGAATTCACCTCAGTTTCCTAAAACTGAAGACTACTGTAGAAACTGCATTTTTACTTTGAGAAGGCAACATATGAAGGACAAGAAGAAACAGCTCTAGAGCAACAAAACCTGAATAAACATGTATTAGAAAAAAAGACTGAATTTGGCAATAAGAATTTCTGTGATTGCACCAGCTGTCTTGAAAGCAAAAAGGGTTAGGGTATACCAAAACCAAAATAACCTCTAGAAAGTCAATAAAGCAGAAATTAGCAAACAAATCAAAGAAAAAATTGTCTATTTCCAATCAGAAATGCATAAACGGCGCGCACATTCTCTTAGCTCACAGATATTTTAAAGCTGTGTTGCTTTAAAAGCAGCACTTTTTTTCCTAAAAACTAGTATGCATTGCCAAGGAATTCATTGAGAAAATCAGCTACTTCAGCCTAATCAGGGAATGGAAGTGCAGAATCACCCAAATTAACCCAACAATTGACTTTTCCAAGACATATAGTTGATCTCTCTCTTCAGCCTGCAGTACAAAAGGGATAGATTCTGAAGCCAAACTTGCAAACACTTTGCTCAGTGCAGCCAGCTGCATGCAGATTAATATATTAATAAGGATTAGAGGGTGTTGACCTTTGGGGACCAAGCAGTTACGCATAGCAATAAACATATACAAGGACCTGTTTTATTAAAGCACTAGCATTTACATTTTATTTAACTATGCAGAATACAGGCTTCTACTAAAAACTCAGGGGGACCTGATTGACAGGTTAAGTTTCTTCTTTCTTATCAAACTCAACGAAAACTTGATTTTAAATGTGCCTGATATAGCTTTAGAGAAAACCTCAAGAATTTTACTCTCCAGCTCTGGACCAAGCCCAACATAGTCATGTTACAACTATTAAAGTTACAACTATTCAAACTCTCATTTTATTTCTGCATTAAAAAGAAAGCCCAATATATGGTTATTGTATTAAAGTCCAGTCTAAAACTTAAAAAAAATCTTTCCTATATTTTCCCATCAAATTCCTTTCAATTTTGCATAAATTAAATTATTTCACTTTTAATATCCTACCTTTTTTTTGTCCAGGGTATTAAACAACACTTCAGACATTCCTTGTAGGAGATTAAATTCATTATGCAGGCAGGTATTTCTTTGGTACTAACTTGTTTAGACTCAGGTAAAAATATTTATCCCCTATAGGCAAGGCTGATCCAATAGCAAAGAAGCACTGAAAGAGCAAGCACAGAAATTATATGTGCACCTCCCTCAGTCCCTTAGATGTTTCACTCTTCTCAGGACTCCACATTCAATGCCTCAGTAACCCCATGTCTGCTTTTTCTTCACTGTTTCTTCTCTCTCTCTTCATTACATAGGTCTTCATGCATCTTTTCCACACTCTGTCTCTCTTTTTATGTAGCAAAATGTCTGAAATTGAGTTGAAGACAGTTGCTATCTTATTGACTTAGTCATATGACGTAGCTTAATATTGTCTCTTTATTCATAGCTTCTCTGTCTTAAATGGAGGGTATATTCCCTGTCTCAAAGTTTGAAATTTAGTCAAACCCAATGCATTTGAATAAAAACCTAACAGTAAAATCCTGTGTAATTTGTTCACAACATTACTTGACCATGTCAGCTTTCAGTCAAAGCAGTGTAGCACCACAGTCAACTCAGGCCATACATGCCTGAATCACATCAAGCAAAATGAAAATTATCATCCTCTTACTCCCTGTAAACTCTATAACATAACATTTTTAAGCACAATATTTTTAACCTTCTTATTATCTTTTTGCAGATAGATTCCATGTAGGGCATCCCATTTAAACATGTTTTTTAATTGTTTGTTACTTTTTACTGTCATCCTGATGTCACAACTGCTAAAAATGTAACCAAGCATTTCTTTTTAGAATCACACAAGATTTTTTCCCAAGTCTGATATTTGTTGTAAGG
Source organism: Myrmophylax atrothorax (assembly GCA_026770055.1). Lineage (NCBI taxonomy): Eukaryota > Metazoa > Chordata > Aves > Passeriformes > Thamnophilidae > Myrmophylax > Myrmophylax atrothorax. Next base: position 27,766,637 of record JAOXXN010000364.1, read on the forward strand.
CTCTTAATATTTCTTTCAGAGTTTTTTTTTCGCATGACAAAAGCATTTTAGTAATTCCACTGCCTCAAGTGACTTGCTTTATAACAACAGATACAATAGGTAGTTCCATGATGTGCACAATTTAAGTCAGGTATCTGTGTTTTTATCCTGTCCTTCTAAGAGGTTTTTTATTAATGGTTAGATTTTGCTTCCCTGAAGTAAACAAGTCTCTTTTCTCTACCCAGCATAAACCTGTATAAAATACAGTAAACCCTGACAGCCACCCCCTTCTCCTTTTGTCCGCTCTGACTGACTGAAAGCACTCTTCCCTCTCATAACCAGCAAGATCTAGCACATTACTTCTTTATCCTCTTCTTATCACCCCTTTGAAACTATACTTGCATCTTAGAGGGAATTGGAGACGAAGCGAGAACAGATATAAGACTTGCTTCAGGCCAAGGTAACACTCTTTACAACTTCTCAGGCCAAGGCAGCACATTTTACAACTTTTCAAATCCATTGAATTTCTTCATCAAAACTTCAACACAACAAAAAGTCACCTCTAATTAGATATCTCACTTATGCAACAAAGCAATGTAACTACGAATAATTTTGTGAAGGTTTTGCCAAAATGCATTGTGTGTAGACTCTCTCAAATCCCATTACACACTCTAATAGCTACCCATCCAACAGTGCTCATAGCACATCTACAGCATCACCTAGCACAGTTTCAGATTACAAGGTAATTTTAAATTCCAGCATGTAAACCACTTTAAATCTGCTTAGTTGAATATTTCATTTATACATATATGAATAGAATATAGAAACTAACAAGTAACCTAATTTACAATACAGTACTACAATTATTTTAACTAATTTTCATTTTAAAACACATTTGTCAAAGAATTAGATTACGGAGTGTTTAACCAAATACATTCAGTAGACATACTAAATGCCACCTATCTGGATTTTTTTGTAAAATCTTGTCCAATCTTAGATTCTAAGATAGATCCTTACATCCTGATAAACAACCTAATGGCTTATACACTAAGACAAGTATATCAACACTCTGTCATCATCTGCATAAAAAAGGGAGAAGAACATTGTTGGTACAGTAAAATCACAAGTGAGCAATTCAGATCTATATAAGACCCTGTGAGACT
>JAOXXN010000364.1:27797693-27816832 GCA_026770055.1 Myrmophylax atrothorax
CCCCGTCATTTAAAGATCTGTCCTATTGGAACTGTGCTAGGACCTTTTCAGGCAGACTTGAAGCAGTGTGCTCCCTTTGGAGCCAGTTACAGTAGTGTTGAGAGCTGTGTACCTTGTAGGAGTTGGTTTTGAACAGTCTATGTACATCCCCAGTGCACAAAGTTGCTGTGACTAATTATACTTTCTGTGGCGCTTTCTTCCTTCTTGTAGTTTGAGGAGTGAAAGACTAAATTTGAAACTTCAGTCCTTCAGGTGATTTTTACCTTCTCCGCACAACAAGTTTAGTTGGTGCTTCAAGTTCAGAAAAAAGCAAAGTAGTTCTTTTGTTATGATTCTCTTTGAAAAGCATAGGTTAAAGTGGCGATTGAGCTGAGAGCTGAATCAAACCAGACTCTGCAGAGATGTTATTCAAAACAGAATCCAGCAAAAGTGAGAACCCAGAAATGAACTGGATATGCCAAAAATGTCCTGTTCTGCTTATGTGTATTGCTCAGATGGTCATTTCCAGTGCTGACAGCAAAAGTAGATGTTAAATAATTGTATTTCATATTAATTTTCATGATAGAAAGTCTTAGTGCAAAACTTTGTAGAAGGGGAAGGTGATTTTTAGGTATTTTAAGCTGAATTGTTTATATTTGCATGCATGTCTTTGTAGATTTGGCTCACTGACTTTGTTGCACTCATTTTTTCGACCTTAACATATGCATCTTTCCTGAGGTGTCCAGGCAGTCTGGGTAGGATTAGTTGTTGAGCTATGGCAGACAAGGGAACACTGAGTTTCTACTTGTCATCACAGATTTAATTTTCTTCTTGCATGGTGATTCTCTGGGATGTCTGCAGCCACTGCTCAGGCCAGGTGAAGTTCTGTGGCACCATTGCTGCTTCTGTGCTGCCTCCTCAGCTGTGGTACAGTCTGGCTGCACTCTACCCAATACCTGCCTATTTTGTGCTGCACTGGAGTTCTTCCTAGGATGTACAGCTGCTCCTTTTGTTACAACTTGCTCCACATACACCATTCTTTTAAAACCTCATCTGTTGTTCAGTCTCATGCCTTTATACTCCGCCGCTCTCACATGCACTGTGTGCAGAACAGTGTAGTACTGCCTCTACTCAGCTCCATGTGTTGTCCAGAAGAGAGGGTTGATTGAATGCTAAATAAGGAAGTGAAAATAACATAAATACATATTGAGAACTTGAAACTGAGGCATACTTATGCTTTATAGTGTAAGACAAACAGATATCTGAAGACACAAGTTAAGGAAACGTCAATGATTTTTTTAAGAAAGTGTTGTCTATTACTAACCACGTATTTAGTGTACCTAAAAATATGAAGGAGTGCTTTCCTTTAGTTTGTTATTATATGAATAACAGACATTGATTGCTCTTATTAAGAAATAAGGCACTTGAGAGGAAAAAACTTATATTTTGGTTGCCTGTATTTAAATTTAGAATTGCGTTTTGTTTTTGTCTGAAATATTTTTTTATTTATTGGTTTCTCTCATTACATGGCTTTGCAAACAGTAATACTTTAACAAGTAATTTCATTGTCCTTGCCTCTAGTAAGTTTTTATCTGAATTGTATTAGAAATCCAGAACATGCCTGTGGTGTGTTCATATGGTGACATCAAAAGCATCACATATGTTAGTCACTGTAAACGTGGGAGGATGAGGTAGCATCAGAGGCAGAGTAATTTTGAGTGGTGCTACTGTATTTGCCATATAAAAATCCTAATTAGAGCTCTGATTTTAAGAAATGCTTAATATTTACTTAAATTTAATGTTAGAGAATAGATTCCAGTATTGGAGGTACCAGAAAAATGTGATTTCCTACATAAATTAAAAAATGCCCTCAAATTGTATGGCAAGTTAATTTATTTAGGCAATATATTATCTTTATATCTTTATATATAGCAAATACCTTTTTCCCTAAGCAGCTCTACTGATCATTTTAAAATTGTATTGACAGAATCACCTTTTGACTTCAGTAGTCATTAAAAATATAATGGCTTAACCTAAAAAGGCTTAAAAAATATTTACTGGTCAAAAATAAGGATATGAATTACATAACCACTTCTAAAATTAAGATGCAAATGTGAAATATTTATTAAAATACACAGCAGGGTTTTGTGAAATTCCTGACTTTATTAAAAACATCTTGTCTTGTGGATGTATCTGACATTTTCTGTAGAAGTTATCTCACCGTTGTGTTACATGAAGACAGAGCATTGTTATAGAAAATGAAAAGATGATGATCAGCTAGCTAAGATTCGTGAATTAATGTCATGTCATTTAAAGTATGAATATGTAAGTCCTTTGTCCTGTGGTAAAGTATCACGTATTTAAATGTCAGTAAAAATAATTAGTAAGTAAATATGTTAAATGGCCAGATAGATAATGACTAGTAATGATTAGTTTTATATTCTAGTTTTGGAGTCACGTGTGATTTTTAAACCAAGGCACACAAGCACACATACAACTGTCTGATGTGGGTTGCTCTTCAGGAGGGTATAGAAAGCAGGAGTTCCTATTGTCATATGATTTCTCTATGCAGGCAGTATGGTATTGTAAAACTACTATGCTTTAAAAGTGAGTTTATAGTAATTTTTAGTGAAATGTTCCTGGATCTTTTGAAATCTTCTTTTTGCTTATCAGCATACTTCTTAATGAGCAGCATTCCTGATCATTGTTTTCCTCCTGCTGTAAATTATTGTGAGTATATACATATTATGTTCATGGTATTAATTATATGTCAGATCTGATTTCAAGAATTACAAGAAAGATGAGTAAAAAACTACTCTTGCAGCATCTTTGGTTAGTAAATGAGATAATCAGTACAAGAGATAAGGATAATTCTTAGGTCTTGTCTAACCAGATTCTTGTCTTACATTCAAAAAAACCAAACCAAAACCAAACCACCCAAAAGCTAGAACCTTTTCATGTCTGAGCAGATCAGGAAAGAGTAACTTTTTGGCAATTCTGCAAAGCAGATTTTGAAGTATACAGAAGTAACAGTGGATAGACAGTGTGGAATAAAAAGTTGCAATGTTGTTTTTCAGTCATTGGTCTCAGGGAAATACAGTATGACTTGAATGCTAGTGTTGAAAGGTGGCACCAGCTTTTCACTGGAACAGTTTAAAATACTCCACTTGTGTGATTTTCCTGCTTTTGATTAAACTGTAACTTCTTATATTCTGATACATACTTTAGTTTTTGTTGGAAATTGCATTATCAGTGGTGCCTCTGTTCTAGGAATCAACAATATATAAAAATTCTTTTGCCGTGTGAAAATTCCCTGGGAACAAGCAAAACGCTGAAGTTTAGGAGTGTTTGTATACTGAGTAATTTTAGAGCTATGCTATAAAAAGTCTCCTATTTTCTGATGCTTTTTTTCCTGAGTTGTGTTTCATCACTTCAGTTTTGTACTTATATATCTATTAAGCTATATCTCTGATTCAAAAAGATTCATGCTATAACATGAAAAGAGTCAATAATGTGGTTTATCATAGTCACAATAAATACAATTTCTGTGGATAAAGAGAAGTCTTTCTATATAGGGTAAATAGATTCTAAGATTTACAATTGACCCAGTAAGTTAATGGTATTAGCAAACAAAGCCTGCTGTAGTTTGAGATAAAGGCCGTAAGTAATCTTTTCACCCCTTGCTTTCTCTTGCAGTGTTTCATTATGGATGCCTTATACCTGTGTCATGAGTAAACCCCTGTGCTGTTCTCATGTATAAAACCAACTCTTAATTATGCCACTGTGTGATAGAGCTCATTATAAGATATGAGAACTGGCTGGATAAGAGGGGATTTCTTTAGTCTGTTTTGGGACTTATACCCACTGGAGACAAATTTATACTCCATGGCTATGTTTGCTTTTAGAAAATTGGACAGTTGTAATCGTGATTGTAAATACAGTAGCTCAGCTGGGGTTTGCTTCTGAAAATCACTTCTAGGTCAGATGCTTAGTTCAGGCAGCCTTTAAATATCTGTTTCCAAATAGTGAGTTTTAAAAAGTTTGCAATTACATTTCCTATAGCTAAGAAAAGGAGAAGCTTGTTTTACTTTTTATTTACCTTATAAAAAACACTTGAGAGACACTGTATTTTTCAATCTATTTGAATTATGGCTCCATTATTTTGCTGGTTTGATCCCCACTCACAACAAGGTGAACTTCTCACACTTTACACTTTCTACAGTTCAGCACTTCCTGACGAAATGTGCACTAAAATGGTTCTCTCTTCAGAATCAGAATCACACAATGGAGAGGATTAGAAACTTGCTTTAATGTTTTCATAGTGGACCTTGAACTCCATGTTGTATGTATGTTTTTGTTCGTAAGTGTCCAAGTGTTGTTCTCTTCCTTCTGATGGGTTTAGGCTGTTTAAACAAAGAGACTTCCCAGAACAGATCTGGACAGAAAGGCTTTGAGATTTCAGCATGATTACTTGTACTTTATTGAGTTATCAGCTGTCCTGCTCTACTGAGACATGGCCACAATTTGTACTTGCTGGTGAAATCTCCTTTCCTACAAGATAGGAGTCTTGAAAGCCCCTTGTTTCATGCAACAGCATGTGAAAGTCTGGGAGATGAATTTGAAAGATGCAACTTTGACTTCAAACACATATGTCATGTCAAGAAGTGAATGATGTGCACTTCATGGATCTAAACTGTTTACAAACATGCAAGAGAGTTGATTATGTTGGATTGAATTGCATGGGGAAGGCATCCCACTGTGGCCACTCTGAAGATGGTGAATAACCATGCATCTGTAGGTGCCTGGATTTCTTGCCCTTACTCCATCAGCACTCCCCATGATGTTTTTTTGTGTTTGAAGGTTGTAGAAGTCCTTTGTAACATTCCATATAACTTCAGTGTCTTTCCTGGATGCCACAGCTCCCTGGAAAATTCTTCTGAGCTCCAGAGTTCGTATTTAGTTTGTTCTCCTGAAAGGGGCATGAGTTACTTACAGTACAGAATACTTATGTTGAAACTTTTGACAACTGTCCTCTTGTGGCAGTTCCTTTAAAGTAGGCATTATATTGAATTCTTTCTTTCAAAATATTGACGTAATATATATAGGGAGGGAGAAAATTTCATCTCTGTTTTTTTTTTGTATCCAGAACATCAGATATTAAAGCTTTTTCTTAACTACAGGTTTTTGTCTTTTGTTTGTGAATTTTGTTATCACATTAACCAGAGATACAATGGTGTGACTGTGTTTGGAATTTCCATCTATATCTGTAAAGCATGGTGCCTCTGTAGAAATCAGACTTGTATAAATTAACTTTAATCTTAAAGACTACATTCTTTTTCTTTGAGGATTAAGTGTATTTACATCTTTTGTAGTTCAGCACTATAAAGCATCATAGCAGTGATAAGGTCAGCACTACAAAATAAAACCTTATCTAGGGTTTTGGGGTTTTTGAGCTTTTCTGGTTAACAGTGTATACTTTTTAAAATTCTGATCTGTTTCTACATACTGTGAAACAATATTTAACCATTTTTGAATGCGGTAGTGCAGTTTAAAAGGCAAGTAGATTTTCAGGGCTAGCTCTAGTTCCATTGTTGTTTGTGGATAATAAAGTGGTTTGTTTTCTGTTGACTATGAGTTTGTTGTCATTATCAGGTAACCTTTGAAGTGGCTGATGGGCAATCATAGTCTTGCCTTGTTTGAATTACCATTCTAAAATACAGCTGTAACCTTTAAAGTATCTTCAAGTATTCTTAAACAATGCACTTTTAATTACTGAAACATTTGTTGAAGAAAGTTATTAAAGCAAATAAAATTGTACATTATTGTCTAAAGAGGAATTCATTAACATGTGGCACTAATTAATGACAAATATTGCTATTTACACAGTAGAGATTGTTTTTTGTAGGTTTCTGGTATATAAATGGGAAGGATATGGTGTTTTTTTTTTTCTTTTTTGTTGTTTCTGTACATCAGCTAATCTAATAAATTACTGGCTTTGCTGTCTTGATGTTGTCTTTTCAAAACAGTCTTCACATAGAACTTGTCAGCGTGCATTTGGGGAAGCAGTCTTTGTTCATTCATGTCTCTGTATGAACACAGACTGAGCTCAGACATACCAGTGCATCAAGACACTCACAGGGAGTATCAAGGCATTCAGCACCTTCTGGAGTTGCTGAGAATTTAGCAGGATCAAGCTCTAATTGCATTTTAATGTTCTTTCTCTAACAGTCTTAATATATATCACTGTTGGATGTTACAGCCGTGTGATCTGAAAATCAAATGGTTCTATTTAAGCTTAGACAAGCTACTTTATAAGCTACTACAACTAAAGTACTTTTAAAGTAATTTAAGCTAGTTATTGAAGCTGAACTCCATCTTGGAAAGTGTTTACGTTCACAGTGTGGACTTGTTCACGCACTTATTTGAAAACAGTAGTTAAAATGGTAGATATTTTAAAATAAAATTATAAAATGGGAATATTTTTGAGTAGTCTTGTGATTCATACCTAGCCTAGAAGTTCTGATTTTTTTTGCCTCTAGCGAGTGAACATTGCAGCATCTAAACTTCTGCCAGATTCTTCAGATTTGAGTAACACTAGGGTTAGCTGCTGTTTCAGCATTAGTGGTATCCTTAGGCTGCTAGATTTCTCGAGTCAATCCTGAAGATAGATTTGGCTATAGAGGATGTAATACATAGGTAGCAGACAGTGGAGCTTTTTAAGGGTTTGGAGTGATGCAACATCAAAACGCTATATTAACGTTCTCTCTAACCAGTTTTGATTTTCCTTTCTCCGAACATTTCTGTACCTAAACCTATATCATCATAGAAACTATTCCCAAGCTTTCTTTGTTTTCCGTAGTTTTGAAAACTAATTTTTCAAATTATTCTCCCCCACCTCCCAATTATACCAATTTTTAGTTGGAAAAGTTGATAAAATCTGGTGATGTAAATTGATTTGTATATTTATTAAACTGTTTAAACCCCCCCAATTTTGTTTCTATTTGTTTAGAAAAAGTAAGAGGTATCACTGCATGGAGTTGAGATAACTGAGATGCAAATTTTAGCGAAAATACTGTTTCTACAAATTCTCCTTTCCTTCTCTGGTTTGACAACAAAAATAGAATTTTAAGTGTAAGTGTTGGTTTTGATGATGTTAATCAGCATGTGCACTTGTTAACAAGAAGTTAATTCTGAATAGTGAGAAAATCCAGCATACTTAGATCTGGTCAAGACTTCATTATTAGTTACACTACTATCTTTTTTGATGTTGGTACAAGGCAAGATTCACTATTTTTCCTTCCTCTGTGCTTTGCTTTTCTAGTTTTGTTCAGTGTGGGTCCTCATATGGCAAAAGCATACCCGAAGATTCTGCTTGTGGGAAATCCTCAGATTTCTCGTTCCTCTCCTTCCCTCGAATCTCTCTTTCAAGTTAATTTCTGATTAATTTTATGTTCTCCTTTTTGTTTGATTGTTTCTTTGTTTTAGGACTTGCTGTGTTTACTGATTAATGCTGTAATATAATTGGACTGACTTTAGCCATGCTTGGTGTGTACAGCAGAGCTATTCACTGTAGATTCGTGTAATGTCAGCAGAGAGAAATAGGCATTTGCAGATTGTAGGTTTTTTTAGCAAGAGTTTAAACAAGACATGAATTTTATGCTAAACTCTTTTGACTGTATTGAAAGGTTTTCCACTTGCTGCAAATGTAGTTTACAGTGACTATAATCAACACAGAAATCAACATTCTGTCTAAAGATGGTTATTGCATGACTTTTAGGATTCCTTTGTGAAATGCCAGGGAATGCATGTGCCTAAAATGGTTCTGTTTTGGTGTTAAGAAAGATGTGCAAAAAATTAATTTGTTTGCCATTGCCAAATATTTTTGGCCTGCTTGTAACATATGTATATCTGAGTATCTTCATCTTTTAGAACACCTTTCAGAAAGAAACAGATTTTAGTCTATTGTCTGTATATTAAGGCTTTTTTTCAACATCTCATGTACTAATATAAACATTCCAATTCATTGCTACTATGTGTGTTACCTCCCATATCCTTGCTAAAGCCTTTTTTCAGGTGTTGCTCAGTGTTATAATCCGGTTTCTGGCAGTACGTCTGTGCATGCTTTGCAAGATGTGGTTGGCTGTGTATTCAAGTTTCTTCTTCCAGACTCAGACTTTTATGGTCTTTAAGACTGTTGAACACTTGCTGTGAATCCAGGTTGGCTTTCGTTGTTGTAGGAAGACCAAACAAATTGGTTCTTCAAAATAATACGTTGTAGCGCATTTTCTAACCTTCATTTTTGAGAGAGAGGCTGGTGCACAGCAAATGCCAACATTGATTAAAAACTTTCTTTACTGTGTTTTAAGAAACTTGCATATGTTCATTTTTCTACATAGTAGTTAGAAAGTGGATTCCCATCTGTTTCTGTTTGTCATGGCCAAATGTACCAAAGTCTGTTTGTACGGATGGTACTTGTTCATCTGCACTAAAATGAATTTCAAGATATAAAATTATATTATTTCTTAGTATTGTTCAGTATTATTGCAGGGTATGGTTGGTAGGTGCTAAAAGGCTACCCACTTGTTGCATTACATTTTATTAGCTAAATTACTGTTAGGCAGAGATTATTAATGAAATTATTTTTCTCAACACTAAGTGTGTCTATTTCTTTGCTGTTCTATCTTACAGAGGTGATGATTAGCACAAACAGTAACTGCATGTGCCTGATACTCTTTAGCTCAGGGAAGGGAGGATAATGACTTTGGCACTTACTCTTTATTTATAATGCTTTGAAAACACATGTAAGAGCTGCCTGGCACATAGCTGCTTCAGAGCGTGGTGCCCTGCCTAATGCATTCAGGAGTTTCCTCACAGATACGACTACAAAACTATTACTGCTCTTTATGGCATATTCAGTTTACTAGGTTTTCTTTTTTTATTTATCTTACTATTTTGCCAGAAGCTCCTTTCATATTATCCCTTTGGAGTCTTGTCTGTTTATTCTAAATTTTCCAACCGGCGTTATCACTGGTTCAGCTGTGGAGCTGGCAGGAGCAGTGGGGGCTGCAGCATGTGCAAGGTGCTGAAAGCTCTTGGCTACCTTGCTTTTTCTAAATCTGCTATGAGCAAAGTTTGTACAATGGAAATTTGCTTACGTCGTAGCTTACATCGTTGTGTCTTCTCGATGTGTACAGGCTGGTAGTAATAAGAATAGGAAAAATTTTTAATGAAATATTGGTGCAGAACCAGCATGGGTTTTCTGCATAGCTGTTGGGAGCCCAGTGATAATCCTCCTGTGGCTTATGTCATGGTTGCCAAGGAAGATTCGATACGGCTTCTTTCATAGCTTTCAGCAATGCTCTTGTCAACAGTGCTTAATTGGATAAGGAGATAGTTGAAGAGTAAAGTGAGGCAGTGCCTCTCAAAAAAGGTGTGAGCTGGTTTCTGTTGAACAAGCTTTCTATTATGTTTAAGAAAAAGATGACAAAAATTTTTTAAAAGCATTCTGTAAAGTGAGGAACTGTAAAAGGCCTGTGCTTTGCCTAATAAAAAGCCGCTTCTTAGGAAAGGAAAGCTTGTAGAATTATGACAAATTGAATGATCATCAGAAAACTACTGATTTTACGGAAGCAAAAAGCAAGCAAACTTTGATATTGTAGCATTTTAGGATGTAAAAGTGATTGTAATTGTGAAAAATTACAGTAGGAACCCACTCAGACTGACTCTCAAGCATAACAAAAGGCAAATCAATTTAAGATTTAGATATTTCACAAGTTTAAAGGAGACAATCTGAACAACCAAAGAAGAGATACAATAAGATAAAGGGCCAAAACAATTCATAATGGAACGATTATGTTAAAAACAGGTAGTGCAAATGACCAAATTTCGCAGCAATATTAATTTGACCATGTCACAGGATGTTTGATTTGTGGATTAAACTGGAAATTATTCAGGATAAATCCTTTTGCCTTGAGTCAGCTGTCAGATTTTCCTGCTTTTTTTACTAGTGAAGCACATTTCTGCCTGGAACATTTTGTCTGCATTAAATGTGGTATCATATAATAATATACATCATGTGAGCAGTAAGTCAATATGTTTTTGAAATAAACTCAAAAAATCTACTCTGGCTTTTGCAGGATAAAATGGTAAACTGTCAAGTGCAGTCTTGGAAAGTTTTTCCATTTTCTTGGGAGTTTTAAGATTATGTGTTTTACTAAGAATTTTAATACTATGTCTACCACAGTTACAAATATTTTTTTACACAAGTAAAAAAAATCCACACAATATTATTAGGTGTGAGGGAGAACAGCACCGTGCCTTTGTCCTTATCTCATTTATTTTCCTGTTGTCAGCCTATGTCGTTGTCATGAGGTAGCCTTGGCTAGCGACAAACACCCAGTCAGCTGCTTGCTTGTTCTCCAATTACTGTTGTGGCCATAACAGACTGAACCTGTGAAAAAGTAATTTAATTTGTTGCCAATTAACATATGTTTGAGTAGTGAGAAACAAACTTTAAAACAACACCTTTCTTCCCCCAGTTCTGAGGCTCAACTTCACTTTTCAGTTCTGACTCTTCTACCCTCTGCTTCCCTGAGGGTTGCTGTGGGGAAAGGGATGTGTGCTCAGTGTACAGGTGTATTTTCTGTGCCACTCCTTCCTTCTCTCACTTTCCCCCTGCTTCCTTCAGTATGGGCTTTGCCCACAGGTCACAGTTCTTTCAGGAGACTTCCAGCTGCTCTGGTGTGGACTCTCCACTGGCTGCAGACTAAAACCTGCTCTGCCATGGAACACTTCCTCCCCCTTGTCCTCAGACCTTGGTGTTCCCTCTCTCATTTCTCACTCTGCTTTTTGTGCCTTCCTCCTCTTACTGGCCACTGGTTTTTCCCTGTTTTAAGCATTTTTTTTTGCTGTGTGTCTTCCTTCTTGGCTGCAGGCTCAGTCATGCCCTATGGTGATTTCACTGGAACTGACTAGAACGGGTGATGTCCAGCCCTGAGCAACATCTGGCCTCTCTCCCTGCAGCTTCCCCCTGCTGTCATCATGGTGCCATGTGCACACAATGCAGTAAATTATCTATTTAGACCATTTTCAGTTTTGATTTTATTCTACTTTGAATCTTCAAGCAAAGGTTCCTCATCTAGAATTGTTAACTGTAGTTAAAAAAAATCACATTTTCATAATAACGATATATTTAGTGGTATATGTCTGTTGCTCTAGTGCTTTAAAATCCCTGCATCTGTGATTTGGACTTCTGCTGTGTTATGCTGCTGCTGAGACTCAGATAAGCTTGAACCCTTGGAGAATTCACTGTTATTTGAATCACAGTGGCTTTGCTAATCTCCCTGCTATATTTCATTTTGGAATCTGTCTTTTCTTAAATGCCTCAGTCACATTTACAGTGAAAAATGTGATATTACATCTATGCTAATTTTGGCTTTCGTTTTTATTATGCCAGGGATTCAAGATACACCTTTCTGTTCATAGGGACAAATGCAGTGAAGTGCAATTCTCTGGATACCATAGCTGATTATGATACAGCATATTCTCTGGAAAAAACAGTATCTCTTTATGTACTGACTTGTTCTGTAGTGAGGTTTTAGGTAGGGTGTGCATTAAATTTCATGAACACTGGCTTGTAGCACACATCAAACTGCAAAATGAAAGTTAATCATAGCCCTTGCTAGCACATGTGTACTTATTGAAGTGGTAGTGTGTTTCTGTAATCTTAACATACCTGAGAAAGGAAAGTACTTGTTTTCTCCTAACTCCAAATAGCTGTGTATGTGGATAGCTGTTTTTTTCTTTTTAACCTGTGCTTGTGCATTAACAGATAGGTTAACATAAGCTGCCATTGTACCTTCTTTTTCCTGTGTAGTCACACTGAAGTTTCTGGTTAATGTTATAAAAAAATCTGTTTTATGAAAATAGTAAGTGTTTTGGTATTAATTGTAATTTTAGACAACAGCCTTTGTAAATTATTTCTAAGTGAGCTGTCTTTGGATTTAGTGGTGAGGGAAGGAACAGTAAACATATATATTTTTTCCCCATGTCTGCTTTGTAATTATTAGTCTCTTCTCCAAGTCCGTTTGGTTTGGCTTTCAAAGTTCCTAGGCACCTAAAATAAATTTATGAATACTCTGCATAAAATTGCTGTTATTGAGGTCACTGTGTCACAGGAAAAATGTTAAACTAATTTTTCTGTGTATTTTGCTGCTAAATGTTGTTTAAGGGAGTCTGATTTTCATATTAAACGTCTTTTGACTGTGCACAACAAATGCCCAGCTTCAGATCCCATGCTGTTGTGAAAAATACTGTGAGTTATTAGGTGTGGGAAGTCTGGTTGTTTATTCTTGAGAAATTCATTCAGCAAACTTCGTGAATCCGGAGAAGTAAATAAGTGATATACAAAGATTATCATTAGAGAATAGTTCAGCTTTTTTTTTCTTTTCTACACATACTGTTCCTGGCTCTTATTTGCACTTAAAACAAATCTGTAGTTCAGCTAATGATAAGTGCCTCCTGGGCTTTGTGTCATTCTCAGAGAGTTACTGAATGTATTCAAAACATTGACATTGTTCTCGGTGTACATTTGGAGCTGTGGTTAAAATGGTACTGATTCCTTTCAGTCATACTGATACAAGTCCAATACTTGAATATAACCTGCGAGAACAGGGATATAACTGTATCAGAAGTTGCACACAGTGAATCACTTTATGGAATTTTGTATCTGAATGTGGTTGCTATTAGTGGTAGCTCTTTTCTCCAGACAGTCTGTTTTTCTTAAAATATGTTAGCTCTTAAGTAGCAAGGAACTGCATTGCTCTAAGTAGTTGTGACGTCTGATGAGCAGGAAGAAAGCTTAAATATATCAGGGAAAACTACTTTATCAAAAGAAAGCCTATTTAGAGTGTATGACCAAAGATTTAATTTCAATCCAAAGTATCAGACTAAACAGTCATTAAAACTGTAAGCAACTTACCGTTGCACTAATATTGCATATAAAAAGATGAATGCCTGACAAGTATTCCACTTAGGAGGAAAGATCATATGTCTCGCACTCTACTTTACTGTAACTGCACTCAACTGCATGTTGACCAGCACATTTAAGCAACTGAAATTTCTCGATGTTCAGCACTGATAGGTTTTAAATTACTTCAGGAAAACCCCTCAGTCCTGTTGCTCAGAAGTCAAGTGAAGAAGTATTTTAACTAGGCCTGCTGAGTTATCTTTGTTTTTTTGTTTGTTTTTTTTTAATTTCTTTTTGTGATTTGACACTTTATCACTATTATGGGAGAAGTATGTCCCATAACATTCCTCCCAGAAGAATTTTTAAATTTATAGATCTGTTAAACTATCATTCTTGCATTTTACCTTGAAATGCAACAAATTTGTTTAATTTGGTCTCTCTTCTACCTAGTGGCACTTATAAAAATTATGCATATCATAACTAAAGAGTTTGAAAATTCACCTTTCATAATCACTGATGGGGGAAATTCACAGGCTTTATTTAAACCTTGTGGAAGTTACCATTTTCAATATATGTGTGTTGTTTTCAGGCACTGATGTAAACCTGGCAGGCAAAGATAGGGAGATGAAGTTGTTAACTATTTTATATGTTTCATAGGATCCCAGAATAATTCAAGGTCCTGGCTCCACTGCCAGTCTATTCTCATGGGTAAAAAGTTTTCTCAGTTCCCAACTGCGCCACTTGTATTTCAGTGGATGCCCACTGTCTCTCACCCTCCTGGGATCCACCTCTGTAACCCTGTTCTCCTGGTAACCTCTCAAGTACAGGGAGAAGGATGCTGTTGGTTCCCCCTGGAAACCTCCTCAGCTGTTCTCCATGTTAAATGTGCTCATCTCACTCAGTCTCCTCCTGCTCATTTCCCTGCCTGCCTCAATGAACCTCGGCTGAACTCCTTTCTATCTAAATTTTTCATAAAGAGAGGGAATTGGACACAGTTCCCAAATGAAGCGAGGGGGTGAACTAAGATTTTTTTGTTTATTTTGGGGTTTTTTGCTTATTTTGGGTTTTTTTGTTTGTTTTGTGGGGTTTTGTTTTGTTTTGGTGGTATGGTTTTCTTGGGTTTGGATTTTTTTGTTTGGTTTTGTTAGAAGGCTTAAACTTGGGGAAGTAAACCATGCCAGGTACAATGTTGTATTTTCCCCAATCTGTGTGTTAATTATCAAACTCTAATGATGTCCATTAAGAGTGTTGCCTTGCCCTTATAATATTAGGTCAGTGGAATATAAGGTTTATATGTAGTATATCAGACAAGTACTGCATATAAGTAACCTTAGCTCTATTTATTGTCAGTATTTCATAATGTATGTACAAGAAGTGTGATTTGTTACATTAGTGCATGTTATGAAAAATCACATTCTTCCATGTTTGAGTAGGAGATCAACTTTTATTATATATTCAGTAGTATCTGTCTATTAAACCATTATGGATGACAAAGTTACAAGTACTGTTAGGAGTGATTAAGGATATAATTGTGTTCTCTGAGCAGTACCATTCACTTTCACTGGAAGTAAGATGATGTGTTCCTCAGTCATACTACAGAGGATGCTAGTTTGTCATATGTGTGTATTTAGGCTCCTTTGGGTGATGATTTCCTGAAGCAAAAATTATTCCCAAGATTGGAAGGAAGCACAAATGCCTTTGCTCTGTGCTTTGCAATCAGTGTTCCATGTGTCTGTCTTCCTTACCTAAGAACATTTTCATAGTTGCGGTTTAAACTAGTTCCTAGACATACTTTCTGTCAAGCTCTGTATCTTTGAAGATAGCAGTGGTTAACAGAATGTTTTCTTGCCATTGGAGACAAAGATACAGACAGAAAAGGGCCAAATGGAATATGACTTTTGAAAATATTGCAATTTCCCTTTTATTTATATTCTGTTCCTTTACAAATTTCATAGTGTGAAATCTTTCTGTAGCATAACTGCTTGTCCAGGCCACAGTGATTCTCAGTAATGTTGTACTTCGTGGTGCAAGTTACCCCAGTTCTGTAATTTGCTTCTGTAAAGAGGACCATAGATCAAAGTAATGTGATAGTTTAGATGAGTTTCTAAGAAAGAATATTGTTTCTAGTGTATTAAAATGCCCTGTCAAATTTCTAATCAACTAACAGTTAATCACTGTAAACTAGGAAAGACCATTCTTGACAGATAGAAAATATTTTTAAACTTGCTGTGAATGTAATGTATTTAAATACACATCACCTTTACTCCCCATTTGTTTAAAAGTTTGATTTGATTTCAAAATTGCCATCTAAGGCCTGTGGAGACTGTTAATTGATCTGTGGAGCAGTATTTGTTTTGTATTATAATTCCAGAAATTAACTGGTAATGTTGATAAAAAAGTCAAAGTCTTCCCATCTCTTGTAACTGGGAACTTCCATGATGGTAGTACTGTACATGTTGTGCACCTGTGCATCACTGTGCATTGTCCATGAGGAGAGTGTTTAAGTGCAGTTTGAAAGTAGGAGTGGCTTTAGTTTGCGGTTGAACTGAGGAGTGCAAAACATGCAGAGCAGCTTGGTACCAGTTTATGATCCACGTAGCTGTTCTGGAAACGTGCTGCATGCACAGTATTGTAATTCAATAGCAAATCTGTTAAAGAAGCTACCATGAGGCTGTTGTTGTGGTACAGTATCTTTATCTCCCGGTTGTCAGGATAAGAGGCAATGCACACATTCTTAATTGAGAAAACATTTATTCCAAGTCTGGCTCATAACCATGTGTTTTCATGCAGTGGCTTGGAGAGGTTAATTCAGACAATTGAAATGATTAGGAAAGTATTATTATATGGAAAATGAGAATTATTCACAGAAAAACAAGAAGACTGCATGATCTTAGGCATCTGGACTAGGCTTGTAGAAAACAAGGTTTCATTGTTTAAACATTTTTTTTTTCATTCAGTGTTATTGTTCCTTTAAGGTGAAAATCTCCTTTCATTTCAAAGAGGTGTGAAAGGCTGTATTAATTACTGGTTACAGATTCTGAAACAAAGAATGCCTGCAGACGGGCTGGCTAGTTACAGTGCGCAGTTTCAGCCTAGTTACAGGTTTAAGCACCGTTTCCTCTGTTGACTAGTAGGCTGTGAGAATCATGAGCTTTCAGGCTGCATCAGAGAAAAAGTATTTTTAGGTGAAGCAGAGAAGTTTGAGACTGATTCCTTTGCCTGTTATTTTTACAAATCTGTCTGTTTCTCATTTTATTCAAATGTAAAATACTTGCCACCTTTCCAAGTTTGAAGAAATGGATGTGTCCCAGAAATCTAGAAATGGTACTTGAACAAATAAAATTTTCTGAGTAATAGGATTGCAGACAAAGTCAGCTAGAGGGGTAGGAAGCCTCGAGCACAAGGTTCGTTAAAGCTATGAATGAAAACTGGACGTAAGAGAGTGTGGAGTGGTGGTAATGGAACTGCCTTGCTGGTAATTTTTTGCTGTTTGATATCATGGATATTTTCAAATGGTGACTACATTGTGTTTGATGAAGAAAGTAATTACCACTGTTTTAAAATGGTGAAGGCATGCTGGAGGGATGTTAGACACCAAATCAGTGATTGCTGTACCTCACAGAGGTGGGGTGGCATCGTGTCCCCCATGGCAGGGCCTGGAGCCCACATGGGGAAGCCCCAGAGCAGCTGCCAGTCACAAACAGCCCATGAAAACCATAACACTCCATACCTCCTGGAGCCCCTGACCCAGCTCGGTTTGGCAGGGACAGTGAGAACACGGCTCTCACCATGGCCTGGGACCCCAGACTGGCCAGGGGGTCAGAGGCTCCTTCTGGTGGGGTAGCCACAGGAACCAGAGCAGATAAAACCAGAGGTTTTGGGGTGCTGCGTGTCATGGCCCTGCCACCTGGGCATGTGAGAGCTGGTCTTTCACAAAGTCTCAGTGATAGCTGTATGATCTGTCTCTCACTCTTTTTCCTTCTCTCATTTTGCTCCCTCTGCTTCTTTTTCTTTGCTGCTTTCTTGATGCCTTGGGTGGCTTGGAGCTGGAGGGGTTGGATTTGATGTAAGTGATGTGGATTGATTGAATATTGACTGGAGTGCTGTGGATTAATACGTACTGAGTTGGTATTGTGGTGGAACATTTTGTGTAGCTTGTGCACTGCACTTCTTGAACCCTTGCCAATGTCTTAGTTTGAGGGAAAAAACAAAATGTTTACCAAAAAGCAGAGGAGAGGATTCCTCCACAATAATCATGTCACTGAAAAGGAACTTTAATTAGAAAATGCATATAAGAAGGATAACTGTTCCTAACTACTATATATATTCATACACATGTAGATGTAGAGATAACTGTAAACAGAGCAGAGCAAACTACTCCCCCAGCACTAAAGGTATAAAACCAAAAGAGAACAATCCCCCAAATGGTAGATTCCTCCTGGAGCAATTATATTTATGGACAGTGTCAGTGTCCCGCCTTGGCTGGCTGCAAGATGAAGTCTCAGTCTTTTCCCAGCAAGGCAGAGATGAGTGGTGAGCACTCACATAAACTCTCTCTCTCTCTTTGTCCTTTGTCCCAAATGAAGAAGGAAAAACTGGGGGTGGAGGGATGATGATAGTTCCCAGGAAGGAAAAATCTGCAGCATGTCCCAAAAGCAGCTGTAAGTCCTCTCTCTCCGTTTGCAGTGCTGCGGTGGGGCCGGCAGCCGCAACACTGTGGGCGGCAGTGAAGCCGGAGCGGCGACCAGGGCCCCAAAGGTGAACCAGGAGAAGCAGAAGTGGCGCGAAAAAACTAGCTTACTCCACAGGAGCAGCGAGGAGCAGGAGCAAGGCTTCTCTGCGACAGCAACACACACAGCTGCAGCCTTCTGCCAGAGCTGTGTAATGTGCCCCAAAACCCAAAAGAGACAGTGTAAACCCGTTCCTGCTGCACCTACCCCCAGTTTGCCCTCCACCCAAAATGATTAAATAGGAATTTGTAGCAGTTGACTACTTCTTTTGTTAATTAATGGCATGGGAAGTTAGTGGCAGGGAGAGAATTTTTCCCCTTTAACATCCCAAAACTACAACAGCCAAGTTCCCTTGTCTTCTTCCCAAAATTAATAAAGAAACACCTTGGGAACAAGTCTATGACTTACTCTCTTGACTTTATCTCAAGGGATTAAAGAACCCTGTATATATATGAAACTCCTATCTTAACCCATGCGCCTGCCGCTCTGGGGCTGCAGTGTTACAGGGGAGCTGGCTTTTTAATAAATTGTTCTCTCAGTTATGCAAACCTGTCACCCCCTTGGTGCATCTTCTCAAATGTGGAGAAGAATGTCAGTTTAGTGCTAAGTGATGTTGTTGTGACAGGAGAGTGCTGTGGTACAGCTTCTGGCAGACATATACTACAGTGGCAATATTTCAATTTCATTTACTTGTTTTAAAAGATCATCCTCTAAGGTTTGAGTAACAGGAATGACTGGTGACAGCTGGGATGTCATCTCAGAAATGATCTTGAGTCTGTGTAGCTAATGATTGTGAGAGCTCTACAGGATGTTATTGGACAGAAGAAATGCGGTTGTAGATAGTGTCAGTAACATTTTTCTTTTAGTAGTAGTGATATGAAAGTGTCACTGCCTTTGCAGAAGACCACAGTAAAACTCACCTGAAAGACTATGCAATTCTGAACATTTGTGTTCAAGAGAAGTTAAATTCAAAAAGTTAATGAGAGGAAGGAATCTTCTTTGAAAGCAAATAGAAAAATTCCCTTGGTTTATTGACCACAGCAGAATTACCACAAAGAAAGATGGCAAAGGCAGAGAAGTGGGATTGAGAGGCAAGCTACAATTTTATGTATAAATGCATTTTAGCTTTCTAGTTTTCTCCGTATAGGCATAATTTTTATATCTGTTGAATGGATCCAGGACACTAAACTGTGCTTGAGTTGTGGGTAACCAAATCCCATGGTTCTGTTGCAGACATGGTCCATTTAGGAACATTATCCTTGCAAGTATGAAAGAGTTCATTCCAGTATACAAATATGAAAAAAACATGTAGGCAATCTATGGTCCATGGATATATTTGAGCAAGCATCACAATAAATTGTTATGCCTTGTGGAAGTGAAGTTCAAGATTGTGGTCTGTAAAAATAGTTTAGAAAGACGTAACAAAATATTTTTTTTTCTGTTCTTACTTTTAGAGGGGGCAG
>JAOXXN010000364.1:27834567-27850058 GCA_026770055.1 Myrmophylax atrothorax
CTCCAGTGAAGTGAAGCTGAAAAGACTACCACTAGAGTATTGCTGACAGAGATAAAATCCAGACGTGTTAGAAATCTCCAATATTTCTGCCACAAATGGAAAGATTGATATCAGTTTATCTACAAACAAAGCAAGAAAGAAGAGGTATTTTAAACCCCTGTTTTAAAAGTTCTGAAAAACTTACAAAGAGTAAAAAGAAATGTTGTTCCTTTTTTTGTTTGTAATGTGTGGGTGTTAATGAAACAATGGAATGTTCATAAGTAAGTACCTTTGTGGAATCCTAGTGTGACGTATTTGTTCAAATAGTATCTTCTCTTGATCAATTCTTTCCCTATGATAATTGAGGAAAAGGGGAAAAGGAAAATTTTTATTAAAGTAGAATTGATTTTCACGTGTGGGATTTTGGTTCTGCACTTTTTTAACTGCAAACTGTGGCATATTCTGTAACGTGTCACTTACAAAGCATGTCTTCTCTTGCAGTGCACTTGTAGGAGAGACATGGTGTCAATATCCATGGATGTCTTTGTGAGGAAGTTTCAACCAGACAGGTACCAGCTGTGGAAACAAGGCAAGGATTTATACACCATTGATCATACAAAACCAACTCCTGAATCAACTCCTGAAGTAAAGACTTGGCTACAGAGAAGAAGAAAAGTACAGAAGTTTCCCAAGAGGTATTTATGTTGCTTTACCCTCTATTTAATTGTCTTTAATATGATGTCAATTTCTTTTTGTATTCTTTTGGCCACTTTCTTAGTTTTTGCCAGGACAGAGTTAATTTTGTCGTGGTAGCCTGAGGGAGTGATGCTTGGAGCTGGGTAGGTGTGCCTAGGTTGTTATTCTATACCACCCACTGCCCTGTGGCACAGGTAAGGGATTCTCGCTTCTGAGAAAGAAGGGGGTGGGGTGCATGCAGAGGGCATGGGGACAATAGTGCTCTTTGTCTCAGAAGGCTGCTGTGGCACCAGGTCAGGGTTGGTTGACCTACACGAGTATTTTACACGTAATCACTTTCTTTTATACACTGTTGTTACTAGTGTGGTTGCTGTTATTTCATTGCTGTTTCCAGTAAATTGTTATCTTAACCCATAATCTCTGCATTTTCTCTCTCACTGTAGAGGATGAAGGGAGGGGAGCAGCTGCATGGAGTTTAACTTTTGTCTGGGTTCAAACCACGACACATGTTTTTCTTTGAATTCAGTACTTTAGAGGAACATTGTTTCTCTGCTGTATTAACAGGAACTTGGGGACAAGAAAGTCTTTTGTGACTGTGAAAAATTAATTCAACTTAATGTATTAATTTGACTTTATGTGTATAGCTGAAGTTAATGATTATGCAGAGCATTAAAATGCATTCCCATGTTGCATTTAGAATCTTTCTTTAGAAAAGATTATTGCATTAAAGTTTCCAAGATGTGGATGGTTGTCATTGTTTCTAGTGACCACTACAACCAAAAGAGAAGGGAGAAGTCTCTTAAGAGCAGAAATAAAGGTTAAATGGGAATAATTTATCATAAAGCTGTGGCAGAATCCCACCAGCTGTGTGAAGTCTCTCATAAAAGTCTTAGCCCTTGCTGCCATCTAACATCAAGGAAATATGACTGTTTATTTATCACACTCTCACAGTGCTGCAGCCAAGACCTTTCTGTGTCTACCACAGGTCAAAGACAGATCATAATTTGGCATAAGAAAGGCCTAAATCTGAGTTGTTGGAACTGACACCACTGAGAAAATTAGAAGAATAAGGTTTCTCAGCTTATCACTGAAGCTGTAAAAGCTTGGACATATTATAGCAGTTTCATAACTGTTTTCTTGGTATGCTTTATATTTTTTGTTTGCATTGCACAAACACTTTTTGTACACTTGTGCTTTCCTGTCTTACTTAACAGGATTTTTATGGATTTTCTTCTTCATTATCTATTAAAGATCTACTTAATTTCTAGCCAATGGTGGGCAGTTTTGTTGTATCAACTGCATAGTGCAGTTTTCTGTGTTGAAGGTAATACTGAATTTCTTAAGACCTTTTTCCCCCTTCAATTAATTTTACAGTACAGTTACGTTTTTAACTTGGTCTTAAGCCAAATCTCCTCTTTTTCTTTGTCATTTAATGTCTTTTTTGAGAAAAAGTGTAGGAAAGACAACCTGTAAAGAAAAGGAGCAGCTCCCATGGTGGTGAAACATTATAGCTGGGTAAGAATAGTTTGTGAGGTAGAGTCACTTCTTGAAGGCAATCAGTGAAGCAGCAGTACAGCCAGTTTGTGAGTACATGTATAATACTAACTTGAACTCACAGAGAGAGTAATTTGGTTGTTTAGCTAAGCGTCATTTTGCCCTGTTGTAGGTTTCCCTGTATGTATTGTACAGTGGAAATGTGAATTCCCACTTGGACCAGCAGTGATTTATTTGGTAGTACCCTTACGGGTAGCCAGTTTTGACTGAAAACAAAGACTTTCAAATAATTGTGTTGAAATAAGAACACATGGCCTGATTTATGCACTTAGCTAAGCTAACAAACACAAGTCCAGTGCTGTTTAAATCTTGAATTAGCTTTTGCTCAGGCGTGGTAACAATGTGCATTGCAAAGGAGAATAAAATACTTACTCAGCTTCATTTCTAGGGTAATACGTCAATTGAAATTGTCATCATTTTGATTATGGGAATAATATAAGTTCCAGCAGAATGAAAATAAAAATACCATCTATGAGACTCTTCATTAATATAGCGATAGGAAGAGCTTTACTCTGGCATTTATGGCTGACATACTTTGCTACTGTGTACATCTAATGATTGCATGTAAATAGTAATGATACTTTCTGTTATATTGGAGCATGAACTGATGGTTGTCTCATACTTTGGCAAATTTTCTGGAAATTACTATTTCACAGAGACAGTGTTGAAAGATATACATTGGTGGACATAAAATAAAATATAAGGGGTAACAAAATGTTTTTCTGGAGATATGTAGTCTAAGATGCAAGACCTTTGTAAAACTCCTAATTCACCTGTGATAGTTGGGCTTTTATCACTAATCTGTTATGAGCTTTGAAACCTGCTGTGTGATTGAGCACATTAAAGTCTCCTCCTGTGTCACATAGTTGAATTTGAAACTAAACTAATCTCCTGTTACATTTATCCTGAGCACGTAACTTTCTGATGGGTTTGCAGTTTCTCCTGCTCTAAGCTTTCACTTCTGCTTCTGAGGGTGCAGCAACTTATGCTGAAAATCTAATTTATTTTTTTAACACGGTATTATGAGATATATTACTTGATGGTGTTGCCTTTCAAAATATTTGGTGATCATAATTTTTACATTTTTCAGGTACTTGTTGTTTGTGTTAAAATGCATCTTAAAAACTTCCAAACAGATCTGATTTTACAGGCATATTCAGAGTAGTGTTTTATTAGCAGTGAGATTTGGAAATATCAACTGATTCCAGTGCTACAGAGAGTGTTTTTTCTTCATTACTTTTGTAAGGGTAGGGTTTTTTCAGGTTCAAAAGAATGATTTCTTAAAAAGCTAGTTTGGATGCTAGTTAAGTAATAAATACTTAAAGACTATTTTACTTTCAGAGTTTAACAACTTTGCTGTAGAATGCTGATAAAAGAAGGTTAAATCCAATCAATTGTTAATCTATTACTTAATAAATTGTAACACTATCTCAATACAAAAAGGTGAAAAATTGTCAGTTTTTTAACACTTTAAGCAGGTGAAAGGGACGTATATATTGGTAGATGTTTTATCTTATCCAAGACAGACTTTCAACTCTGACAGCAATATCTTCTATAACAGCTTCCAGCACCCCAGATCTCGATCTAAAAAGCTTAAACCCCCAGAGGACAAGAGAGTATCTGCTATGGTAACTGATGCAGAAATCATCGTGACTGAAGCAGCTACTGCTGACTTCAAGGTCAGTGAAGAATCTGAAAAAAAAGGGAGAGTGATAAACATAGAAGTGCCTTCTGGGGAAGAAGAAAACAGTAGTAGAATGCAGCTGGATCAACATTTATTGGATCATGTCAAGGTTGCAGGTGAGAGATGGATTGATTACATTTCATATGTAAGTTGTAGGCTGTTGACTTTAATACCACAAATTAGTGGATGTTAAATCATAGTATTATCCTAGTGTAGTATACTAAAATATATCTGTATAACATTGTGCAGAGAGGATTGGTACTCAGTAAAAATGAGAAAATACCAAAATCAATATTCTGAGCTGAGAGTACAATCACCTAAACTGTGTTAATGAAGTGTTTTTAAAGTAGCAAAAAGAATGAGGTTTTGTAAATCTTATTTCCTTAGTGGACTCACATGTGTTACAGCAAAATGGTTCTATATGGAAATGATACAGAATGTCTTAATGTTATTCAAACAGTATAGAACATATATGCTTACCAGTATCCTACATGTATTTAAATGATGAACCTGCCTAGTAAAGTGGTCTTTACCTGTGCATAGAAATGCTCTATTTTGAGACTTCAGATTTCTTGTCACTTCCTGTTGAACTGTCTGACAATGCAAGTTTTAAAGGCCTTGCAAAGCCAAAGATTATCTCTTTTCCCCCACAACTTTTTTAATACTGATATACTCAGTCTGTTCTGGACATGATTTATTCCATTTCACATTTCATTGTAGTTCAGATGTATTTCTGCATTCTTGTTCATACAGGCAAACTTCAATTTTAATTCTAAGTTTGTGAGCAGTCCCATTTTGTTTCATATTGCTAGTAAAACTTTACTTGCAAGTTGCATATAGACTATTTCCATTATTCTGAATATTAATTGTTAATGCTTATGTGAATGCTTATTTGGAGGTAGTAATCACCATGATTGATTAACATGAAGATAACAAAGTATTGCAATATGGCAACTTAGAAATTCGTGTATACAAATTATTCGTCACTCTATCAAAGCCTTTCCAGGTCTGTTCTAAGTCTTTTCTTTAAGAAAGGTGCTGTGGTTTTACTGCTTCCCCCAACTTTTAAAAAACTTTGTAAAGTAAAATTCACACAATTTCACTTTTAAGCATCACTGGGATATAAAATTATGATAATTTGAAGCAAAATAAAATTATGCTAATTGCTTTTCATTTTTTAGACCAGTGCTGTTGTTTTCAAAATATTCTTGGTATCTATTTGAAATATGTCTTCATAATTATAAACCATTAACCTTTGCTTATTCTAAAGCAGGCATAATAGGTATAAAATGCAGAATATAAAGTTCAATATACCAGACTTTTATATTTTTTTTCCAAAGGGTCAAAGTGCATATGGGTTGTCAAAATAAAGAAGCTCCATGAATATTGATTATTTTGAATGACTTGAAGACCTGTTGTAATTCAAATGCAAAATACTGATTAAATGATTAAAGCTACATTTCATACTCCAGACCAAACCATTTACAATTCATTTATTCTTTGACAAAACTTTTATTCCACATTTGTGTATGCTCTTCTACCAAACGCTTTTCTGTATGAAGAAGGGACTATGGTTTGAATTACAATAACTTAGATTGCTGTGAAATTCAATGTGATGATGTAAAATGGGATTTATTAACAAATCATGGTCTTGATGTACAGGAAGCATCACTTCACATTCAATTTTGAGTGCTGTTCCTGTAATAGAGAAAATAAAAATGGAAGGAGAACAGGGTAGATTCCAGTCATTCTTTCTTTACTCTTCAAGGTTCTGTGGCCAGCAAGCCTGCTTCTGATAGCTGTAAAAAAGAAGAGAGTTTGAAGCCTCAGAATCAATGTGCTTCATCCATACCATACCATAAAACAGAAGGACAAACTTCTGAAACGGAAAATCCAGATAAAGAAGAAAGTGTCTTGACAGAGGATGATACCAGCAATCTAGAAAGCTGTGGAAATAGATTGGAACATGGAGAAGTGCCCATTGTACAAAAGAAAGAAGAAGATGGCATGGAAATATCTAGTGTATGTGAGGCAAATTACATTATAATAATAATATATTCTTGATTTAATGAAATATGAATGAGAAATATTTGAATGAGACCTGATATCCCTATTAAAGCTCTTAAGAATATGTATGATTTTAATCAGAGGATAATTTGAACATGTTTTGAAGTATTTAGGCAGAGTGGGAATTTTGATCCAAAAGCAGAATGTTTCTGGAGCTTGCTTATTAACACAGTTTTCCCTGTTATTTTAGATGTCTAGTAATTTCACTTATCTGTGAATCTGAAGTGTCAGCAACTATTCTCAAACCATTCCCATATTCAGTCCTGCCAATATGAGCAAGGCTGTGAACTTCAGTTACTTACTATTTTGGGATTTTGGAAATGGCTTAAAACGTGTGAAGGAAACACTTGAACGACAAGATCCTGCTATTAAAAGGAATATCTATTTTCAGGTTTTAAGTAGTAGGTTTTAAAAAATTTTTTCTCATTGAGACACTTAAAAAATGTATGGCTGGTTTTGCCTCCAGATGCCATCAGTAACTGATTTAATTTGGGATTCCCCTGCTAGCACTCAAATGTGGAGTTGTGCAAGTTGCACTTCAAGAGTTTGTAGAGTTGGCCTTAGTTCTTGAAGCTGGAATAACTTTAAGCTGAATGTGCATGGGGTGTTTGAGGGAGGCCTCCTTCTTGTACCAAATGAACACATTACTCACATACAATAATGACTTTTAATTTCTTATCTGAACTTCAGATTTTTTTTTTTGAATCTTCTGGAATTTTAGATTCTTTCCCAAATGAAGTCAGAGGCCTTCTGCTGTATTTTTCTAGCCACAGCCAGTGAATATATTGTAATTCTGGTGTGAAGAATTATTTGGGGTGATCTTCCTCTCAGATATCACCTGAGCAAAACAGGATTTATGCTCTGTAAGTTGAGAAGGGCTGCAGGAACTTATACCTGAAATGATTTGTTTTTGATGAGGATTGGATGTTTTAAATTTAAATATGTATTCTGAATTAAAGACAAATGTAGTATTAGTGCACTGAAGATCCTTCAAGTGCCATGATAGTATTTCCAGATTTTGACATCTGTGCTTGTTTACAGAACAGTGTTTTTGTTCATCATAGTGAACTTTGCAGAATTACTCACTAAATTAGTTATGATTTTTGCTTTTTAGTCTGAGGAAATTGCAAGAAAGAAAATATCTAAGAGTTGGCGTCATCCACTAAACAAGCCACCAGCTAGATCTCCCATAACTTTGGTTAAACAGCAAGCAACTAGTGATGAAGGTG
Organism: Myrmophylax atrothorax; assembly: GCA_026770055.1. NCBI lineage: Eukaryota > Metazoa > Chordata > Aves > Passeriformes > Thamnophilidae > Myrmophylax > Myrmophylax atrothorax. The sequence goes on from JAOXXN010000364.1 coordinate 27,841,777, forward strand.
AGCGTACTATGTAGTATGTTTCTCTGATGATAATTTTCTGTCTGCGTTAGACCACATATACAGGCATTTGCAAAAACAAACAAGATGAAATAATTTTTTTTCTGTATGAGATATGTAAACATTTGAATCCACAGACATGTCACGTATGTTTTGCCTGTTTTCACTCAAATTCTTCTAAAAAAATTGTATCTGTCCTTGCAAAAAGCTCTAAAAAATAAGAGATAACTTTTTGAAAAGTATATTCGCTATTCAAATATTCTGTATTAAAACACACAGCAGCCATGTTTAAGAACAAGATTTCCATTGTGTAAGCATAGATGAAAGTGTTGTAAGAATCCTTTGAATATGAGTCTTGGATGTAAGTCACAGTCCTGTGTCCAGCTTTAAAGCTACCTTTTCTTTGTCTCCTGCTTGATAGACATTAGACATTTGGGATATCTTAAGCCATCAGTGTCTTAAGATACTATACTTCTGATTAAAAAAAAAAGTTACAGGTTTTTTTTGAATGTTATCAAAAGCTTATCAAGTGTTTACGTATGGCTTGAATTCCAAGCTTTTTCTTGGTCTCATATGGAAAGAATTAATATTTATCTCCCCATAGTTTTGGTGTCACAAAGCAACTGGAAGCTTTCCTTGCCTTTCCTTGCCTGCCCTTGCTTTGCTTCCCCTTCCCCCTTTTCCTTCCTTTTTTGGGTGGTGTCCAGGAAATTCCATTTACAGATGTGCATGTTACCCTGTCCTTCTGGAAACTTGAGTATTTTAACTTTGGAGAGCCACTGTCTTGTGCAGATAGGCTACAAAATCTAAGAAATTTACCCAGGATAGGGGTTTGCTTCTCTGAAATAAATAGAAAAAAAACCTGCCTTACACAGCAATCACATATATAGCCACCTAAAACTGAAGAATAAAGCTACTTTATTCTATCAAACATGCCTTGTGAAGCTTTTTGTACTGTGTGTCAAAACTATCCATCAAAATGGAAAACAATTGAGTTCCTTTTTCCTATCGCCTTAGCATCTTAGTTCTGTAAAGCACAAAATTTCAGGTGCTGTTCTTCAGATTCTCTTCAGTTAGCAGGGCTGGAGATTAGTTCTCACACTCCCTTCAACACTTTGATACTCTTGAGCTGATACCATGTGTATGACTGCACATCTGAGTCCAACATCACTGCATACTTCAGTGTTTACCTGCATTTTGTACTTGATTTTTTCCCCTCAATTATTGCTTCTCGTTAACAGTAGCTGTTTCTTACAGCTACTGATAAATTTTCTTGACTTCATAGAGAGACAGCATGCCTGTTAATTGATTCTTGTTCTTGTAACTAATGACTATTAGACTTTCTATCCCCAATTTAGGCATTGTTGAACTGAGTGCTGTAATTTCAACTGGCCCCTGATCAATACATCTCCCTCCTTGTTTCAACCCTGAAGTAATTGATTTGTGTCTTCTGTCTCACTAGTTTTGGAAAGCTATACTCTCTTTTCCAGTTTTTATCTGAGCTGCAGTTTTGCCAGGAATGATAGTTCAATTAGCTGTTAAGCATCTTTCTGAAAATTAGACACAGCTTAGACCCATGATCGGTATCATATATGAGTATGTTTGGATACCCTGAGGTCTAGACGGAGTGTATTTCAGGAAGTGTTATGGTAATTTACAGGATGATATTAATATTAAGATTCATCTAGTAAAGGAATTAAAGATTTAAATATGTGGTAGGTTGCAGTGAAATTGCTCTTTTTTTAATTAGAGATTATATTCCTTTTGCCTGATGATGATTTTTCAACATTTTACTTAAATCATAGTGTAAAATTTCTATTTAAGCATGGATTGTATATGATACAATCTGGCTAGATGATGGTGTGATGACAGGTCTCTTTCAAAGATTCTGCTAAGATGAGATGTTTTCCATCTCATTCAGTAGTTTGCCAACTTCCTGATGTATTAATTTTATGTCAGAGTAGCAACATCCCTATAGAAGAAGTTGTACACCTTAATGTCTTTTCTCTTTTTATGATTGCCCTCCTAGTAGATAAGGATGTATTTTTGTTAGGAAAAAAAGAGTTGTAGAATCATTTCAGGTAGCTACTGATTGAAGGAAGTAATGAAGAGTTTTATTGGACATGGTAGTTACTGCTATTTCCTAGCTGAAACCGGAATTATTATTGTTTTCATGCATGTGTTTCTCATCGTAGTCTAGTTTATCAACTGGCTTTTGTAAGAACACCAGAAGAGAAACAATAGATTTTGGGTGAGCAGAATGTTTATATCCAAATCAGAGAGTGAAGGACTGCTGAAGGAGGCTGTCAGACTGAAGCCTTATTAGCTTTCCTGGCACATGCTGGTTTGCAAGTTAAAGATATGTGGCCAGAAGAGTGCCCGTCAAAGGAGATTTTTCTGATTTTGTTCAAGATTGTTTGTGTCATGTACCAGGGAAGTAATCAGTATCAATGGACTAACAACTATGTTTCTCTTTGTGAAGTTGCTTCCTCCACGTGCTGGAGTTGTCAGAAATGTAATTCCGCATGTGTGTTTACTTGGTTCTTGTTCTCTGTGTTTTTGAACAAAAGGGATGCGGGTTGAGACTATGGCAGTATAGGCTCTTGGTAAAGTTCTGAGCTCATCTATTCTTTTACCAGGAGGATTTATATATTGTTGCATTATCTTATATTTTAATTTGTCTGTGTCCAGTAAAATCATAACAGTAAACAAAACGGAGGAAGATGATACAGGCTAGTGCTGCTATGAAAAACTGAGAAATTGAGGCCTCATATTTCATCTGCAACTCATATCACTTTCCACAAGTTGGATAGTCTGTAGCCATTTCTAATACAGTTAATTTATATTCAAATTAATATATTTGAAGTCTTTCAGATATGGGTTCTGTTTGGAAGTTTCTGTGAAAAGAGGTGATCAGAGTCTGTTGATAATGTGAAGGCAACATTCTTTGACACTGTCAGCCATTTCAGAATTATAATTTTGCAAATAGAATACTATCATACTCTACAGCATGCTTAAATCTTAGCAGAGACTTTCTGGATTCGCTTTTAATACGAAGTCTTTGTCTGAAATTATTTTTTTTTCACAGGATCACTTGGACATTGGAGTTTTATGTTTCTTTTTATGACTGCCTATGCTGCTGTATGTGCATATTGCTATATGAAAAGTAGTTGGGTTAATTGTTTATTTGTTGTCTAGTGGTGTTAATTTTTTTCACTCTCCCTGGAGCCTTTCCTTATGTTTGTCTGACTTCTGACTCTCCCTTATTATGATTTTTCTGTGAAATTAGTGCCTAAAGGACTGAGCACTGAGTAATACTCTGGACTGGGGAGTCAATCCCAGAAAAGCTCAGGCTGCCAGTTTAAAAAAAGAAGTGCAGCAGTACAGTGTGGGCTGTATGTCACACTCAACATACTAAAAATTTTTAAGTAATGAACCTTAGTCTTATGTTCCATGCATTATATTAACTTGTGTTAACAATATTATGTGGTACTCGATGCAGTTGTATTTCTGCACACTTAAGCAATAAAAAACAAAATTGAGCAGAAGACACAAACATTCTGACTTTGGATGCACGTTTATTGGTCCCAGAGATTTCTTTCCAGCAGTATTTGGACATGCAACATTCAAAACTGGTTTTAGATTCAAGTTGACTAAAATTTCCCATTGCCCTAAATTATACAAATATAGTGTATAGACTGAATTCAGTATGGAGCTCTTTGTATATGGTTTTTAGCATTTTAAGTATTATTCATAATTTCAAAGTAATTTTGATTTCTTTGTAAGATTTACTTTCTTTGTAGATAAAGAAACAAAAAGAGAGAACCTTTCTGGATGGAAGCAGTACTATGACATGGAATAAAACCTCTGTTTTCATGTTGTTGTCAGCATCCTGTGAGATCTGCTTGATTTGATACTAGCAGTCAAATCATTTAAGGCTTGTTCAGTAATGTCACAAATAGGTTAACCCTGCTTAAATAGGGGAAACTTGCACTTGTGGGTGCAGTTATGATTCTTTTGTTGCAGAACTTAAAATGTGAGATTCTGCTTGTAGATTCTCACTTATTTCAGAAAGAAATGTTAACTTTTTTCCAGGTGTTGCATAGGAGGTAGATAAGAATTTGTTAACCAATTGATAAAAGCATGTTTATATTTACTGCATTAGTATTATAATTTTCAGTACTGCTTTCTCTCCCATACTATTTTGTTGAATCAAGTTTTACTCCTTTTAAGTACTTTGCTCTTGTGTGAGTATAAGGTAATCAAGTACATAATAATTTGCATTTTTCATACATCATCATCACCATCTAGCAGTGAAGACTTCAGCACTATCTACCACTTGCAACAGTATTGTACTAGAAAAGTGTATTTTCTGTCCTTTTCTCTGGTACCTACTGTGCTGGTTTAAAGGCAAACCGACCGGAGAAACAAACCCACCACAAGAGAGGTTGTAAGTCAGAGTTACAATTTAATAAGAATATTACAACAAATGCAATAGCACAAAGAGAAAATGGTTTAAACCCACAAAACCCAGAAGTATAACCCAGCACTCTGGGGCACAAACAGAATGGTGTTCATTAGCCCCTGTGCTGAGAACTATGTGGTTCCCCCAAGTCCAAAGTAAAGGAATTGAAAAACCTGTTGGTGCAGTTGACAGTTGCAGTCTGGTCGAGAGTGGTGGTCTCCTCCTGTCAAGGTTCTGGTCCTCCTCTGGATCCGCTGAATGGTCCCCCAAATCCTAAGATTATATCCCCTCAAGTCCAGGTGGGACTGCCCAGTACCTCCCCCCAGGGCAGGATATTACACAATGGGTAATCTCACTCTGTGAGTCATGGGGTATTTTGGAATCGTTGATGGCCCATTAGCAGTCATGACACCTCAGGCTGAGTGTGAAGGTGCTGACGACTCCCTGGAAGGGAGTTATCACAGCTCGTATCTCACAGGCTTCGTTCACACCCAGCTCACATCCTTAGATGTCTGGTGTGCCCTGGGCAGCTGCTGCAAATGGTCCATTGGGAAATGGCATGGAGGGTTTAGAATACACAGCTTTGGTCAAACCCACACAGTGATAAACTGCTTCCAGCTTACTTAACTAGGACACCTACATGGCTTCTGATTTCTTTGAATTGAATTTTCAAGATATGAGTGCCATAATAAATAAAACGTTTTCACACATGTGAAGCATGTGATGTTCTGAAGATACCCCCAGAAACTTTACAAAGTCTGGTATAATCTTTAGTAGGTATTTAGGAAAAGGAGGTCATGAAAGGTCAAATACAAGCTTTTCCTGAATGTCAAGTACTCTTGTCAACTTTGTGGGCCAGCAGCTGATCTCCAGAAGAACTAATTATTGCCACTGGCAGCTCTTGTCCTTTGACAGCTTTCACTTAGCAGCACTTATCTCCCTTAGAGTGGGCACATGCAGGATCTAAGAGTAGCCATTATGTTGATAAAACCAGTTTTTCTAACATTTATGCCTCATTTGCTGGACAGTGGTATGTGTTGTGATCATTAAGAGTTATTGTCCTATGGATGAACCTTGCAACTCTAATTGCATAGCTTTCTTAGCTTTAAAATATGGTACTTTACCTCTTAAAGGACTAGATAGATCAACAGTCTTGTATGGAAAATCATGTATAGTTTCACCTTATCAAGTGTGCCAAAATTAAAATGGATTTCCTGCTGCATTAGTGCAGCTTCTCAGTAGCCTTCTCAAGGGTGGCTATGGAGCTGGTAGGCAAACTAGATGTGACATTTGCCAAGGACACAGATACTTCTTCTGTAAAGTTATCTTCCAGAGCTGACTGTCAGTTTCTGTATTTATGGTCCAAAGAGAAACACCAAGAATGTGGAACTTGCATTTATCAAAGATTAGTTCACTGAGGTGTTGGTGCTGAGTGCTGCCTAGTAAGTTATTCTGGTAGTAATTTTTGCTTTTGTAGCCCCATGGAGTTACCATTTGTCAGAATCTGATGTTGCTTTGTAGAACATCAGTATTGGAAGTGACTTGATTTTAAAACCAAAAGTGGTTTTACTAAATGTTTTTTATTGGCTGAGAATTGCGTGTAATATACTATTTTAATGAGGAAGTTTCAATGCAATGTGTATGAAGTGTTTATGGGGTATTTGTTGTAGTGAACTGTGCAGGAACTGTATCTTGAAGCTATTAATTTCTAATTCCAGTTTAGGAATTGGTTGGTCATATGAATTTGGACCTGTGAACTAGTCTTTCTGGTTTGCATCTTCTGTACTTTGCTTATGAAGATAAGTAACCACCTGAGGCCTCGATTCAGTGAAGAACTTCAGCACAATCTTAACTGTACACATTCAAGTTAACCTTGTTCCTCAAATTTCACTTGTGTTTTGCCCAGAGGCAGGTGTGCTGAAATAGTATACTGACTAGGTTAGATTTCTGCTGCCTGAGAAATATAAAATAACCATAAACATGTTTTCCCCAGTTGCTACTGTTTTTGTCTCTAGAGTAGCATAAACCAAGAGTGTGTTGGTGATTCTACTTTGTAATATTTCTTAAACACTCTAATAGCATAATAATTGGATATCTATTTGATATTTACTTGGCAATATGGTCAATAAAGATACATGTTAATTTCAGAATGAGGAAGTGCCACCAAATAATTCTGTTGTATCTCAGTGACTCTTTTTATTAATAGAGAAGAACCTGATGACTAGGAGAAATTTTCTGTGGTTTTCCACTTTTGTACAGATGTGTATCCTGGCAAATTCTGGTATTTCATAAGTAAATCAGTAAACATGTGTATGGATGACAATAGCAGTTCCTAAAAAGTGCAGTCTAATTTTAGCTATTGATCAAGTTTTCTAGTCAGAAGTACAGTGACCACAAGCAAATTAAATTAGAATGCAAATAGTAATGCTATTTTTTAAAAATTGTGAAAAATTACATGGAGGGAATGGAATGGAGAAAGCAGCTGTTAGAAAGTATTTTACCATGTTGGGAATTAATGCTTTTCAAGAGAGCAGATATCTGCCAGTCTATGGCTTGTAGTCTGGGCTTGTAGTGATTTTGCACTGACAACTATGTTTTTACTGATAGACTATGCAGTAGGTTCCAGAAGGTTTTTTTTTTTTCTTTTGTGATTTAGATGAGATGCCTCTTTGAACTGAGTTATAAGTACAGTGTCTATTCTTTAAACCCACATGGTATAAAGAAAGATGAAATTGCCGGAATTGTTTTAAGGTACATATATATAATAATGAAAATTATAAAAAATATGCTATAAATATTTCATATTGACAGTTCCTACAGATATAAGAATATCTCCTTTTCTGTGGCCTCCTGTCTACATTTTTAAAACAGTTGCTTGACTAGTGGGTCACCTTCGAGCTTGGGTTTTGGACTTGGCAAGTAGCTGTATTTCTGGAGTCACCAGATAGTTCATGGATTTTAGCATCAGTAAGAATTTGCTGCCTGTGCTTCAGCTTAGGTAGCCAGAGTTAGCAGACATCTTTGACCATTTGAATCTTAACTGTAAAAGGGTTAAATTCTTCATTCCATATGAACAAAAAAGTCATGCAGCTATTTAGGGAATTCAGTGAATGAAAGAGTGATTGTTACCCCTTGTGTTTATTGTGAGTCTCTGTGATCCCCTGTTTCCAGCAGTGAATTGTTTTGTTCTAGGAATTAATAAGCAAACAAAAATGGTAATTTTCAAAAATGACAATGCTTATAGCTCTGTAAATCTAGTTTTAAAGATTAATGTAAAATGTATGGTCTGAGTCCTCAGAGCTTTCTGTAAGTTTATCAGCATTGTAAATCAAATAGGTTTTAGTTACTTTGTAATTTGTTAAAGAGAAACGTTGAGGTCCACTGCAGTCTGAAAGGGTCATTTTCCATATTCTACATGTGGAAAATTCAGTGCATAATAGAAAGTGTACTTATTATAAGTTATGTTATTTAACTGTATTTTTCTTGTTCTAGCATGCAGTGTGTTAATATCTTGTCTCGTAACCTATGCACTACTACTTGCAAGTAAATACCCAGCAATCTTTGAAGCCCTGTGTTTTCTTCTTTCTTCAGCTTGTTAGAACCTTTCAGTTTTTCACATTCATCCAAAGTTTTGGTGGGATCAGTGCTTTATCCTGCTGTCCATGAAAAATCATGGTTATGGTTTTCCCATCCTTCCTTTTCAAAGTTACTGTTGCGATTTTTCCAGCCTTTACTAGCATTTGTCAAGGCAGTTAAATGCCTCCCTGACACCCGATCCCGTCAGATCTCGGAAGCTAAGCAGGGTCAGCCCCGGTTAGTA
>JAOXXN010000364.1:27864986-27878814 GCA_026770055.1 Myrmophylax atrothorax
ATCAAATAATATTAAATAATTTATCTACATGTCTTCTGAAAGTGTAACTGTATTTATACAAAGTGCCTTGATTGAGAAAAAATGCCTCATTAATCTTAAATGCTTCAGCTAGGGAAAGCTACTGAAGTCAGGAAGAATAATGGCTGGCATTATAGAGAATGCAACGTACTGTACAATGAGCAAAGATGTGGTCACCTAATAGCTATAGAACATAAACACAGAGTACCTTTACTATTTAGAGGACAAGAGGATTTGGGACAGGAAAGAGTTAGAAAGGATAGCGAATAAGGAAACAGATAAATATGCTTCATTGCCTTGCTTCACATTGCTGTTCATAAGGGAACTGCATGACTTTTCACAAATTATTCTTACACTGTTCTTCACAGCACTACTGAAATTAAGTACCTCATCTGGTTAGTTGCCACTGATTTTGAGAACAGATCCCTTGTTTAACAGTTTAGTAGATTTTTTTTTCTGTAGGAGAGCTTTTTCATGCTTTTATATTACTAACTGGTAACCAGTCTTTGAGTTTCCTTCCATTTTATGATTAGAGTAGTCCTTTACATCATTTGAAGGATTTTTATTTTCTTTTTCCCAAAGGCATCAGAAAAGTCTCATGTAAGAACTTTGCACATTCCAGTTCAGAAACTGCCCTATTTCACCCTACTGAAAATGATTTTGAATGTAATATTTATGGTGGTGTTCTTCTTACTGGTACAGTGTCACCATTTCATTGTAAACTCCTATTTTCAGAGACTGGTAGGTACCAAAATTAACATGTGAATTGGTATACAGTGTCTAAATTCTCAGACTGATTTTGATACCAAGCTTTAAAAGCATGTGAATATTGTTAGTAAAAGAAACTATTGGACATGAAAATCTGGCTATAATAGGAAAATTAAAAACCTAAAGCTTTCTGTGTTTTTTTGTTTTCAGAAAAGTAAGACCTGATTTTTTTTTTAATATTTTTATTTTTTAAATCTGGATTTTTGCAAACCTCTGCAAGAAGCTGACTTTCTGGGAGAACTACTTATAAATGCTGTGGGTAATCGTGTGTGGACTCTGAGGTGGAGAGCATGATATTTCTTTCTGATTTTGGTATTAGGCTAGTAATAGGATATATATATGCTTTCAAAAAACAGTCCATAAGCCAATATATTTTAAGAGGTTTTTAAATACAGAGTTTCTCTGATGCTGTCACAGAAACCAAACTGATGATCGTTAAACCTGGAAAATATCTTTTAACCTCAGTGCTGTAGGGCTCAAACTCAAAGTCTATTTTGACCTTGCCTTCCCTTCACTGCGGTTCACCAAGTCAACCTTTCCCACTGATACCCATGTGAGAAGGCGTGACAGCTTTGAGCACCTCTGGTTGTGTGGGTTTTCTCATCTTACCAAGGAAGGGATTCCCTGCAGGGTAAAACATGATTGGATCAGATGCAGCTTTAAATCTGGCTTTGCTTGAAGGAGGAATTGGACCAATCTAAATTTGTCCTCAAAGACCGTATCTGATCTCTGGGGGTACTGCTCCAAAATCATTGAGGGCAAAACATGCTAAAAATAACCAGTAGGAGGATATCCTGCCCTGCACAGCTGGTGCTATGCTGCTTTTTTGACAATACAGATTTTCTTCTGAAGATATTCTGTTGATGATAATGGGAATAATCATACATATTTTTTATTATTATAAATATATATATATATTAGATATACCATCATTCCCATTTTGTTTGCTGTGTTTATTCTCAGTGTTCATAGGATCATAGAATGGTTAGGATTGGAAGGAACCTGTTCCAATGCTTGTGCCATGTCAAGGACACCATTCTCTAGACAAGACTGCTCATGGCCACATCCAGTCCCTGAATGCTGGGGATGGACTGCCCATGACTTCTTTGAGCAAGTTCTTCCAGTGTCCCACCATTCTCATAATGAAGAATTTCTTCATTATATCTAATCTAGACCTACCCTCTTTCAGTTTGAAGCCATTACTCCTTGTCCTATTGGCTTTCTTGTAGTCCTGCTTAGATACTGGAAAGTGCTATAAGGTCTCCCTGGTGCCTTCTTTTCTCCAGGCTAAACAACACCAACTCTTTCAGCCTGTCGTTGTAAGAGAGGTGCTCCAGCCCTCTCATCTTTTTCTTGGCCCTCCTGTGGACCCACTTTAGCAGGTCAATGTCCTTCCCAGAGCTAGACACAACATTCCAAGTGTGGTCTCACAAGAGTGAAGTAGTGGGGGAGAATCATCTCCTTCAACTGGATGGCCACATTTCATGTGATGCAACCTAGGATATGGTTGGCTTTCTGGGCTGCAAGCCAGCTCACACTGAGTTTGTTGCCAACCAATACCCCCAGTTCTTTCTCAACCAGGACTAGTATTGATCCATTCTCCACCCAGCCTGTGTTTGTGCTTGAAATTGCCCAAACCCAAGTATTATCCACTGGGAGTAATTTTCACAGTTAATTTTTTATTTTGTACCAAATTTCAGTGGATTATCTATTTATGTTTTTAAGAAGCTGATGTCATTCCTTTTGACTCCTCTTCAAAGGGGAAATGATAATCTTTGTTGTTCAGATGCTTGGGAACAGTTGCTCTTTCTACTGTAAACATTTTCTAAATCTGAGCGATCAAAAATCGCTATTACGGAAAGTACTTCCTATTCATATCATAGTCTCAATTACTTTATGCATGTTTTTTTTTACTTCGTGTATGCATATGGTGAGAAAGGACACATAGTATACCCCCATCAAGTGGAGGAGATTCCTCCCCCCTCCGCCCATGAAGTGTGGGAGTTAATTTTACTCCAGTTGTCTGTAATGAGTATTTTGATTCTTATTTCAGTCTGATTCCTTCTCTAGCTGCAGAAGTCTTTCTATATTCCCTTTTATCCATCTCTCCATGTCCTTTTCAAGTCTTGTTATCCCAGCCAGCTCTCTTCTGCTCCCTTGGATTATTGGAGATCACTGTTTCAATACTGCTATGGAACATGTAGTGAAACACTACTAACTGTATACTGTTGCCTCAGCCTGGCATGACTTAAGGACTGCAACTGCAAGGCAATTTTTGGCCGTGCCTAAATCAAGGGCAGGGCAGACTCAGTATTTGCAGGATTCAGCTACTAAAATGTGAAAATTAAGTACCTGATGATTTGTAAACTTTAAATTCCCAAAGGTGGATGCCTTGAACAGGCTTGAGTGCATCTGAAAGAGGAAAATGTTCATCCATAAGAGCAGTGTGGCAACATTCTCTTTTCAAGAACCTTCTCTAAGGTTGCAGCCAAAGATCTGTCTACCTGATTAATGAATGTTAACCTGTGGGGGACATCTCCTTCATGGGATTACTCAGCCTCCATAATCAGAATGAACTTTGATCATCTACAATACAAATGAAGTTTTGAGTTGCAACAGTAGCATGTAGCAACTGTGTTAAAAAATGGTGCTCCCATTCAGGAAACTGAACCTTTTACTAGATAACCATAAATTTTTACCCAATTTGTTATTTTTTACAAATAGTTTGTCTCTAGAAAAATGGAATTTTGTCTCTGAAGGTAATGGCTTGAAGTGGATACAGTAGTGGTCTCTGAACTGAAATTAAATAATCTCTAAAACTATTTTCTGAGTGAGAATTTTTCCCTTGTCTTGGAAGGATTACCATACTCATTAGTGGACCACTGTTGAAAACAACATTTTCAAATGTGCCAAGAGAAACACCACCCCTTTCTCTTTACACAAGGATAAATATAGACACAAATATAAATAAGCTGGAAAAATGAGATAGCCAAAGTGCAGCAGTGCCATATTCAAATGCACATCTGTGTTAATACTATTAGAAGTGTGACCTTGGGCATTACAAGGCAATTGATAGGAAAGGCTGAAGACTAAGGGTATCTATTTTCCATTCGAAGGTTCCTGTCTAAAAGGCCCACAAAATGGCTTGAAGAAAACAAAGTCTATTAACAGCCATAGCCACACAGTTTGACTTAACTGTGGCATAGGTGAAGACTAGGTGTCTGTTTTAATTAGTTACTTTTCAGTGAGACTTGTAAATCAGCATTTTTGTGACACATCTTTGTAGCAGTTGACTTCTTAAAACTGAAAACCAATTGTTCTTACCTCTTGTTAGAAATATTTGGGGAGTGGAAAAACCAAACCCAGAACCTTTACCAACCATTTTTCTTAGGTTTTTGGCGTGCTTTTAAATGCTAGTCAGAGTCAATAGACACACAGGGAAAATAGCTGATTAAAAAGGGTGGAAATACATGGTCAACTTGATAAATAGTGTCCTACTCAGTGCTTAAGACATTATCTAGGGGTAATAGCTTTAAACTGAAGGAGGGTAAGTTTAGATTAGATGTAAGGAAGAACTTCTTTACTATGAGGCTGCTGAGACACTGGAACTGTTTACCCAGAGGAGTTGTGGAGGCGTCATCCCTGGAAGTGTTCAAAGCCAGGTTGAATGGTGCTCTGCAGCCAGGTCTAGTGAAAGGTGTCCCTGCCCATGGCAGGGGAGCTGGAACTAGATCATCTTTAATGTCTTCTCCAACCCAACCATTCTATGATTCTGTCATCAACATTTGCAATGGTCCAAGCCACTAGCCTGAATGTTTTGATATTACTTGAAGATATTAATTCTAGTATAACTGCCAAATAAAGATGTGACGATAGAGCTACCTACAATACCTACAATAGCTTATTTATACAACTAATAATAATATTAATTGGGAAAGTTACTTTTTGTTTGGTTTTTAAAATCACAAGCCATGAAAATTAAATGTATATATTGTAATATATATTGCAATGTATGCCAAGTAATTGGATTTTCCCAATATCTAGCTATCATTTCTAAATGTAAAGCTTTAAAATTGCAGGTTATATAGACTAGTAAGATGTGCCATAGTGAATTACAGTGAAGTCTGTTCTAATCTGTTATCCTCTCCTGCACAGCAAGAAATTAATACCTGGTGAAGAATATGTGACTTGAACAAGCATTCCCTAATGCTTTCTCAATCTCCTACAATATGCAAATAAGAGACTGCCTTAGCCAAAGGCAGTATCTTTCTTTTACTAAGTAAAAGGTAAACTTTGTTTGATTTCTTTTTCATGAACTTATGCAGCTTCTTTCTCAATTTGTATAAAATTTTAGCACCTACATCTGGCAAACAGACACATGCTCTGCAAAGAACCTTTATGTTTGTTTGTTTTGAATCTGCTGCTGTTTTCTTTCAATAGCAACTTATTTTATTGGAGTACTTAGTCAGGCCCATTTCCAAGTCTCATTATTTTACTGGCATCTGTCAAACACTATTCTTCCTACTGGCTTGACCAGCCAAAGCCTGCTTAGTTATCCCTTGTGCAGAACCTGTTGCAGATGATGTTAGCTGAGTACAAGCTTGTGTTTTGCTTTTATTTAATGAGGCCTGTGAAGTAAGGGTAATCAGAAATTAATAAGATCTTGATAAATTATTTTGATAATCTGGAAAACAGGATGTAATTAGAGAAAAGTGAAAGATACTGAAGCTAGAATATAGACAAAGGAATGGGGAGCAATGATGTCAGCTACGTCTATAGAGGAAGTCCTGAAGATTGTATTATGGTGCACGTGCTTAACAAGTCATGGCAGTCCAAAGCTGAACACTGTGTAAACCCACAGATGCAAAATATATCAACTGAACATGCTTTGCCTGACTTCACTGAAGATCTACTCTCACTGCATTTCAGAGGGGAAAACACGGCCACAGATGAAGTCAGTTAAGTGGAAGAGTTGAGGTTGTTTAACTGACTAAGGGACTGTAGATGGAAAATGTCAAAAAAGAAAGAGGCAATCTGTTTTTTTAATGTTTGTCATGCATAACGTGGAAAGAAAAAGGTTTAAGGAAACTCAAGCAGGGATTCTTCAGGTTAGCTGTTATGGAAAGGTTTCTAATGGCATGGATGCCAAAGGATTGAAAGAGATTGTTAGGTTGATTATGGAGACTACATTGTATGTAGAAGTTGTTGAAAATGTGTCAGGCACAATTTATTAGGAATAACATGTGTTTTATTTTACCCTGTCTTAATCCACTTTTTTTTTTAACTGGATAAATTTAATTCCTTGGAGATGACATTGCAATTTACAGGGCCTTAGACAAAAGGAGGTATAGCAGTTTAACAAGAAATAGGATCATGTGGTGCATGTTTATAGTTTTCTATAAAAAACAACTATTAGATGACCTACTGTGTGTCCCTCTGCTATGGCTTGGCTGAATTCTATTGCTTTGCTGCGTCAGACTGCTTCCTGTCTCATACCGAGTGTTATTGCTGATGAAGTAAGTATGCAAATATGGAAGTGTGAAAACTGCTTTTTATAAGGGTTACTGTCAATATGACTTTGAATTTTGGCAGACTGTAAAATATACTCAAAGATAACTTGATGTATTCATTTTAAAATATTTAAAAATATAAATGAGTGTGAACAGGCTTGTGGTTTGTGTAGCATTTATCCATGTGTTACAATCTGCCGCAGAAAGCAAGGGTAACCCAGGTTCTTGTTAGGAGATCCTTTAGGGTAGGTTAGAGTGAAGCAACACTGAATGATCAGTTTTTGTAAATATATTTGTAGGGTTCATTTTAAATAATTTGGTTGCAAATGAGAACAGGTAAGTAGCCATTTTAGTGTTATTATCTATAGTAATACAGTAATATAAAAGCCCAGAAATAATGCTTAGGAAAATGGATAAGGAAGAGAAAGAGAAAGAAAGGATAAAAGTAGAAAGAGAAAGAAAGGATAAAAGTAGGAAGTTACATAGTCACTATCCATTGGCTCCAGCAATGAGACTAGGTAGTTACAGTTTTGATGTCTTTTGGTTGAAGTGATAGTCTTAGTCCTGTGGTAGTGATGCTCTTGATCAAGTGGGGAAAGTCCACTGAGCTCGGAGATTTCATGAGTTATATACACTCAGGTTCAAGTGGGAATGCGTAGTGCCTCCTCTGGGGTGAGGAGTTTTACAATGCATAGGTAGTACTGTGAGGAAATGGGATACTTCAGGAGTCTTTGATGGTCTAAGTTACAGCTGTCTGTTAGATCAGTGTAGTTGAATCCATGATGTCCCACTATAGTCCATAAGTAGAGATGAGTATCTTCAGGCTACATGTGAATGTCTTGGTGCTTCCTTGGAGGGGAGGTTTCACTGCTGAGTCATTAGTATAAGAAGAAATACTGCCCTGACTACAGCCTTTGCTTCCTTCCTTATCTTGCTTAACACCCATCTTGCAGCCTGAGGTGTAGAGTATGCATGCACTCAACACCTGGACGGCCACTCTGCATGTGGTTAGCAAAGCACACTGCTGATTGTTTGAGTTATTAGCATTAACAGCCCAATCTTTCACTGGAGAAAGTGTGTGAATGCCTCTGTGGGCCATGGCCTCCTCCCAACATTGTTTACTTCTCCAAAACCTGAGGTAATTAAACAACAGTACTCCCTTTATTTTATCTCAAGGTCCTGTCAGGAGGTTTAACTCACAGTGCAATTTCCTGAAATTCAGGAGGCATATTCAGTAAGATAGTGGGCTTCAGTGCTCTTAACAATGCTTAGGTCATTAACCATTTTGGTCTTTCAGACCATGCAACAGGAATTGCAGCTATGCCTGAGTAGCGACATACCATTCTAAAAAATGTGATCCATCTTTTGGACGTATGTATCAAAGGAAGCATGGAAACTTGAGACTTTTCCTGCAGTCTCCAGAAGTGATTGAAACAGAGAAATAAGAAATATAGACTAGGATTGCTGGTTGCAAAAATGTTTTCATTGTAAACTAGGGAAGGCATTTAGTCCAGAAACAGTGGATATGATCTTTATTGTTATGAAGAAAAACTGTAACATCTGCACTAAAAAGCTGAAAGATGAAATAGATGTGAATTGTATGAAAATGTCTTATTTTATACAGTACTGGAAGAGAGAAAACTCTCTTGTAATTTTAGAATGTTATGGAGATTTTTAAAGGAGATGAGCAATTTTAAATGGTCTAAGATTTAATTTAGATAAGTATAAAATAATGTGCTTAAGAAATTATTATTAAATGCCAATACAAATGAAAAAAATTACTTGTTTAAAGGATTTGCAAACTAATAATGAATCAGAGATTGGATATGTTGTAAGGTGATGCTGTATAATGAAATCCATTCCTATACGATTTTTACGTTCAGGCTGACAGCAGTCACACAGGGATGCACGGGCACTCTCTTTCTCAGTGAGAACATTAAATTAGAGAATCATAGAATAGTTTGTATTGGAAAGGACCTTTAAAGGTCATCTAGTCCAAATCCCCTGCCATAACTAAGTCAGGTTTCTCAGACCCCTGTATGACCTGACCTTGAATGTTTTCAGGCTTGGGGCATCTACCATCTCTCCAGGCAACCTGTTCTAGTGTTTCATCACCCTTATTGTAAAATAACCTTTTCTTTATACCTCCTCTGAAGGTAAAACTGTTACCCTTTCTAATATGTTTCTCCTCATCTTTCTTATAAGCCACCTTTAAGTATTGAAAGGCCACAATAAGGTCTTTGCAAAGCCTTCTCTTCTCCCCACTGAACAACCCCATCTCTCTCATCTGGTCTTCATAGGAGAGGTACTTCAGTCTTCTGATTGCTTTTGTGGCCCTCCTCTGGACCAGCTCCAACAGATTTATATCCTACATGGGTAATAATTGCTAATGTACGTGTGACTTCACTGCCATCCATGATAAGTATACATTTATTATGAATATTAGTCTTTGTCAGTATCAGGTCCCCTGAATTTTCACTGCTTGCAGTATGTTGAAACTGGATAATAATAATAAAATAATAGCCATGTTGCCTGGGTGTAGGACAATGTATTTTAATACAGCCTTGGTTAACAAAAGTAGTTTTAATGGGCTTTAAGCCTGTGGTCTTACCCACCCGGTGAACAACTATCTACCACCACTTTCTGATCAACAAAGATTTGTATAAGTGGTTTTTGAGATCAGATTGAATTTGCTTCCTATAGGTCCTGCATAAGGGCAATCTTTTTCTACCTTGTTATGATGATATTTAAACCACCTTCTCTTTCCTCTGGGCTGACCCTGCCCCCTTTTCAATATATTTTTTAGTTTTTTCCTTTGTTTTTTTTGGTTGTGTTTTTTTTATCTAGTGTGAAAGGTCTGTAGTTAGTAGGTAAAGATTATGAGTTTTATCTTTTCCCGTGCAATTTTAGCTTAATTTATTTGTGGAATTTCTTCAGGGCCTTGGATCCTCAGTCTAGTTGTTCTGATAAGTTACACAGTGGATGATCAGATGAAGGTTTTCCTTAGGAATGAAAAGTACTTATTAGAAGCAGAAAAAGTTCATATTATTCAAGTAATGAGTTTTGAAGTAAGCTGGTCTGATCTTCTGTGATAGGGTGGATGAGGGAAAGGCTGTGGATTTTGTCTGCCTGGACCTTAGTAAAGCCTTTGACACTGTCTTCTACAGCATTTCCCTGGAAAAACCGGCTGCCTGTGGCTTGGATGGGTAAAAAAGCAACTGGATGGCTGGGCCCAGAGAGTGATGGTGAATGGAGTCACAACCAGCTGATGGCCTGTGACCAGTGGCATTCCCCAGGGCTCAGTACTGGAGTCTGGCACACAAGCTCTATGAGGAGCTGCTGAGGGAGCTGGGGTTGTTTAGCCTGGAGAAAAGGAGGCTCAGGGGACACCTCATTGCTCTCTAGACCTACCTGAAAAGAGGTTGTGGTGAGATGGAATTTGGCCTCTTCTCCCTGCCTGGGAGAAAATGAGTAAGAAATGAGTATTAATGAGTCTTAAGAAATGAGTATTAGGATAAGTTTCTTCACTGAAAGGGTGATCAATCATGAGAACGCTGCCCAGGGAAGTGGTGGAATTACCGTCTCTGGAAGTGTTCAAAAAACGTGTTGATGTGGAGCTTAGGGGCCTGGTTTAGTGGTGGACCTGGTGTTAGCTTAATAGTTGGATTTGGTGATCTTGGAGGTCTTTTCCAACCTTAACTATTCCATGATTCTCTTCACTACCCCTCCACTCCCAATGAGTCTTGTGTTGTACTTGATACAAGAGCAAGATTCCTAAGATGCAGTAAGAGAATCTGAGAAAGATGTGACTATTTGAATATAGATATTGGTTCTCAAAGGGACAGTTTTGTTTCTTCTGGAACAGCCGGATGGAGGACTCCTATGCAGTGATGTCCTTCTCTATCTGAGCTGTTTTCCTCTCTTGAAGAGGCTACCAAATGTTATATGCTGAAAATATCTGTTCCTGCTCAGTCATCTTTGAATCGCTGTTCTGAGCCTTTGGGTTTCTTGATTTAATGGTCAGTGTTTTCTTTTACAAAGGGAACTATGATCTGGAATGTGTTAGGTCCCATCCTAAGGTTGTTGTGGATGCAATAATGAACATCAATTCACTTTTTTAGAAGTCTACAATATATTAAGTAGTTGAAAGGGTACTCTCCATGGGTTTGGTTGAAATACTTTCTCATCAGCTCTTGTCAAGGGACAAGGGGGAAAAAAAGAAGAAAAAGGTAAAGAATAGATTCAGAAATGGAGGAGACTGAGATTGGAAAGTAGAAGAGATTGTATCTGTTCAAAATGTCAGTTTTAAGTAAAGGTAGGAAAAGCCATGTTTTTTGGCATATTGTCTGAGAGCCACTGAAACACCTTGCTGAGTGCCCTGAAAGGGTTGGAGTTGTACTGAGATCAAAAGAAAAAAAATGAGTTGGATCAATAGTTTATGGGTCAATTTCTCAGTAACTTCCATTAAACTAATTGTATGCCGTAATACTTCATTTTACCTTTGTAATATGTATGGCAATTCCAGCTTTTCTACAGCAGTACTGATTAAAAGTTTTGGATTTTTTTATTTAAAGTGGTTGTGTCACTTTGTTTATGAATAATACTTAAATATATTTTTCTTTAGTTCATATGAATTCTCTTTTTTTTACTGTATCCTTTTTTTCCCCCTGTAAGGAAATGCTATGCTTGTAAGTGGTAGTTTATAACCCAGGAATTAATTACATTAGCATTTGCTTATCCTCAAGATCAGCTGAATAAAACTGATTTTTAAACAGGAAATAATGCTTACTTTTTTCTACACTATTTTTAATTTTAGGAATGTTGTCTCTGCAATTTGAGAGGTGGTGCATTAAAGCAAACTACTGACGAAAAGTAAGTAATATATTCTTCAGGACCATATGTGCTTATTTCAAACTTTATTCCCAATTCATTCCCATGTGCCAAGCATTTGTAAACATAATTACTTGACGGTGTCCCTTGAAGCTGAACCATTACAGAATTAAAATTACTGCTACTGAAAAGTGCCATTGGCATTTTGTGAAATAGTTAGATAGTAAAATGTACGTTTGTTTTAGTATTTGCATGCACTTGCTTATTTCAAATTTTAATCTGCTGGCCTTTGTGTAAAGAAAGTAAAAGAGTGCTCATTTATCGTTGTTTGCATGGGCAAGTCTTACCTAACAGCAAAGTGTATTTTCTTCTTTGCTCCTGGTAATTGCCATACAATACCTTTGAACTTCTAAAACCTGTATTTTCAATTAATTAATTTTAATCATATTGAAATAATTTTCAACTCTGAAGCTATTCTTTTTTTTTCCAAATATGCTTCTATCACACACTGTCAAAAATTGTATTGTTGATGATACCGTGTTATTAACAGCACCAATATTTTTTCTGTACCTGAATGATAGAACATAGCAAGTGACCCTAACAGATAAAGTGGAAAATGTTTCAGCTTAATGTTTTTTCAAGCCCAAGAGTACAACAGTCTTTTCAAAAATGAATTTCATAAGATTTATTCATAGAAAAAGAAAATGTACAGAGGTTTGCATAAAGTGACTTTCTTTCTATAGCTATACATGAAGTCTTTGGCTTTACATTCCATCACTCTGTAGGGTAGTGTTATGGATTTATGAAATGGGATTTCTGTAAAAGCAGTTAAACTCTTGTTTTCCTGTTTCCATAATACCTGATAGCTGTTACACATTGTGGAGTTTTTCTTCAATCATTCAGCATTAGCTACTATACCAAGATTTTGAGTTTACAGAAAAGTATGTTACAATTTTTTTCTCCAACAAGTGTAAAATCTAAGATGTGCATTCCCTTTGCTCCTTTTTTTCTCTTTACACACTGAATAGAAATACAGGATAAGTATTGCTCACATTTAAAAGCTAATGTATCAAACACGGTTTGTGTGTGTGCAGGAAGCAGTTTACCATATAGGATAGCTGAGATTCCTTTTTTTCAGCAGAACACAGCAATTATTTTGAGTCTGTCAGGTTGAGAGATGCCAGAGTATAAATGTTTGGGTGAGGACTGATTGAAGAGGCATTTTATTTATAGCATTTCTGTCCCATAAAGCTTAGATTGTAAGACAATAAAGTTTAGCAGGTGGGCAGGCAGCAATGAAAAGAAAAAGGTTGTTATTAAAAATTAAAAATAGCCTCAAAACAGGACACTTTTCTCTAAGTTAAAGCATGAACAAAGCTGTCACCATAATAAAAGTGTGGATCTGCAAACTTTTTCTGCTTTTATTTGGGCTGAACTGTATAACTTGCTAATTGATATGTCATTTTTATATACAGCTCTTGTGTCACACTTTGACCAATACAATTTTAAAGTCACATGACAGTAGTTTGTTTAGTCCCTGAATGTCATATGATACTTTTCCAGATATATTTGTCCAAGATGACTTACTGAAATAATACTGCTCTAGTGCAGGAAAGAGAAATTCTTTCTGTTTTCTGCATCACCCTCCATCTCCTGCAGCTTCAGCCCACATTCCTGTTAATCTGCTCAGATGCTCATATAATGTGTACCTCTTGGAGTTCTATAGAAATTGGAGTGAGACAAGCATTCAAGGCTTACAGAAATAGAGCAAATGGGGTAATGAAACCAGATGTATGGTGAATGACATGGAATAAGGCAAATATGAGTCAAAGACTGGAAATGTTTTCCTTTCTTCAGATTTACTACTTGTCTACCCCTAAGAGATTTTAGAAGTAGTCTCAGAAGACTGCTCTTTGTTAATAAGAATGTCATTAGCTTCTCTTTTATTACATGAAATACACACTTTCAATATTAATTTCAGACTTTTCTTAGTTTCATTTAGCTTTTCTTATTCTGAGATTTATGTATTGAAACAGAATGTGGAGGATAATAGCAATGCTTTCTGATGAATATAGGAAGTATATAATAACATGATCTGACAAACTTCCAGAGGCTGCCCTGAAGTCTTATGTGCAGTTTTGGTCCTAGGCCCTTGCAGGTGCTTTTGTTGCTAAAGGGTGTCTGGTTCCTGTTGGGCATTGCTCTGATAGCCTGATCCGTTTGCTGCTTTTATACCATTGTGTTTGAAAACAGAAGATCGTGATAGCATACTTTGATTTGCATTTTGATAGATACATGACTGTGATCATGTGTCTTGCCAAAGAATAGTTACTCAGATCTGGGTAATGTTAGTGCAAAGTGCTGTAGGTGGTAAATTACACATGAACTACATAGCTTGGTCTTTGCTTATGTACCTGAATAGTACAACTATGAAAACTTTCCACTTAATAGAAAGTGAAAGATGCTTAAAACTATGTTGCAACAAAACCTTAGTCTGAAATTATATTTATGCAAAGTGATCGTGTTATAAGGTTTGCTAAAATGTCTCAAAGAAGCTTAAGAAAGCCTAATAAGGATGTAACTAGAGATGGATGCCTTTAAAACAAAACCAACCAAAACAAAAGCAAAAACCAAACATACAGCAAGTAATGAAGCATCTTAACACTTGTATTTCTGTGGGGTTTTTTGGTGGTATTTTTGAC
>JAOXXN010000364.1:27884953-27909877 GCA_026770055.1 Myrmophylax atrothorax
AATACGTTGGCTATGGATATGTAAGCACAGGTTCTAAAATGAAATGGCTGGAGGGATATACCTTACTATATAACACATCATAAACCAATATTTACATAAACTGCAGTGTGCTAGCTGCTTTGCAGACACATACTGTAGATGGTCTCTGTTCCAGGGGTCTCCAGGTTCAACAGCAGACATATGAACAAGCATGAATATGGAGAATACACAAATACCAACTTAAGTACTTAAAATCACAGGGGAAATGTTAGGAGCAGATGAAAGGGAGGCAAAGTTGCTGAGAACTGATGACATGGAGGGTGACCACATGAAATTTCTCTAAACAGAAATGCAAAGTCTCAGCTGATGGCAAATTGTAACAAGTATGGGATTTGAAAGAGAATTTATGCTGTGAATGAGTGTGGTGTCAGCTTCTATCCCAGCACAGTTTAACAGCATCTAACAGTTTGTCCAAAGTGGACGAGGCTTAGGTTTCCAGCTGAGTTTAGCTTTATTTCTTTTATTTTTGCTGTATTCCATTTGTCCTTGAGTCTCTTAAGAGAAGCTTGGGTGTATGCTCATACTTTTGAAAACCTGTTTTCCTTGCCTATTTATATGTATGAGACTTTGGGTCATAGAAAGCAGAATGGATTCCTTTGTGTGTCAAAGTCAATGATAAAACTCAATTTTACTTTGGGAAGGGAAAAGCTTTTCCCCAAGTACATAGATAGTCTCTGCTTTCAAAAGAGTGTTAATTACTCAGCTCTAATTATAAATATGAATTATAGCTGCATGAAAAAGTCTCTGGGGATGAAAACTTCAGACTGACCTCTCAAACATAAACCCAGCCTTTAAAAGAAAGAGTAAGTACTCTCTTTTCTGTTATTTTAATAAAATGTAGGACTTAAAACTAGAATTTAATTAAATTCGTTCTTAGTATATGGCCAAGGAATTCAAGCCAACAGGTATATTGAGCCTAGTGTCATTCACCCTTGCCAGACACGTGACTTGCAATGAATGTAGACACTGTAAATGAGAGTTTTTAAATGTTTCATCTGCTATAACAGAAACAGTTAAATAGAATCATTAGCATCTGTTCCTAGACCTATACATTTTGAGATGTCAACTCTAAAATCACATTTTGAATAGAATGCATATCAGCTTGGTAGCAAAATACATTATCTCCTTTTGGTACTTTTTTATGTTTAAAATGGTTGGGTATTAGATTTACTTTGGTCTTATAGGCAGTCACTGCAATGTTGTACTGAAACATACACATAAGATGCCTTTGTTTCTTTAACTGTAGAGTTTCCTATTATTTTTATATTTGAAATACTATTTCTTCAAGAAAATAGAGGTAGAAAATGAGTTTTGGAATAGCTGAAGTTGCCCTGAAGCTTTTGATGACCTCAAATTTATATTTGACAAGTGAACCGAGTATAACCACAAGTGTACTCTGAGTGAGGAAGATTATTTTGAAAAGAAATCTACAGTGTGATGATGACTGATCTACAAGCCTTTCAGTATCTGGCTGAAGCCATGAAGTTTTTTTAGAAGGCTATACCCTTTAAAATTTGCACCTGAAGGCAAATAATAGTGAGCTTGAAAGCCAGAGATTATAGTATTGAAAGGTACATCAATTTTGAAAATACAGAGGTTTCTCAGTACTATGGCACTGAAGAATGGAATCAAAGCAAAAATGTGTATGAGCTTTTAAAAGAATGAGCAATATTCTCCTGCCTGTCATTCTATTTTAATGAAGTATGGAACCTCAAAAAGGATTAAAAACTTTTGAGGACACTGCTCATCTTCTGTGTTCTAATGTTCAATGGAATTCATTTGTTAAGCTACAGTGAGGTAGTAGAACTATTGTAGCTGCATTTGTGAAAGAGTAAAGAAGCATTTGCAGTGATGTACACCAGTGTTGCTGTGTTTCTGATAATATCGAGAAGTATTGATTGCTTTTCAATATTTCCAAAAATATTGCTGGAAGTACCATTAAGCAGAATCGTTATACCATACATACAGTCATGCATTGTCACTTGTCATTGCACACACTCACAGGCAATGGGAGCAAAACAGACAGAAATCTTGAGACAATTTTAAAAATATTTCCAAATTGTTTTAGAACTGTTAATGAAATAGCTTTTAGTGGCACACTTGATTTTAAAAAATGTTAAACTAAAAATGATGCAATAGTTGATTACTGTAATATATAATTCCTTAAAAATGTAATGACTCACTGTCATTATGTACAAAATAGAATTTAGTGTACATGCGTTAGTCACAGTGTTCATGAGGTTTTTAATAAGTATATTAGGAGAATGTACTTTTCTGGCTGTACAGTACTTACTGTCAGAATAATTTGCTACAATGAGCAGATCCTATTGCAAACTGTCAAATTTGTATCCTGCAGTGGTTCTGTGCTATCAAGTCTTACACAAGATATGGAAAATGTTAGATATGCATGACTGTAAATAATGTTTGAAGACACTGACGGAAAGAGACATAAACATGTTGTCTGATGTAAGGGTAGTTAGTAACTATCAAGGATTAAATATGTCCTGCAGAATTTAGGTAGTGTTTTAGAAAACTGGGAGAAAGGAAACTGGTCCCAGGTTTGTACCTGTAAGAAATGAAATTGTGTACAGCATGGTCTAGGAAAACTTATCTTTTATTACATGCACAACATGTTGTTACTTTTTAATGTATATAGCGATTGAATGCATAAGGTGTTTTTAAATACAAGTTTAAAACTGAAAAAACGCCTTCCATAATTTTGTATCACCTTTGTGTTCAGGGTAGGGACAATCCCAAATATCAGTACAGGCTAGGGGATGAATGGATTGAGGGCAGCCATGTGGAGGAGGACTTGGGGGTACAGGGGCTAAAAAAACTGGACACAAGCCAAAAACCCACAAGCCAGCTGCATCAAAAGTAGCATGGCCAGCAGGTCAGGAGAGGGCATTCTCCCCTTCCTACTCCACTCACATGAGAGTACTCCCAGCTGGAGTAGCTCATCCAGCTCTCGGGTGCCCAGCAGAAGAAAAAATAACGGGTCTATTACAATGGGTCCAAACCAAAAATGATCAGAGCCCTGTGAGAAGAGAAGGCTCTTGGGAAACCTTACTGTGGCCTTTCAATACTTTAAAGGAACTTCTAAGGAAGCCGGGGACAGACTTTTTACCAAGACTTGCAGTGACAGGACAAGTTGCAACAGTTTTGTACTGAAAGAGGGTATATTTAGATTGGATTCGAGGAGAACTTTTTACAAAGAAAGTGATGCTGTACTGGAGCAGGTTATCAACAGAACTTGTGGATGCCTCATTACTGAAAGTGTTCAAGGTCAATTGAACCAGGCTGTGAGCTACCTGGTCTAGTGAAAAGTGTCCCAGCTCGTGGCAGTGGGGTTGGAATTAGATCTTCAAAGATCTCTTCCAGGCTGAACTGTTCTAAGATTCTAGAAGACGTGGAACGTGAGGAATAAAAATATAATGAGATAATAACCCACTGATGTTGCTGAGGACTGTTGACCCGTCTTGACCTCTCCAGTGAGTTAACTTGTGGCAGCAAACAGCAGCTCCTCTGTCAGCTGGTTCTCTGTCACCTGCATTAAGAAATTATCCTTGGTGGTCTCCAGGTGTCTCCTGGAGTGCTTACGCATTGCCCAGCTGCTTTTCCAGCAGATGTCAGGGCCACTGAAGTCCCAAAGGTGGATCAGAACCTGCCAAGAGTGATGGTTCCTGCAGTTGCAGGAAGGAGGTTTTGTCAACAGGCTCCTCTCAATTGGGTGGTCAGTAATAAACACAAACCACGAGGGTTCCTTTGTTGGCTTGCCCTCTGATTTTCAGCCACAAGCTCTTGACCTGTTCATTGCTGTTTTTCAAAGACAGGTCTGTGCAATGAGTCCACAGAGGACAAATCTCCTGCCCCTCGCTTGCCTGTCCTTCTGAACAGTTTATAGCTATCAGCTGGAGTGCTCCAGTCATGTGATTTGCCCCACCAGGTTTCAGCGATTGTGATGAGATCATAGCTCTCCAGCTGCACAGTCACTTCCGGCCCCTTCTATGTGTTACTTGTACTACATCGTGTTTTATAGATTTGATGTGTTTTGAGGATACAATGATGAGTAATTGGTAAATTAATTACTTGGATGTAATGGGAAATAGTTCAAAATGTAGTTAAGTGAGAATATTTAGCTCTCAGAGGTTAAATTTGGATTTTTAGTACTTTACTTTTTTTTCTGTCCTTTTTCTCATTTAAAGTTCTATGCCACAAGACATTGCTGTGGTCATCCTTGTAACTCTGCTGTGAGACCTGTTGCCTAAAGGGAAAAAGGTCCAGTTCAGGTCATAAGCTTGAGAACCTGTTCACATTAACAGATACTGGTTTTCCTTTAGGAAGCTGACTGCTATTTGAAATAGTATTGATAAGAAGCTGCTGAAGAAAATGGTAAGTTGAGTTGCACAGCAAATTCTGAGGATTTAAAGTAACTCAAGTTATTGTTAATTTCCAAGAAAAAAAAATATGCCTGAGCTGCTGCCAGGGATTACCATTTTTTTTTTCCTTAACTTGAGCTGGTTTTCTGTGAGGTTTCTGTATATGCAGTTTCCAAGCAAAAGGATATCTATTTTAGATATGGTTTTATTAGTGGAAAAATGATACATTCTTTTAGTGACTAGTGATTTTCTATATATGCAGCTTCCAAGAAAAAGGAGGAGGTATCTATTTTAGATATGGTTTTATTAGAGGAAAAATGGCACATTCCTTTACAGATTAGTGATTTGTCCTGCCATTGTTTACAGTGTGACTTTTTAAATAGTAATTTATTTAATGCTGCTGTTTTATTTTGGATCACGTTGTTACTAGAAGTAAGTATGGTCTCTTAGACAGCCACAGCTTGAACTACAGATGAGTGCCTTAAAATTGACATAGAACAACATTTTGTCTCTGGAGGAGTGGCATATTTTCTCTATATACATAGTAATGCAAGATCATTTGCCAGGCATATCCTGTAAGATTAACTGTGTGGTCTTCAGGAATGGCTGTGTGTTGTTTTCATTACCAACAAGCATTACATCTGTCTTGTCAGCTCTGAACTTAAGCAGCTTACTTATTTCTTGCACCTTATCACAGCAGGGCACTTGGCAAGCTGAGAGACAACACTGTCCAAGTCTGACAAATAGAAGTCATAAAGCAATGTCAACATAGTAAGGATGGCACTGCAGCCCACATCATCTTCCAATTTCTCCAGTAGCCTATATTTCACAGGATGACACTATGACAGAAAAATCTCTCGGTGGAGAGTCATTGTTGCGGTCTACTTTTTTCAGCAGAGAATGGGGTGTGTCCAAAGGTGCCTTAGCAAAATCACACATAGATTGGCATGGAGTTCATAAAATGAATAATGAATATGTTAACTTCATAGTCCACTAACTTCAACTTTTCAAAACTGGGCAGATAAAAGGGTGCATGAACACAAAGACTGTAAAAAATGTCCTAAACTGGATTTGAAAATCTATATATTCCTCTGGTTTTTGGACATCAGAGCAATAGGAGGACATATGTTGTTAAGCAAATGTTACTCGAATCAACTGTAAATAAGGATGCCATTGCAAATAGAAACTTGGTTTTAAAAACCTTCTAATCCCCAAGAAGAGACAATACAAATGAACCTTTGCATGGTGTCTTTTGTTTGTCATCCCTTTGATAGAATGGTAGCTTTACGTTATCTTTTAGTGTAAAGGCAAACATGTTCTTTATAGAAATGGTGGCTGAAAGAAAGAGAGAGTGGAACCTAGAGAAGAATAATTCACATTACGTGATTATGTACAATATTCATCCAACCATCTGGTCTGTAGCGTACTGGCTTTCTTTTATAATATTGAGAATAAATTTCTTGATGACAGAAGAACTAGAATCTTGTGGTTGGGCAGCACTCATGAGTTTGGAGAAATTCGAGATCTTTGAGTAATAAGACTTGACTTATATTTCAGATCTCCTTTGGCTGGGAACCTTTTGCTTTTTGATCAGCATGGAAGTACTTTTATGCTTGTAATAGATATTTGCTGTTTATAACTGATACCTGTTTGCTGGCTGGTTAATTTTGCTGCTGAAACACAACATGCAGTTCTGTAATAGGATAAGTAGACTTATCCTATTCAGAACTGCATATAATGTGCATTTTTCAGTTCAACATTATAGTTTTAAGACACCCTATCTGAAAAATACTATGGTCACTTTGAAAACTGCCTTTGAAATAACTGTCATGTAAGTCCTTTTCCCGGTAGGAATTTTATGTTTGTAAGAATCTCATCTAGTTCTTTAACTAGTCATGGTAAAAATTATCTCATTATAGCAAGTAGAAATTGGGTAGCTTTTAAATAGAAATTGAGAACATGCAGCTCACTCCTGGATGGCCCTTGTTAGGCTAATGGGAAATGTAGGAGGTGGAGGTTTACTGAATGTGTCACAGAAAAGATTCTCCTATCACAGAATCATGGAATCATTTAGGTTGAAAAAGACCTCTGAGGTCACTGAGTCCAACCTTTGACTGAGCAACACCTTGTCAACTAAACCATGGCACAGAGTACCACATCGTCTTTCCCTGAACACTACCAGGGACAGTGACTCCACTGACTCCCTGGGCTGTATGTTCCAATTTTTTACAACCGTTTCCATGAAGAAATTCCTCTTGTTGTCCAGTGTGAACCTCTTCTGGAAGAACTTGAGACCATTTCCTCTTGTCCCAAGGCTTGTTACTTGGGAGGAGAGGGACGCTCCGCTTCCCTACCACCTCATTGCAGGGAGTTGTAGAGAGTGCTAAGGTCTCCCCTGAGCCTCTTTCTCCATGTCAAATAACCCCAGCTTCCTCAGCAGTTCCTCATATTACTTATACTCTAGACCTTTCACGAGCAGCATTGCCCTTCTCTGGATTCGCTCCAACATCTCCATGTCTTTATTGAAGTGATATGTTTCTTGATATGGGGAGCTACAGTTTAGTTTAGAATTTTGGGTGCTGTCTTTCAGTCTTTTTGAGTGATTTCCTTGTTTATACAGTTGAGTATTTGTGACTAGAATACAAGCCTATGGCAGAGGAGTACTTGCTGACCAAATATTTATATAATTCAAAGATTAGTGCTGTCCTAGACAGCTTCTAGTAAATTAACAACATTGCCAAATATGTGTGACTCAGCCCTTTTTCATAGTGATTATCTAAATAAATGGCATAAAATGAAAGCATAGAGATTACAAGAGCAGGTAAGCAACATAGGAATAAGGGAGATATACTAGATGTTTATCCCTTGCTATCAGATTACTTTAAAAGAGGAAAGTTAAGATCAAGATCCTTGTCAACCTGAGTGTGATGAAATGGTTAGTAAGCAGTCAATGGGATTATGGATGAGACTTGGTAAACTTTCAATATATCTCATCTGTATGAAAGGAGGGTAAACTGATTTTCTTCTCTTCTTTTTTTTTTTTTTTTTTAAGATTAGAAAGTGGAGATTGACCCATCACTTAGTACGGAACCTTGAACTGTAAAGCACTTTGTAAGCAAAGCAGCTAATGGCTAAATATTTTTGACCTTAATTATTATTGAGAGAAAAGAGAGAAAACTTCCAAGTGCAAGTGAACATTGTATTTAAGCAAAAGGAAAAAGATGCATAACATAAAGCTAGAGAGGAATGATTACAGTCCACGTAGTTCATTTGGGGTGGCCAGATCCATAATCTTTGAGTGATTTGGTTTCTAATTTTTTCTTCAATGCAGCAAAATCTGAGCATAAAATGGCTGTAGCAAAAATGTTAAAATCCTTCAATTAGCATCTCAACATTTTAAAGTTTCAAATATTACTTAGTTTTGATAACAGAACTAGATACATGTTTACAAATAACATCTATGTATGCAGATAAATTGGATTTTCCACTGTTACTGTGAGAATAGTAGAGAAATTAGTAAAATAGAGATCTCATAGGTGATCTTCTTGGCCTGCTATATTTGTCTAGCTGTTCGAAATTCAGACTTAGGGAGCACTGGGTAGTGGTCACACCTCAAGACCCCTTTTTTTTCCCCTCTCAATAACATTTTTTTTTACCTTGTATACGTTATTACCCATTTAACTTAATCTAGCTATATATTTTAAAGAATGAAGAATGACCGACCATAGTGTACTTTTATACATATTTGAGAGTTTGCCAACATCTCGCCTAATATTTTTTTATTAATGTTTTAACTGAGAATGGAAATATTTCTTACAAGCCTGGGATTTTCTTTAGAGGTGTTTGGATGTTTTTTACTATGAAAAATTGTAGTGCTTCATGGAAATAGGGAATTATTTTTAAAGGAACCAAAAATACTTAATTTGAATTAAAACTTCATTCACAGGTTTTAAAAAAATTTGGTACATTTAGAAAGTTTTGGTTTCTTTTGTTTGTTTTGTTTGTGTATTTAATTTAGAAATTATCAAAATGATAATTTGTCAGTAGCTGTCACATTCTAGAATTGTTTTTGATTGTGTTTGTGTGTCACTAATTTCCATTGCATAGGAACTTCTTGATATTATTTACAGTTCTTAAGTATAGGTTTTGTTAGAGATTTAAAATTTTCCTTCTCTCCTTAGGACTTGATGGGAAGGTCGGATTACTGCATTGCATAATCCTGAGATCCTTCAAAAACTAAAAGTGGTGATGTTGCTAAATAGAGCATACAGTTTTATGGATCCACATATTTAACCATGAAGAAGGAATTCATACTGGTGAACAAGACAGTCTAATACAGTGAAATTTTAAGAGTGAGGGGATTGAGGAATAAAAAATGGAAATGAGTGTCTTCTCTAGAATAACCACCAGTGTGAACAAAAAATTACCTACACTAATATTTTTAAAATTAGAGTAGCAATAAACAGTCTTTTCAAATTCAGCTGTTATTATATGTGCTGATGCTTTATTATAGGTGTAAACAGTAGCATTTATTTATTTTTTAGAAAGGTTATAAAGCCCAGGATTTTCTATATTGCGACTCCTTGGTAGATCTTTGTTCTAACATAATTAGGAATATGAATATTTATTTCTCCACAGTTGGTTACAGCTTGTAACTTAGAAAAGGTTTGGAGTGCAAAACTTACAGCTTTTGGTGAATTATCTGAATTCTGTATTTCTTAATTTGCGATGAAATTGCTTCTTATCTAAACTGAAAGCTTCAGAT
The DNA here is from genome assembly GCA_026770055.1 of Myrmophylax atrothorax. Taxonomy (NCBI): domain Eukaryota; kingdom Metazoa; phylum Chordata; class Aves; order Passeriformes; family Thamnophilidae; genus Myrmophylax; species Myrmophylax atrothorax. The sequence goes on from JAOXXN010000364.1 coordinate 27,894,137, forward strand.
TTTTTAAAATATCTGCTAAATGGCAAATCTTGAGCCATAAACTTGAGAAAGGTACAGTGATAATTTGTAGATTTTGTTAAAAAACCTTATTAGAGTGTTTGATAAGTCAGTTGCCAAGGTGAGCTGCTCCAGAGCCGGCCAGGTCCGCAGTTCAAAAGGTGAGTTCAGTTGGTGGTCATCACCCTCCTAGAAGATGTCATCCATCTGGCAGAAAACTATGTCTTCTGCACTTGCCAGAACTGATGTGGCTACTCAGAAAGAGCTCCCATGAAAACATGAAGGCTGCGGGGCACATGTTGCATTAAGAGTAAGGCCAATTTTTCTGTTGTGTTCAATTTGCCAGAAAATAAGTTCCCTTGTGTTCTAGCTGGTCTTCTGATATCAGGGGGACTGGGAGTTGCTGGGCTCAGATACTAAGTGATGGTCAATTAAACACTAAGCAAGAGAAGTGCAGAGCCTGATTGGGTTCAGTGAGAACTATTATGATTGTGGATTCACAAATAGTGTGATACACTATACGCCTGGTTGCGCCCAATGAACTCTCATGGCTGGACTAGAAGTGTGATTGTGTTCAGTAACTCTCATGGCCAGATGCAAAATAGTGTATCTTACTGAGCAACAGAAAGGCAGGTTCTTACTGGGTTGCCAGTGATAAATAGGCTGTCTGCAGAAGCAGACGTGAGTACACAGAATGTGAATAATACAGCCAACAAAAAATACATTCAATTTGGAGATGACTTTATAGCATCACAAACACAAGCGTACTTTCTGAATTTCACAGAGAAGCACTCGGCATCATTGACTGTTTGACTCCTACCCAATAAGTGCCCCTGTAGGGGAGGAGATAGGCATAGCCTGTCAATCAGAATACAGATGTGGAATCTCCTCTGATCTCCCTCCCTACTTATACTATATTTATAATGGGGTTTTTTGAGGGAGTGGAAAAGGTAAAATTACAGTTGTAATTTCATGTTTTAGGTGGAGTTTGGTTGACATTAGACATTAGCATAATGTGGGGATGTGAAAAGGAATATGTATTTTTGAGTTACAGAAACACAGAATCACAGAATGGGTAAGACTTAAGGGTCCAACCTTCCTGTTTAAGCAGGGTCATCCTAGACCACAGTGCACAGGATTGTGACCAGATGGTTCATTTAGCAATAGGCCCACCTTATCATTTTGGTGTCCTTGTGTTATTGATGTGTTTGAAGAAGCTCTTCTTGTTGTCCTTGACATCCTTGACCACATTTAGTTCCACATGGCCCTTGGCCTTCCCTGTGTCTCATTTCTACTTACCCTGACAATCTCAATATTCATTCCAACTTAACCTGATCCTGCTTCCACCTGCTGCATATTTCCTACTTACATTTGAGTAATGATGGGAGTTTTTAATTCATCCATGCAGATCTCTTTCTCCCTTTGCCCAGTTTCTTGCTCATTGGGATGCACCAAGGAAGTGACCCTTGAATATCAGCCTACTCTCTTGGACCCCTTTTCTCTGCAGGGCCTGTTCCCATGGAAATCTTCCAAGAAGATTCCTGAAGAGGCTAAAGTTAGTTCTCCTGAAGTCCATGGTTGTAATCTTACTTGCTGCCTTGCTTCCTTGTCATTCGATACTGAACTCTACAACCTCATAGTCACTACAGCCAAGGTTCCTATCTCCAGCAAGGCCTTCTTTGTTTATTATTATGAGGTCAGGCAGCACACCACTGACTTTGAGACTGCTTCAAGCTGCCTGTAGAAAGCCTCAGCCACTTTCTCCCTCTGATCAGGATGTAGAGTTAGTGAAGCAAAGTTCAGCTTTCAGGCACCACTTGGGTCCTTCCTTTGGCTAAGTTCCCAGCAGCTGCATTGGTATGACCACATCACCTCCATACTGTGCCATCCTTTGTTGCATGTCTCTCTCAGAGTGGTACACCAAGCTGCCTCAGTGTTCTGGCTCCTAAGGGGTGTGGACATCTTCCCTGGTGAACTGTAGCCAATGTATACACTCTTTCTTTTTTCTTGCTGAAATTTGTTTTTCAATATTTTCCCAAGAGCATTGGAGAGCCTCTCACTGGTAATGGATAGCAGTAGTCAGAACTGCAGTTGAGCTGTGACAAAGCAGTTATCTGCTCAATCTGGTGTCAGAGCCTTGGGAAGAAGTGGAAAGGTTAAGGAGCATTAGGGAGTCTGAGAAAGAAATATAAACAGGCACCAGAAAAAAACCCACAAGATCAGGGGGATCCTATATCTTTCCTCCACCATACAGAAGGCAGTAACTTTAAGGAAAAGAGTGAATGGAGGCAAGTCTGGCTCAGAGTGGCAGGCAAAGGCCCTGCTTACTGACCTCACCTTCTCAAGTGCCTTACTACCTGGGTATGATGCTCTTGATGTGGAAGGTCAGTCAACTGATGACATGGATAATGGTCCATCTATACCAGTGGTGTTTCCAAGGTCAGCAAGGCCTACACTTCATATCAAGAGCACCTCCACAAGGAAGAAAAGACAGGTTATAATTGTAGGTGACTCTTCTGAGGGAAACAGAAGGTCCACTATGCTTGGTGGACCCTCCTCATGCCTCTCTGGGGCCTGGGTTAAAGATGTCACTGGGAAACTTTCTAGCCTGGTACAGCCCTTGGGTGACCACCTGTTACTGCTCTTCTGTGCAGCTGGCAATGAAGCCTCAAAGCATAGTTCAGGGACAATAAAAAGAGACTTAATTCAGAATATTAATTAAAACAGACCCTTCCTAAATTTTGCATTTTGGTTGGAAACGGTTGTTTAGGTTTCTTTAGCGTATTTGTGTTGCTCTGGATTACTGAAAAAATTGTGAACTACTCCTTGAATCTATCCATCAGCTTTCTGTACACAGAAAGGCAGTTTTATTGACCATTACTACATTTTTTCTTTTCAGTCTTCATTTATATGGGAGACTAAATTCTAGTGTAGGAGATTAACAATTGCCATTCAACTTCTTGGTGATTATTTTTAATAAAAGGAATGTTGGTGTCCTAACCACACTGCAATTTTAATGAAATAATGAGCTTCTTGACTACAGCAGACTGAGCTTTGTCTGATTCCTACAGTGATAAATTGACCTATCAAATCATGTCAAATTTTGCAGTCTAGCCTAGTGAAATATTTTACTGTGAAATTTTAATTTTCATTCTTTGTTTATGAAAACAGTAGGACTGTCATGTGTTATCATACAAGTGCCATTTTGTGTGATTTGTTTTAATGAGTGCCACTTGTTGATATGTTTAGTGATTTTTGACCCATATTTATTGCCAAACTCTCCAAGTGTTCTGAAATATAGTAAGTCTGACATTATTATTTTTTCCTAAATCAACACATAACACATTGGCAGTTTTATCTCATCTCAAAAGTTGCAGTGGTAGTTTGTTAGATATGGTGGGGCAAAAGAGTATTACCCTGGTTTTTGTGAAATCTTCTCTGGAAAACCTCATTAAAAGCAATATAAAATTTTTAAAAATTCTCATTTGTGTAGCTTTTCTGAAGGATCTGTGAAAATTCTTGTACTATAAGAACCTGTATTAACTAGTTCTTATTTGAGACTGAAGGATATGCAGGATATCACTTCTTTAGAGCAAGAGTAGCACTCTTGGATGCATCATTTGTAGATGCAGAGTGATATTAAAACTGAGTATTTAGTAGTATTCTAAGAGAGAAGCTTAGTTAGGTTCATATTATAAATGAACTATCTCAAGCCAGTGATTGAAAAAAAAATAAAAAAGGGCTGAAAATTGCGCCGTGACATATATGCACTACATTTGTTCAGTTCAGTAAGGTTCTTGCAATCCTTACAATTCCACTGATAAAAATAGGGAGAACCTTCTATGTGTAACAGCAAACATTGAGCAACAAAGCAATGAAAAAAATACAGACAACAGACAAGGTAGTCTGAAGGAGAACTCCACACACAATGTATAGACATCTGTCCTTCAGCTGTGACCAGACTGCTTTACAGTTCAGTTCCTGTTCCCTGTTACTGCTTTGCTATAATGACCTGATCCGCTGAAGACAAAATTTATTCAAAACTTCCCAGTGCTTAAAAAGAAAAAAGGTTTGAAGACATGCTTTGAAACTGATATATGCAGTGAAGTAAACTGTGATGCTAAGAGGCAGACACATTCAGGCTATTACTCTGACAAAATATCTCTTCTGATATGTAAAGACTGTCGCTGAAGAGGTATGCAATTCTGTGTGTTCGAGTTGTCTGTGCAGCTCTAAGAAATCTTGAAAAGCTACATGGTACTTAATAAGTACAATTTGGTTGAATAATATGTGTTGCATTTGCTGAGAATTAAGAGAATAGTTCTCAGGCATTGCTTGCCTTTTGTCTAAGAAAATAAACTATCCTTAAAGGTGTAAATCAATACTGGATACAGCTGGAATTCAAATACAAAACCTGACAGTCCCTCACAGCCCATCAGGAAATAGAGTGCGATATGAGATATAGTTGACTTGGCTTTACAAGAGTTGTTGCAGAGTGGTTCTAAACCAATTTTCTATTTTGCTTTTAGTAATCTGCATGACAATGCTAAAATGTTCTATGGTTTTTTTCCCACATTTGTATTGTTTTCCTGTGTTTTGTGAAATCAGGAATTTGAACATCCTTAAACTTTCTTGGTTTTGCCATGGAATTGAATGTGCAATCTGCAGAGATTACTGTGGTAGTTTTGACCATGGCAAAATGCCAAGTATTCACCTAGTTGATGGCAGTGCCCCTTTCCCAGAGGGAGAAGGAAAGAAAAAAACTACAGAACTACAATTTACAATAAGGCAGATTATATTTACAGAGAAAAGAAGAAATAAAAACGAGAATAAAACAATGTACATACACACATAGAAGACTAAGGCTAGCAGGAAAGTATCTACTTCTCCACAAGAGCAGCGATGAGGCTTCACCTCCCTGGCACATAGCAATGGGCATTTCCCAAGGGTGGCAGCCATGAGAGAGAGAGAAGGCATCTCCTCCCTCTTTCTTTTGTATTTAGTTTTGCTTCATATGGTGTGAAGTATCTCCTTGGTTAATTAAAGTCAGCTGACAGCCTGTATCCCTTCTTGTATCTACCAATACAGAAACATAGGGCCTACTATGAGAAACCTGTCACAATTATGCAGAAGAATTGTTAAGCTTCAACAATCTGTGCAACCTATCCTGCTGAATTATGAGGAAAACTTATTATAACTGTAGATAATTTTTTGTACTTTAGACTACATAATTTTCATATTGAGTTCAGAATTACCATGTCATGCAGCTTCACTTAGCAATGAGGACAAAAGGCTTAGTTGACTTCTGTACAGGTGGGGCTGCTGACTTCCAACTTCTCTGAAACTCAAATAATGGTTTTGTAAAACATTTATTTATTAAAAAAAGTAGTTATATGTAGTGACCAATGACAGGACTTAAGGAAATGGCATGAAGCTGTTGTCCTGGTTTAAAGGAAACCAAAGGGTCTACGAAGAGGGGACTCCTCTTCAATAACGGCTTCAGCCCTTATTAAATTTAAAAGAACTTTAATTAGAAAATGTATATAAGAAGGATAACTGTTCTTAACTACTATATAGATAGATATAGATACAACTATAAAGAGACCAGAGCAAACTACTTCCCCAGCACCAAAACAACCCAAAACAGTAGTTTCCTCTTGGTACAATTATACTTATGGACAGCGTGTGGCAGTGTCACACCTCAGCTGGCCACGAGGTAAGATCTCAGTCTTTTCCCAGAGAGGCAGAGACAAGAGGCAATATGACTCACATGGGGAGGAGGAGCTTCCTTCCTTCTGATCATGGCTGAGGTAGAGACAGGACGCTGCTGCTTTTCTGCTGAGTTAGGCCCCAGCACCGCCGCTTGCCACTGTGTTATCTTAGGAAAGTAAAATGTTTATTCTTAGTTTTCTCTCTGCTTAGGTCGGTCCCTCGGGAAGTTGAGATCTCTTGGGTGATTTGTAGCTGGACTAGCAAGATTAGTGTTTGGAGAGGTTCAGTTTTCTGTTGGGTGGGCATCCAAGAAGTCCAGCACCTTTGCCTTGAAAATTTTAATGCCATTCTGTTGGAGCTCTGTGTGCGGATCTGGCAGCTCAAGTGGCTCACAGAAGGGAGGCCCTGGCCAATAGAAGGCTGTGGTGGGGGAGGTTTCGGTTGGACACAAGGAGGAATTTCTTCACAGAAGGGTGATTAGATATTGGAATAGGCTGCCCAGGGTGGTGGTGGTGGTGGAGTCACCCAGAAGGTGCTTGCACGACCCTGGCCCACCAGAGAAAGGGCAGGAGCATCCCTAGGGTTCTCCAAATGACACACTGTTGTAGTTTTGGATATTAAAGAATTCTCTCCCTGCCAGTCCCAAACCCCATGCCATTAGTTAACAAAGTAAGTGGCTAACTGCTCTGAATTCCTGCTTGATTGTTTTGGGTTGGGGCGGACTGGGGGAAGGTGTGGCGGGGGAACTGGGTTGCCCTGGTTCTTTTCTTTGGGGCATCCTCGCTGAGCGCGTTTGCTGGGTGCTGCTTGCCGGAGGGAGGCCGTTCTCCTGCTCATTGTCACTGCTGGTGGTGCATTTGTCCTTCGCTCTTCCCGTCCTTCTGGTTCGGCAGCGCCGGCCTGGCTGCCGCCCCGGCTCTACCACTGCCCACGATGTCGCAGGCTGCTCACCCCCCGCTGCAGCAGCGACCAGAGGGAGAAGGAGAGACTTCCACCTGTGGGAGAGAGACTCTGAATGGCCTGCCAGCTTCTTTGGCGTTCTTCTCTCCACGTGGGTGGTTCAGCGAGAGGTGAGTGGCTGCCGGCTGCTTTTGCATCGGAGGAAAACTGCACCACCTCCCTGCCAGCTGAGGCGCAGCAGCAACCCCTGCTGTCTGCAAATACTGTTGCACCAGGTAAGCCGGAGAGATGCAAACTCAGTTTCACCTAAAAGGTTTGGGGGTTTTTTTCCTTCTCTTTGCGGGTACCAGGTAGTTTTTTGGGTTTTTTTTGTCTTGGTTTTATACATATATATATATATAGAAAGAGAGAGCGAGAGAGAGAGCGAGTAGTTAAGAACAGTTATCCTTCTCACATCCATTTTCTAATTAAAGTTCCTTTTTCTCAAATTTAGTAAGGAGTGGCGTGGTCACTGAGGAGGAATCTTCTCTGATTTTCGTAAACAGTTTGGTTTTCCCTCAAACTAAGACACACAGAAGCACTGCTGTTGCTGGTGGGCAGAAATACCCACAGAAATCAGTATCTCAAGATGAACCAACGTGGCTTTTTGTGACCTCTCAGGTCTTACCCACAACTGATGCTGACTGATCCTGTCAGCGGCTCCATAACAAACTTCTTCAAGGTTCTCAGGGTCCTGACTTTGCCCCTACAGACAAACCCACAGCAGTTTTCATGGTGCTGCCCCAAGTAAGAACAGCTTGACAGCTTCTGTGCTGATAGTGGTGATGTCAAATGGACAAAGGAACAGGACCTGTGACCACAAGGCTCTGCAGGAACACTGGATGGAGCACCTGCAGCTCTTCCTGGCAGGGTCATCAGTGTCTCAGGATGAAACAGGCTGAAAATAATCTCAATGTCAGACTGATCTATGCATGTCTCAGGACATTCTCAGATCAATCCACAGTTTTTCTGTTCTAACTGCTCAAGCATATAAGACACACAGATGTGGACTCCATATTGAGCAGTGCCCATCCACATGATTGAAAAAGTAATCAAAAGCAAGGAAACAGCAATAAATCCTGAAAGAACAAATACTGAAATTAAGGAGTGATATTAGAAAATAGGAAATGCAATTAGAGACTGGGTTTCTTGTGCTGGAAAACCGTGAGACAGCAAACTTTGAATAATTCAATAGTTCAGGACTGTGTAAGCCCTCGAAAAACTTGTTCAGAGGGATCAAAGAAGGAAGAAAACACTTTCCTGCTCTGCTGCTGAGTTGTGTTTACTGGCAGGTGGGATGAAATACGTGGGGGAAATCCAAAGCTGTAAAAGAAATGAAATAAATTGAAGAGTTGAGGTGAACACTGCACTGGCATTTTATAATATATAAATATTAACTAGCTTTACAATGTTAGGCAGCACAAATGTGGAAGTGGGGTGGATGTAGCTTTGAACTAAACAGGGACCCAAAGAGGAGCCACCTGCAGCCATATAACCAGGGCAGGAGCTCAGACCACATCCAGGAACAATAAACCTTTCTCCCTGCCCCCTTCCCATCTCTAGTAACCCCCACCTGAAGGAAAAGGCACCTCTACTTCTTTCCTAGACACATGAACTACCTTCCATGGAAACAACCTCCCATTCCACTTCCCACACTTGAGAGATGGAGTTTTATCCCCCACGTCACCACCACGTAAGTGGAAATTCTGTTGGAGAGGAATAAAAAATGGAAATTTTGGTGCAAGTTTTTGTGGCAGTGGGTGAGCCATCAGCTGACACTGCAGGCTTTGGGTACAGGTGGTCAGATCTTCCCTGCACATCAGCAGTGCCTTTTCTCCATCCAAACCTTGACTTTAATTTAGATGAAATTTCACTTCTTTAGGGCTGCAGAAAGCCACAACTGCTTCCTGGGGTCCTGGTAGAGGTGTAGGAGGAACCCAGCTGGGGATGGTAACACCCTCCAAGGGTGTGTAGACTTCCAACAGCACCAACTGCCCCTCAGGCTGGTTTCTAGCAGGAGGCAGTGACCCCACTTTGCAGCCTGAGCTGCTGGAGTGTTTCAGTCTGCTTAAAAATTGCAAGAAAGAACTTTAGATTCAAGTATTTTTCTGAGCAAAATTAAAACTCCCACAAGTTAGATGTTTATACCAAAACCTGATTTTTTATTAATTGCTAAGAGATGCAGAGAGAGAAGAAATAAGAAAAGGTTGGGAAAATGCTATGATTTCTTTTAGAAGCAAAGAAAAGCTTACCATGAAAAGCTACTTTTTTGCTGAGATATCGTGGAGGGGAAAGCAGTTTCTGTCTCTCTTTTTTCTTTTCTCTTTCTCATGCTTGTGATTGTTATCATGGCAAGGAGGGGTGGGGGCGAGGTCTGGCAGAATGCAGCCTTTGGAATACAGCTGGGATGGGTAAATTTGTCTCACAGGATGAACTGTTTCCAGGATTTCTAGGGCTGAGCAAAGCCAGGTCCTGATGTAGCAGTGCTTTCTGGCCTTTAAAAATTATGATAAAAGTAACTCACTGTAGCATGGGGAATCTTGGCTTTCCCCAGGCTGGCAGGGCTTCAGTCCCGACAGCAGCAGGCAGAGAGAGAAGGTGAGGAAGGGGGAAGTTGGGAGAGATTCTCGGTTATGGTAAACAGTTTTCTCTCTTTCCTTTTGCCTCCCCCTGAATTTCCAAGGTGTCTTTTCTGAGTTTTTATAGGGTTCAAAAAGGTTTGTACATGGTTTTTAGCATGTAGCTCTAGTTCTTCATAGTAGCAGGAAACTTTATGGCAGGAAAGCTTTAGCAGGAAGCTCTGGTGAGAGCCACCAGCAGAATGTTTGTGAGAGCTTTCTGGAAGGATGTGAGAGATTTCTGGCAGACTGCTGACAGAATTTTTTTTGGTTTTGACAGAAAAACTGGAGAAACATTATTTATTGTATTTCTATATTATCTGTGTGTCACATGATGATGAAGAATTCACAGCCCCTGTGGTGAATGGCTTTGCTCTGAAACACATCTGGGTAGGACAGAATCAACAGTTGGTATTTCCTAGAATCACAGAATTGTTAAGGTTGGAAAAGCCTTCAAAGATCATCAAGTCCAACCGTTCCCCCACATGCCACATCCACATGTCTTTTAAATCCCTCCAAGGATGGGGTCTCCACCACTGCCCTGAGCAGCCTATTCCAATCCTGACCACACTTTCTGTGAATAAATTTTCCTAATATCCATCTGTGTCAGGAATTAAAACTGTTGACATCTCCAGTACGCTCAATAAAAGGTGAGAGGGCTCGTGCTCTTGGCGTTGGTGGTTCTTTCCCCAAAAAGACAGCAGAGACACCGGCTGTCTGCCAATGCTTAGAAGGTGTAGCCCCTGCCTTCGGGGGAGTGTTCTGAGTTGGTAAGACAACCTCACGTAACTCTTTGGTGACTGTGGTGCTTACATGTTTGGGCTTAATGCTTTAGTCTCCCTCCTTCTCTCTCCCTTCTCTTTGGGTTCCCACTATTTGGTCACTCCTGTGAATAAAAATACTGTTTTCTGAACTCTCTGCGGTGCTCAGCCTCACTTTTCCAGCAACTGTAGAACCCACCCTGTGTCTTGGGTTGAGCTGGCAAAATGCCAACTGCCCAATAACAGAGTCAGCTTCCCTTCTTCTCGCTGAGAAAAGGGAGAAAGGAAAAAAAACCTAGAAACTCATTTATGCTTAAACTAACTATATATTTAGACAGAAAAGAGAAAATTAAGAGAAAACTACAATATAACACACACTTACACGTTAGAAATAACAAGAAATAACTTCCCAGTAAACACAAATTCTACCATTTTAACTACAAATCATTCTAGAGAAGTCAATTCCCCAGAGACAGACTTAAGCAGAGAGAAAAACTAAGAACAAACATTTTACTTCCCTAAGATACCATGATGGTGAGCCGGTGCTGTGGGCTTGAGCCTCCCTGTCCCTCCTGGGACGGCACGGTCTGTCCTGCTGGGACAGCAGCAAGGAAGCAACTGACCTAAGTCACTCCCACACCGGCTCTTACCCTTTTGAGATGATGTTGTAATATGGTATGAATACAATACTATTGGCTAGAAGAAGTCAGCTGTCAGCTCAGCCCAGCTCAAGTCAGACAGCCTCAGGCCCACCCTGAAATTTAAAGCCTGAGTTTAGGCCTACCTAGGTAAACCCATAGCACCCTGTTACACCAACCTAAAAACTTCCTCTGGCACAACTTGAGGCTGATTCCTCTTGCCCTGTCACTTTTTACCTGGTAGAAGAGACAAGCCCCACCTGGCTCCACCCTCCCATCAGGGATTTATAGTTTAACACCTCGTGGAACATAATATCCTCTGCATGTTTCGTATGCTGTACATACATCCCCTGGGGGCTCCCTGTGTCACTTTAGGGCTGACAAGCTCTCTGCATGTTGCAAAGTGGTGCAAGGCAAACCCTTCCACACACAGGCTGTTGGCATGATCCCATTTACAGCTTCCACTCTGGTTTCAGGGCTCTGCCAACCCCTTTTAGCCCCTTTGGTTCCCATCTGTCCCCAAATACACCACTGAAATCATCCTTTGGCTTATGAACATCCATTAATCAAAGATTTCACTGAGAAACCAGTGACCATGGCCATGCCGCGGTGTCCCTTTGGGCTGCTGCAAGTGTAGTTAGCACAAAGTGCTGGGAGAGCGGGGAAAGTTCTGTCGAGGGATTTCTTACAGAAAATGGCCATGTGAGTGATCCAGACTGCATGGACTCTGTGAGACTGAAGCAGCTACTAGCAAAGAATAAACAAAGGCACAGCTGCTGCTGAGTGGAAAAGAAGAAGTCACTCCCCAGGAGTTCACACAGCAGCTCCCCAGACTTTCACACAAGAACCCTTGAAAGTTTCTCACAGGACTCTTGAGATTCACCTGAGAACAATTAGGATGTTTTATCAAAACACTGGACTTGTAAGATATGGAATATAACCAATCAGAAATGTTGCTTTGTGGTGTGACAATTACCATAGCCAGTTAGCATGTAGCTTTGACTCTGTACAAACGCTTGCAGTGTATCAATAAATGGCATTCTACCTAAAACCACATTGGTTTGTCGTGTGATGTCCTTTGATCCTCCACATTATTATCGCATTAGAGTTCAGCCTGGAGAAGAGAAGGCTCTGAGGAGACCTTAGAGCTCTTTCCACTGCCTAAAGGGACTCCAGGAGAGGTGGAGAGGGACTTTAGACAAGGGCCTGGAGGAACAGGACAAAGGGGAATGGCTTCCCACTGCCAGAGGGTAGGGTTAGATGGGATATTGGGAGGAAAAATTCTTCCCTGTGAGGGTGATGAGGCCCTGGCACAGGTTGCCCACAGAAGCTGTGGCTGCCCCATCCCTGGAAATCCAAGGCCAGGCTAGACAGGGCTTGGAACAATTCTCCTGCAAAATGAATTGCAAAGCAAAGAAAAAAAGCCTCAGGATTTTTCTGCTCTTTTTCTGACGTTGTCTTACCTGGTTATTCTCATACTTCCAATTCCATTCTCAGTCCCAGGAATGGCAGGGCTGTAGCTCTTGACTGGGCTGGCACAAATGTGCAGTTGAAAATATGATCAAGTAAGAAAGCTAATAATTTTTAGCCTGATTTCCTGACACAGCTAACACCAAGGAGACACGAGTAATAAATTTAGATGTTAAAGGAAGGATTCATCACTGGATCTGGGAAAATCGTCCTGGAATGGTCTCATGCACTGAAGGAGTTGGTAACTCTTGGGCAGCTTGAATGCTGCAGGGGTGCTCAGGAAGGGAAGACCATCTTGCGGCGTCATCTAACATAGAATCATGGAATTATTTAGGTTGGAAAAGCCCTAAGATCATTGAGTCCAGCAATGTCAAGGCCAGCACTAAACCATGTCCCCAAATGCCACATCCACTTGCTTTTTTTGAACACTCTGGGGAGCCTGAGCCAGCACCTGCCCACCCTTTCAGTGAACATATTTTCCCAAATATCCAGTCTAAACCTCCCCTGGTACAAATTGAGGACATTTCCTCTGGTCCTGTCACTTGTTACCCAGGAAAAAAACCAGCGTCATCACGGGCTAGACATTGAACCAGACAACCCCCAAGGGCTAAAGTCTTTCCTCGGAGGTGTTATCAGCAGAAACACCCCCGGAAGGCAGATTTCACTTTGTCTATCTATTATTGATGGGGTAATTCACCCATGTGTATTATTGCAGCCTCTGCTAATCAAGCTGCTTCCCATACAGAAGCAATTCGTAGAACAGACACTCTCATCAACACATCCTGACTTGTGATTATTCAATGAGCTTCTCAGAAAAGCCTGTCTGAGCAGTTACCAGGTAGAGAAATCCATCAGTATGTGAATGCCCCCAAACCTCCTTCTGCAGGACAGAGGTTTGGGGTGAGTCTGTCCGCTGAGACAGAGCAACAGTGAAATTGCCTTCTAGGGGACACGGAGTCACTCTGGCAATACTGTGGGGCTGGACCATCACAACTCACCTCCAGATTTCTGCTTTGAGGCTTATTCCTGTAAATACCATGAGAAATGAAATCTCTTACGTGATTGAGCATTTGTCCAATAATCACAGCCTGTTACAACATGATTATAAAGTCAACCTGTCATGATAATGTCGACCTGCTGTCAGACTACCCAATATGACCAGTTAGATTTTGTAGGGAATCAGCTGCTTGGACATTTATTCCTGAAAAACGCTGTTTTTAAGAGATACTGAGGGACAAAGGACTTTGGAAGGATAGGGAGAGATGCTGTTTTGAGGAAAATAAGAAAAATCTTGTGAGTCACATCCTATGAGGTACCTTGAGAGGGTGCCCCCAGCCAGCACCTTGCAGGGGTGGTATGAGACCTGGAGCTCTGAGCTCAGGGTTTTGCACAGTGTTTGCAGGATGGGAATATCTATTTCCATTTGATTTCCATCCTGTTTCCATCCCCTCGGGCAGTGACAGCCAGGGACCCCACTCCATCAATGTTTCACAGCAAAGGTCACTTCCGAGCTGCTGTTTCCACATCCTGTGATCAATGACTGTCCCCAGCTCATAAAGGCACTATTGCTTTCGGCACTTACTCAGAGGCCCTCGGCAGCTGCCGTCCCTCCAGCGAGGCTCTGGGCACAAGGGCTGCAAGTCTGTATTCAAAGCTGACTAAGTCTCTTTGGTTTCCATCGGGATTCTCACTTAATTCAAGCCTAAAGGTCTAAATGATAAGATGAAGAACTTCTCTGAACACCATCTATATTCACATCCTGCCTCAGGGCCGGACTCTTTGTGCCCATCCTCTGCCAAGGGGCATGGCTTCCCCTCTTCCATATGTAAAGTCTTAGTAGGCAGTGCAGCATCCATATTCCACCCACAACCCTGGGACCAGGAATTCAAGGACAGATAAAGGGATGCATCTTTTATTTCCTCCCTGCCTTGTAGGAGCCTGGCAGCAACTTTTTCTGTTACTACCTATTTAAGAAGAATTTGGCCTGACCTCCATCCAGCTCCGGCGCCCCCAGCACAAGAAAAACCTGGCTGGAGCTGCTGGAGCAAGTCCAGAGGAGGCCACAGAGATGCTCCAGGGCTGGATCCCTCTGCTCTGGAGCCAGGCTGGGAGAGCTGGGGGGTTCACCTGGAGAAAAGAAGGCTCCAGGGACACCTGAGAGCCCCTTCCAGGGCCTAAAGGGGCTCCAAGAGAGCTGGAGAGGGACTTGGGACAAGGCATGGAGGGACAGAACAAGGGGGAATGGCTTCCCACTGGCAGAGGGCAGGGTTAGATGGGATATTGGGAAGGAATTCTACCCTGTTATGAGGAATAAATAGATGGTTTTATTATAAGCAAATGGATTAAACAAGGGTTATTAACATAAGGGGATGCACGCATATTGAGGGATTTCCTTTTTTTACTAATCTATAGGCATTCTATCCCGGAATTGTAAGGTACCTGGATGTGTCTGGACAGCTACCAGGGACCGTGCAGCCAGGGATAAGGGAACTGTGAAATAAATGTAAATAAGGCAACGTGGTCAGCCATGGGGCTGCCATGTGGGCTGGGATCCCACCTCCTGGCACAACTTAGCCAATCAGAGAGGCGGGAACGCCCCTTTTATTATGTGATGGGGCAGGACTTTAGAAGTTTTAAGAGAGGGAATTCTGATTTCAGGGGTGTGCTTTTGGGACCAGTGGGTAACCAGAGCACCTGACACATGTTGTAAGTACAATTTCCTACTTGTTATTTTCCTTTGTTTAATGGACTTTGTTATTTTTGTAAAATTCAATAAAAAGAGAAATTTTCTCACACTGTGAGGGTGGGGAGGCCCTGGCACAGGTCACCCAGAGAAACTGGCTGCCCCATCCCTGGAAGTGTCCAAGGTCAGGTCATGCCCATGGCAGGGATGGAATGAGATGTCCCTTAAGGCCCCTTCCAACCCAAACCATTCTGGGATTTGGTGATCTATCACTTGCCTGTATTTTTTCCTGTCCAGACTGGCTGAGTAGCCACATTCAGCATCTCACCTGCTGGTGTGGAATTAAGGGTGGTCAACATCTTCCTGCATGGGCGTGATGTATGAGGGGATGGGGCTGGGGATGAGGATGGGAATGGGGATGGAGCTGTCCTTTGTTTTGCACCCAGCTGCTTTTACAGCCTCATGGTGGAAATACAGATGACTTTCCAAAGCTGAAACACAACCCTGAAGATGACTGATAAAAATTGCACTGTTTCTCTGATCCACAGGGAAAGTGAACCCAGAAGTTTCCTCCCAATGAGCCAATATTAACTAAAATAATTGGCAGGAACTGTCCCCTACAGCCACCACAGGGCCTGGGCATAGCAATGACCTGTATCTTCATCTCCATCCCTGATCCCTCTCCAAGTGAAATCAATAAATATCATTTAGCTTAATCTGACTGTTAAAGGTTCAAACACAGGAACTCGCCCTACCAACACAAAGGTTTGGGCGTTGGAATGCCAGGACCAAGGACAAAAGATGGCTGATGACTTTCAGATTCCAAATGGATGGTGAGGTGGATGTGAGAAACAGAACCCCAGCATCTGGGGGTGGGAGAGGTTTTTCCCTGTGTGCTGGCTTTACTTTTGGTTTTGGGCAGC
>JAOXXN010000364.1:27923446-27934025 GCA_026770055.1 Myrmophylax atrothorax
CTCTCTCTGAAGCTCAGGGTGCCCAGAGATGGAGGGGGGAAGGCAAGGAGCAGAGCCAGAAAAGAGCTCTCACCAGCTCAGCAAACAGTGACTCTTCCTGCAGCTGCCCAAAACCAAAGAGTCAAGCCAGCACACAGGGAAAACCCTCTCTCACCCCCAGGTGCTGGCGTTCTGTTTCTCCCCTCCACCCCACCATCCATTTGGAATCTGAAGTCATCAGCCACTTTTTTATCTTCAGTCCTGGCACTTCAATGCCCAAACCTTTGTGCTGGTAGGATGAGAAAAATTATCAGAGGGACTCCTCCCAGCACACCACCTTCCTTTGTTTGAACCTTTAACACCATGCAAACAAATAAAAAGTATCCCATACAGTTTTAGTCTGAAATAGCCCTTTATTTCAAGTTTTGACTGATTTGATTGTTTATATTGTATTGTTAGTACCTGGAAATGGTATGACTCACATTTGCTCGACTTAACTGTAGGGATGCCAGGTATTTCCTGGCCAGGAACATAACCACACTAAATGTTTTTACTTATCCTAATTTTCTAATAGTGCTCCAGTAGCTTCTGTCCTCAGTAGCTTCTCTTCAAGAGAGAACAACTTGACAAGCAGCTGTGCCCCCATTCAGTGTACTTCACATGCACAATATTATCCTTCCCAGAGGCAAAGTGCATTCACCTACATAATTGGCCATGACCCGTTCTTGCCCAGAGGACATATAGTAAAGTACATTCCTGTGTTCTAATCTTTTAAGACACAAAGCAGCACATTACTGTCATGCTAGTAGATAGATGAAATTTTGATATGTGGGCTTTTATTGTCATCAGAGGTTTCTGTCTGAGCTTGGCAAGATTCTTGTTTCTGAGCTTATAAACTTGCATGTCTTAAATTCTGTATTATTGTCTCTTTAGTAATTTTGTTTCCTTTGGAGTCTGTGTGGAAATACCTTTTTAGTTTATGGGTATCACCTTACTGAGTAGCTATTCTCAGAAGGATATCTTACTAGATAAGAGATGAAGGTATCTTTATTTTGATACAGACTTTCTTTGCATTTTTTCATGTCAGTAAATTGCAGAATATTGCTAAGAATATAATGCTTTCAATGCTGTATCTCAGTGTTCTAATTTTAACTACTCATTAAAATGGTAATTTTTCTCTATGTTTGTATGTGTTCATATGAAGAACAATAAAGCAATTATTATAAAATAAACTGTGTAGAAATAGTGCTGATCAGTTTACTAAGTATAAATAATGATTTTACTCAAAGCAATGATTTGCATTAAATGACAACTAAGGATGAATTGTAACTTGAATTGGCCATGCCATCTCTTAAAGTTCTCTATTCATTGTCTGTTAAAGACTTTCCTGAGTTGGCAAATTCTAGATATCTTCTCTAACTGTGTCTTTTAAAATCTGAATAAAATAAAGTCTTCTGCTAGAACTTACCTTGATTGGCCTTGCAGAAAAAATAGTGGAGATCATGGTGAAGTCAATCAGCAGCATATCCTTGCCGCAAGAAGGCCCAACTGTATTCAAGGCATGGTTTATAATACTGTGGCTCTCAGGCCCAGGGTATTTATCCATTCCTCCCTTTTATTTGGCTTTTGTAAGTCTGCACCTCCTTCCTCTGTTGTTGACATGGGAGCAAATCCAGTCAGAGGTCACTGAGGTGGTCAGGTCTGGAGCACAGGACTTGTACAGAGGGAGTGAGGAAACTGGCTATGTTCAGACTGGGAAAGAGACACCTTCTTGCAGAGATCTCACTGCTATTTATATCTTGGTAATCAGAGGCTTAAGCAAAGATGGAGATGAATTGCTTGGTTTGTGTGGTGGTAACTTGAGAGACAAAGAATACGAATAAGAGCATTCCAGTGTTGTGGAAAGAAAGGAGATTTTTACTATGAAGGGTGATGGTTGAACACTTGAACAGGTGCCTAGCAAAGCTGAGGAATCAGCTGAGAGGTCTTTGGAGGTGTTCAAAACTCCGTTGAATGGATGTTGTACAAGCTGATTTAGGTCTGCTTTGTCAAGCTCATGGACTACATGAGCTCTAGAGGTCCCTCCAACCTCTGTGATTCTTTGGAATACTTTGGCTCTCATTTTACACAGTTGTTTTGTTTCTGTGCCATGTATTGAGGTTTTTGCCTGGATGACTGGAGTGCAGAAAAGAATCTGAAGTTGACCATTGCCTTTAATTTCCAGTAATGCCTAAAGGAATCGGTCGGAAAGAGTGCAGTTACAGTATAATACTGGGACGCCTGGAGGCTGCAGCAGCAAGGCAGTGAATTGATGCCTCATCACCTTTTCAGCCTAAACGGCATTTCACAGCTTGTCAGTTATTTTAGCCTATGTGTAAATGGCCAATCTATTCAAACTGGTTATACAAATATGAAGCAAAGTTTTAACAAAAATGCTTTCTTCCTGGAAAATAAAGAAAAGGAGATTCTTTCCAACCTCCTGCAATAATCTTCCTGAAATTTTGCCCTTCCAATACTAGCATCAGTAACTTTTTGTTCATTTCAAAATGCCTGAAAGATGCACTGAATACAGGCACAATGCTTCTAAAAGAAAAAAAATCCTCTTTTAAGCCTCTGTGTTTAATTGTTTGCATAGTACAGTGTGGAAGATACAAGAATACAATTACGGGGGAAAAACCCACAAAAGAAGACCTGCGTAATTTGAAAGCTACAGGGAAAGAAACAATGTCTGGTTGTTTTGTCTTCTAATAAATATGTATTTTAAAAATATATATATGGCTTTGTAAAAACTATAGTTGAACTAAAATCTCGAGAGTCTACTTATAAAGTGAGGGCTCACAGTTGCATACCATTAGTTCAGAAAACAGGTGGATGAGAAGTGGGGAAAAGTATAGGACAACTAAATTCTCAGTGTCACCAAGTGTATGAGAATCTGGAAGAAGTGTTCAATGGCTATGTGCTAGGAGAATATTTGCTATGCACATAGGGATTCTTATTAAAGGAAATGTCAGTGATTGAATGTTTTCCTGTTAGTGTTTGTTGATAATAAGACTGAGGAGATAGTAGAGATATGTTTATATGGTATTTTTATCAGTCAATCTCTAGGATAGGATTACAGACATCTCAAGTAGTTTCTGGGTATGTCCGATAGCATAGAACACTAATGGTACTGCAGTAGCTGGACAAAAAAGTAGGGACTTAACTGCAGTGCTTGGTGTTGAAATGTGATTACAAATCTTCAGGTCTTCAAGAATACTGAAAATAAATACACAGCAGTTTATTTCTCCAGGTACAGCATAGTAGTAAATATTGTGGTGGTGAATACCACTGTGCAGACAAGAGTTGGACTCTAACAAGGTCTTTTTTTCATACTTTTTGCCTCCCAAATATAACATTTACCAGTGATGGAGAGAGCACAGGGTATCACAGCAACACAGACATTTACAGGCACTTTTGAAATAAATACTTCTTCACCAAGTGTTTTGTTTTGCTTGATTCTTTTCTTTCCTTTTTAAGCTACAGTGTAATGACTCTTTTGTTACAATCACACAATCCATGCTTCAGAAGAAACAAGGTTTTTCTAAAACTCTACACTGCGTGTTTGTCTTTCCTTTCCTCTGACTTAAGAAGCTGTTGGTACCTTATCACTTTGACTGAAATAATAGATGTATACATTGTTTATATATGATTTTGGCAAGTCCTGTTAAACTTCTGTGTTAAACCAATATGTGTATGTGGCACAATCTCAACATCTTTTCATGTTTAATTCAAAATTAAATAATGACTTGCAGTTCACTCATTGAGAGTAGACTCAAAACTAAATTATTGTAGAGTTATTAGAAAATAAGACTGCATCTTCTAATTGCTACTGATGTGTAAGGGTTATGTTTACTTCTCTAATGGAATTTACAACTAACAGAATTTTGCCTACATCCAGATAATGTATGCCATCTTTAATTTTCCATAGCCCCATGCTTTAGGCAGGCTTATTGAGTAGTAGGAAATTATTGTTTTCTACAAGCACTAGGTTTTTTCCCCCCTGAGGTACTGGTTGTTATGTTTGAAATACCAGAGGGATGCAATATAGTCTCTTGATACTTTATCTAACAATGCTTCTAGTTAATTTTATGTAATTGCCTAAACATGGCATACAATGAAGTAGAATAGATCATCTAACAAACTCTTTCTTCACGTTCTCATTCTAAGGTCTGTCAGTTTCACAGCTCAAATACTCATCTTGGTTTAGATGAATCAGGAATAAAAGGAAACAGAAAATATAAAAAAAGTAATGAGCTTGTTTCCATAGTAACGTACCATGTGCTCTGCCAAAATTAAGTGCTGACTTTGTATTCTGAAAGGTGGTTGTGCAGACAGCATGTGCTCACTGATCTGCAGATAATGTGTCAAATGTCTTCATAGTATGCATCTTCTGATTGCATTGTGCATCGTTAACAAATCTTTGTGCCAATAGCATGCTACCAACTCCTGCAGTACAACTAGCCTGTAATCTTTTCTCACTTCTAATCCATGTTATGGCTTTGGAATGGAGAAAGAAAAGATTAGATTCACTGTACATTTTATACTATATGCCTCAGGTTGTAACAGCTGATAAGCTGGTGAAGCTCTTTTTCTCAAAATTCTCTGTAAAATCTTTGTTCTGTTACAATCTATGGGTATTTTACTATTGCTTACAATAGGACTGACCTTTCGTATCTAGAGTGTGATCATACATAACTGCAATATTGTTTGTCTGGTAATATGAATTCTGAAGCAAAGCAGATTCATTATGAAATGCAGAGTTGCTAAAGCAGATCTTATAGAAAAAAATTAAGCATGATTTTTCATTAATTTCCCAATCTTTACAATGGTGTCTCTCACTGTTTATTTCCAATGATACCTAGAAGGCAAAAAAATGGCAAATATATAAAAGAGGATGAGTATACAAATCAGTTACTGACTAGTAGTTAATAACCATCTGCAGCAGCAGCAGGAGAGCTCTTAAGAGAGGATTTTTAGTAATATTTGGAAATCTAATAATTTTAGAGGTTTTCTTGAAATAGCTATTGTTTGTAGAATTCAGTGCTTTAGTACACTGAACTTATTCACATAAGTCATTCTGCTTGCCAAGGTATAGAAGTGATTTTGGGAGAAATCAATACTCCATATTGTTTCAAATGTAGCCCTGGCTTTTTGCAGCAACCTCAGCTTGTGCTTATTTTCATAAATCCTTGCATCAAAAAGCACTGTTACTGTGATTAATTCATGATCCTTTTAGGGACTGGAATTTTATTTGTAAATACCACTCTTTTTGAGGGAAGCAATATCATATTCTTTAAATGAGGATGCATAAAAACTATTATGAAAGCTATCAATGGGGTTTCTTCTGCAAAATACTGGCATCTGGTTTCCTCAGACTAGTTCTTAAAAATCCATTCCGTTTATAGATTTACAAACTATTAATATTAAAGAGCTATTCTCTGATTATGAAATCCATTTGCAGCAGAATATTTTTCTTTTGGGGGCAAAAAGAGGTCATTTGACAATCTACAAAATTGCAGTACATTGTTCTGTCCTATATTCTTAATCTCCAGTTATATAAACAATTTTATTTATTCTCCAATTCATTTTACATCTGGATCTGTGATTAAGATTGATCCTCAGCTACTTTCCCCTTGGTCTCTGCTTTGCACTAATACCTAGCAATCATTTTGTCAAAATGACATTCTTTGAAGCCATCTAGAATGTTGAATTTGCTTTAGCTGGTAGTTCCAAGCTAATGAAAAACTGTCAGTTGAATATTGAATTAGCATTATTATATTTCAGAAAATGTATTCATGGTGTGTCAAGTTTCTTCATTTCACAAGTAGCAAGCTTACATGCCTAAATACAAGGTTTGCCCAGGCAGAGAGGTGTTTAGATTCCTGTCTTTTGCAGAAATAGCTCAGCATTGGTTCCACTCTATACAATTCCTTCATTTTATAAACCTAGGAAAGCCAGACTTCAGAGAAGGGTGGGAGGGATAGTGAAACCTCAGTCTTCACAAGAAATTTTTCTTTTCTCTCATAATTCTGATGCCTTTTTCCTTTGGTAACTTTCGGTGGGTTTTGGTGTTGTTTTATGGGGTGGGGGTTTGTTTTGTTTTTAATTTTTTTTAATTTCTTTGTACATTTATGTCATTCTCCTCCTTTTTTTCCTCATGCATCCGCATATTATAATAAATAATATTAACATATGGGGAAAAAAATTTAAAAAATTAAATTTGTATGTTGTAAAGCCCCAAGTAAGTATGAGAATTACATTATTTCTAGGAAGCTAAGGAGAGAAAATGTTGTCAATATGGATCAGACACAGCACAGTTCAATTTACTACTTACGGCTAAAATAGAGCTTGCTGTGTAGCTCAGCTAATGTACCAAAAATCTGTGCAGAAGAGATCTTTATAATTTGCTCTGCTTTTATTCTGTATATTCTGATTTTATTAATCAAACATGGTAGATTAACTATTTGATGTATGGTTTCCAAGACGAAGGAGCTTTTTATCATATGTCTGAACAGGACAGTGCTGTCTGGTACAGTTATGCAAGCTGTAGTTTGCTTGTGTACCTATCTTTCACGTGTGCTTTTCAATATTCATGCATAAGTTTGAGACTTACTGTAAAGCTGAGGTACATCTGCATCATCCCTCTCAGTGTCGTTCTTGTACAAATGACACAGCATCTTACATAAAATAGGAAACTTATTTCATTATTTGCCAACCTTGATTCTTTTCATGCATTCTGAAAGAAGAAAGCTTTTCATAGTTTTTTCTGGTATTTCTTAAGAACAGGGAGAAATAGGGTGTTTTTTTTCTTTTTATGCATGTACAGTAACTGTTTTTCCCCCTGTTCATTTCCATCATCTTAATCTTTTAGATACCTGAAGAGTACATGAGTGTACCACAAAAGATTAATGTGTGTTTGGAGTTAAGTGATGTAACGATTGCCTTCCTTGTATTTGGCAGTGAGATAGATTTATTGCATGATTAGAACACAGGAATTTCTTCACTTCTGTCGTGTAACCTGAAGTCTGGATTCACATAATTACATATGGCCCAGCAGTATTCCTTTTATATAAGAGTAAATCTGAAGCAATTTCACTTTTCATCAGAATTATGCTTATTTTACACCAACATGACTGGAATAAGAATACAGTCAATAGTAATTGGGCACCTTATTTTTTGATAAGTTATTTTCAGTACTTTGAAGTTGCAACTTTGAAAAGCACTCTGAGTAATAAGGTTTCTCAGACTTTGCCAGTTTGCCAAACGTGTTCTTATTAAGTTGGCTTGAGCTGGGAGAGAACAGAGAAGTCATTTTCTTTTACATAAAGAGATGAAGTTATACTCTAAATTTCTGAGGATTTGGCCATGCCATTCATTGTGTCACATTTTCAGTTTTCCTGAGTACATTTCTGCCTTCCCTATCAGCACTTCTCGCAATTCTCATATTGCTTTTATTTTCCTCACTCAAAGGAGATAAAATATTACTATAGAAGAACAATTGTGCCTATATGTAGTTGTAAGTACATCTCTTTTTTCTGGAGCGTTACTCGTGTTCTAGATTTCTGTGTCTCTCAAATTTTTATGATACTTTAGTAAGATGTAGAAGAAACTTACAACCACATTGTAATGTTGGCATAGTTGCTGCCATGCACAAGTGGGGCCAGTAATTTAAGGGAATCAGCATTTCCTGGTGTAATGTTACAATTTCTTCAGTTAATACTGAAGTAGTTTAGCCATTCTTGACTTTATTTCTTTTCCGTATTCTCTACATTTTGTTTGCACTGCATTTTTGAGTGTTTTAATCAGAGCACACCTGAAGTTTTTTATTTGGAGAGCTTTTTTGGTTGGTTGTTTTTTTGGTTGATTGAGTTTTTGTTTGGTTGAATTTTTGTTTTAGTTCTGTTTTGGTTTGTTTGTTTTTTTAATACTCCTAAGTATTTCAGTCTTTCTTCTTCCACTAAGCTGATTGATGAGTTCATGTGTATATATCTGTGTGAAAAAGCATTCAAAAGGAACTGTGTATTTGTGTAAACTCACTGTCTAGACATTACCCAGATTAGATTTCAATTGTATTGTCTTTGTGGAATTTTTATTATTTGGTTCTGAATATTTAAAACATCCTTAAGCTCCCTTGAGAAACAGTTACTCTACTTATCTGAAAATGACCTCATGCACAATGAGATGTAAGCGTATCCATGAAGTCTCTGAAAGATTTCTTTTGATTACAAACATCTTTACCTCTTACTTTACTCCTCTTTCAGACCTGGTGGTGCTACAGTAGAGTGAGCTGAGTTCTGGTCCTTTTAGTGAATGATAATTAAAATTTTTCATTCCAAATGCTAGGTGCTACTCTAACTTCTGCTTGTGCAAAGACATGCACACAGTTTGCTTTCAGAGGGCAGACATGAAGACAAAACTTGAAGAGCATTTCACATTCTGAATGATATAGTAACTACAACCCTGCATGAGCTTGCAAAAATCATTATTTCAGTTGAAAACTCAGTGCCAGAAGCCATTGAAACTATGTAAGTGCTGAATTATATAATAAAATTTTTGCAGGTTTTATTCATAATATGAAAAGCAAGAAACAATAGAGAACAAAGTTCTCTGGTAACCTGCGGAAAATAATTGGTTGTGAGTTAATAGTAAATACTTTGGTTTATTAACCAAGCTGTAAAACTAAATTAAAATGATTCTTATTCATATTCTCAGCATAGGCATACAAGAGGGTGTCAACAAAAATCAGTGGCTAGCAAATTTAGATCAAAGGGAAGTAATCACTATTCCAGAAGTATGTTTTATTGAATTAATTGATTTTTGTCATTACATAAAGTTTTTGTATTTATAAAAGCTTAGATAATTTTATGATCATCAATAGCATTTGCGTTTTTGTTAGCCATGATGAGAGTTATAAAGGATAGTTCCTATATATGATGTAAAACAGTTGTCCATAGAGGTTACTGAAGTACGTACTCTACCTAGTGTTCTTGGTAATGTCTCTTGGTGGCAAGATACAGTTCCTCTTGTATTGTTTTTTTTTAGTATGTCAGGGCTTAGTTCCCATATGTAGTTAAACTAGCTTATGTCCCTTCATTGTTTTTTCCTGTTGGCTCCTTACTGTTGTCACTTGGTAAAAGTTAAAAAGCAGTGTATCTTGATATCAGTATAGCTGTTGTCATGATGTTTTAGTCTATAACATTGGGGAATACAACCTACTGCGTCAACAGTATATTAAATACACAACCAATGAAAACTAGACTGAAAAATAAAAAGGGGCTTAGGAACAGCTTTGGAATTCTGCAAATGCTTGAGATAAAGGCAACTAACTTAGAGGAGATTTATTCACCATAACAGGCTATCTGAGGGTATTGTAGAAACTGTTTCCTGAACATGTTAGATTAGCCATCTCCCGAAGATGCCTACATATATATTTAGTTCAGCCTCAAAGCAGGGGTCTGAGTTAAATAATACATGGAAGTCCTCTTTAGTCCTTTATTTCTATTCTCTTTACTTTTGAGTCTTGCTGTTGTTTTTTGCAGAATCATGGATAGGTTTTTCAATTTACCTATTTTAGGAGGAATAGGTTAATTTTCAGAGCATGGAATTTAAAATTTTAAATAGTTGTCTATCTATCAGTTTTCTCATTATGACACTGGAACAGATTGTCTTCACATTTATGCAAAAAGGCAAAAGTGTGTATCATATTGCTAAGTTACCTTGTAATTCATAAATGCTGGTTCTTTTGCTGTGCATATTGTAAAGTATAAAATGTAGTCAGTGAATCACAAGTAACTTTTCAGTCCTTGAGTTAGTTGCAGAAGTCAATGGAGGTGGAGTAGTACAGTAAATATGCTGTTTATTTTGCTTCCATAGAAGTGTATTTTCTGCAGACAGAGAGTTAAGAAGGTCTCTGGTGCCTGCATTCAGTGTTCGTATGGACGCTGCCCAGTATCCTTCCATGTTACCTGTGCCCATGCTGCAGGAGTGCTGATGGAACCTGATGACTGGCCATTTGTTGTCTACATGACATGTTTCAGGCACAAGGTCAACCACAATGTGGTAAGGAATCGTTTCCTTATTTGTTCAAAAATGGAATTGCAGAATTAAAGTATGTTTCCAGAGAAAATGGAAAAAAGGATCCACACTATGTATTATAATAGTTCAGCCTATTGTATTTCCATGCATAGCAATCTATTACATCTTCAAGGTTTTTCCTTATGCTATTACCTGGGAGAAGTGATACCTGATATGCCTAACCCATTTTTGCATTGAAGTCCTTGTTGAATATATTGTTTTGACAGCCAGAACAAATCTCTGAGTTCTCTGCTTTATTAACCTGAAGTGTATTATAAATACCCAGATTACAATATCTTGCAAATACTCACAGATCCGGTGAGATAATGGATATAGTGTGTATGTAAGATCCTTGTTCTGCTGCCAAACAGTCTTTTGAAAATACCCATTATAATTATTCTGTCATCTGGCAAAGTTACACTGGCATGCCATGAAAATTCATGTTATGACTGCCTTTTTATTTCTGTCCTGTGCTGGAGAGGAACCT
>JAOXXN010000364.1:27940700-27977835 GCA_026770055.1 Myrmophylax atrothorax
TTTTAAAAATAAATATATATATATATATATATATAAAAAATTACCCATCTGTCTAATATGGGTTAGCATTTACTGGGGTTGTTTTTATTATGTGTTGTAGTGTCTAATAGTGTTCTGCTAATATCATCAGCCCAAATTAGGAGTATTTTGGGCAGCATCAGTGTTAAGAACACAAGTGTACTGTGAATATGATTCCTCTGTATCAGGAGTATAAAGTAAAGAATGACCCTGCTGTCCTTTCTGTTCATAGCTGTGAGACAAAGCAGTAGAAAGCCAACTTGGTGATACACTTCCCTTACATAACTTGGCTCATTGACTTCTCTATACTAGTTTTAGTCTACATGGAAGTCTTCAACACATCTTCAACTAAGTACACTTTATTCCTTTTTAATCCTATGTCCTGCATCTTTGAACTATTTTTCATTCAATTAAAAGACATGTCAGTTGGCCTCTTTCATGCTGTTCTGAGCAGGAGGGGAGTCTTTTTAGCTATTCTTTGTGTGCTTGTGAACACTTACAAGGTTGTCAGCACTAAAAGCTAATTATTAGTCAATGATAGTGTAGTCTTCATCAGTTCATAGTCCTAACACAGTATTAATAAGGCATGGGCACATACAAATATCTATGCATTTTCAGGCTTAACTGGATTTTTGAGTTGTTTGCTGTTAGGGTTATGAAAATTGACTGTTGTTGATGCTATGCAAACACAGATTGGTAAGCTGGAGAAAAACAGCCCACTTGACTATAGATTTTTCATGTTCTTTTGTGATAGGGTAATTCATTATTTCTGAGGGGTTAAAAATACCTACAAGATCCTCCTATAAATAACTATACTTTAAAATTAACTGATCAGACCACAAAACGTACTGGATCAGCTGAAGACGGTAACAAATCTATGATTGTCTTTAGGAGGGATACAAATGGAATCTAGAAACTTTTGTCTATGTCATTTTGAAAGCACATTCACCAGAAAGGGTATTGTAGTAATTAATCGTTTTTATCACAACTACAAATACGTATTTTTACCATTTAAATTGGGATTTCAGTTTGAGTGCAAAAACCAGTTGTGCAGTATGCCAGCTGCAGTATGTCTGAGAGATCACAAGTTTGTGGATCCAAGGACTCTAGTTTGATAGTTTATGGCGGGAATGGGATTTTCAGGCTGATCCAAGGAGAACAACTTTGCACCAACCGCATTCCCCTCAATGCAGGTCAGGGAAGGTACATATTAGTGTGGTCTTTGACTAAAATAAGCCATGTATGTATGGCCAGACTTCGCAAATGAAGATTTGGGAAGGGCTCTCCCCATGTGGGTGTGCTGACCCTGCTGAGCATCCGAGATCTGACGGGATGGGATGGCAGGGAGGCATTGAACTGCCAGGGGACGGTCCCTACTGAGACTTGAACTTAGGTCCTTGGGATTCAGAGTCCAGAGTGCTCTCCTTTACGCGACGGGACCGCCCTAAATAAGAAATAAATATTTTAAAAAGGGTATGTGAGAGAGGGAATTTCCATACATCCTTCCTTCTCTGTCTCTAAGAGAGAACTTGTAAAAATTCCTTGCAGAATAGAAAACTTCTGCTGTGATGTTAAGAATAGCTCTCAAGAATCCATTCCAACAACTTGTTTACACCTTCTGATATTTAGTTTGTGAGATTACATTATTAATGATAAAAATCATCAGGGAGAAGATAGTTTATCTATGTGTGGTGTGGTTTATTACATTTTCAAAAAGCCACTGAGATTTTGATTTTCCTTATGCACTTACATAAACTACCATGTTTCTTATAACTGTGTAATGACCGCATTGTGCACTTGGCACATACGAACAAAATTTGCAGACAGTTGGGAAGATCCTGTTTCCCTCCAAGTTTGCAGTGAATACATTGGATGTTAAGCTTTGTGGTGTTCTCCAGGTGCCTTTTGACATCTTTCTCATGCTATGACTCTAATCCTTGTTTACCTTTATGATCCTCTCAGTCTTTTTTTGGACTGGGCTGATATTTTGTTGGTGCACCTCCTGCTACTAATCTGTAAAAGTTAGACCCTTCACAGAACACTGGTATGCAAAAGTGCTGTTTGTTGCAAGACCACTTTTCACTTAGCCCTGTGGTCTGTTTTCTGTGTAAAGGGGAAGAGCCTGGCACATGCAGCAGTGCCAAAGAATACACTTTGCAGTTCAAGGGTCACAACTCACAGGAGTTTTTCTCTTGTGAAAGTCTCTGAGCTCTTCTGTTTTCTGCAGGCCTAATGATTTCCTAGAACTAGCATGAGCTGACAGATACATCAGTGGAAGTGATGCTCTTGTTCTTAGAAGTTTCTCAGTTATTGAAAAGTCTGACGCCTCTTGAAAATATGGTATTTGAAAGCGTACATTTCAGAACAGTGCATAAGGATTGAGCTGTTTACCTCCCACTGGTCTGAATGCAAGTCAGTCAGCAAATCTCTCTTACACGTCTTTGAAAATTTATCCTTTAATTCACAACACTCTAAAAGTCTCCATTAATTATCAAAGACATTCAGATTTAGGGTGATCAAGATTCTAGATAAATGTGGCTGTATTGTTAATAGAAATCCCTCTTTTGTGAATGCCTGCATGAGGGATCTGGTAAGGCAAAGATGAGAAACTGCTTGCTGCCCCAGTGAGGGACTCTGATCTGGAGCTCAGAATAAATGTAATCAGGTCTGGATATGCCTCAATGCTTCTCAGATAGTGGATGAACAACATATAATTGTTTGATGGAAACACCAAATGAATTTCACATTCCTTAGAGAAATCTTGTAGTGTTTTCATTAGATAATATACCTGCAGCAGTTACTGGAAGGGAAAAGAAAAATGTTTTTTCTACTTCCCAGACTAAAATCAACTAATCCATGCAATGTGTGTTTCAGGTGTTAGTGCTGCTGGGAGGACTTATGAATCAAATCTGGTGTGAAAGCAATGTTGCTGCCTATTGAAAAACTTATTTTTCTAATCTGTTTTCACTTTTCAACTAGCTCACAAAGATAGCAGGAGCTTTCTGCTTTTCCAGTGTGTGCTGAATCCACTACATAATTTCAGCTCAGCTCACAATAGACCAGAATTCCAATGTTCAGACACAGTGATTTATTTTAAGGAGGAAAATAGGGAGCAGGGAAAATTCAGTCTTGCAGCTTCATAAAACTCTGTTTGCGTTCAATAGCAACCAAAGCAGAGTATACCTTGTTCTCTTCTTTTGGCTTGTGTTAGCATTTGCTATATTTTTTGGGTGAGGGTTTTTTAAGTGTAACTGTTAGCTATATGCATAGATATTTAGATTTTTGAATTTTAACCTTATTTATTGCTTGGTTGCTAAATCTGATTTCTACCTTGTCAGAATTTCTACAGCAAATCATTCCTCAATTACAGAATCTAAACCCATGAGTTAGCTTTTTGATGTGCTAATCAGTCAGTTTTCCTTCAACCCCAGGTGTAAGAGGGTGCAAAGAGGTGTATGGGTAGAATTTTTTTCTGGAAGCAAGAGCAGGATAACTTCCATTTGTAATTCATGAGAAGACTGCAATGAGGGGGACAGTACATGATATCTTAAAGGAGGTAAGATGACAGCTTTAGCAGTTAGTTTAACGATGCATGCACTCAAGTAGAGACTGCATATGCTGCAGTCCTGGGTGACTACTACCAACAGACAGCACGTATGTGTGCCACCGGCCAGTTCTTGAAAGCTTAATGCTCCATGATGTGTCACAGAGGCCCTAGCTCAGCACCAAGAGGAATACGGTCCTGCCCAGCAGGCCAGATGTCAGTTCACAGATTATGCATGAGGAAATTTTTCAGTTCTTTGGTATGCTCATTTAGAGAGGGTGTCCCACAGTTCTTTTTTTTCCCCCTTGTTGGTACCAGATGGACATATCTCCACTGGCATATCTTACCAGTTTGCTAGAAATTAATATTCTGGGTATATTGCAAAGAATTTTATTTGTTTCTGTTTATATTGTGGTGGTTAATATACCTTAACAGAAAGTATAATGAAAATAAATATATATGTGTGTGTGTATATATATATACATATAAAAATATATATATACATGCATACACATATATATGTAAGCTAGAATTAGAGCTGTGATTGAACTGGTTCTCATGTCACCTTATTAAAGTCACAGCAGTACAGGGAGGCTTTGCAGTATACATGGATGGAGGCAGAAAGGTACCACCAAATTATATTGATTGCAAGAAAGAAAACAGATAACTGCAGAATGACATATGCTTTGAATCTGTGGAGAGTTCTGATTACAGGAGAGCTGAGCATACGTGTCCTGAAGAGGTAAACATCCTTCCAGGCCACTTGCTGCACTAGGTGCCCTGGTCCTTCAGTGACCAGTTTACACAGAATTGTTTTATATCATGGTTTCACCTTGTGGTTATCAAGCAAACTAAGTGACAAAAATTAGTGTAATTTATCTTGCTGCCATAACATAACCACATTACATTTTAGTTTGCTAGTAAGTGTATAAATGTAGGGGTTATCCACTGAAGAGGTAAAGCTGGTCTGGGGGTAGTCATGTCCACAACCCAAAATGTACTTCAGTTATTAAAATCTATAAATCAAGTAACACTGTAAGTGGTGTTGTACCCTATGGAATGTTGCTGTAAATATTCCTTAAAAACAAGAGCATCTTAAATGTTGACGAAGTGAGATGTGTTTGGAGTGTCAATTGATCTTGTATTCAGGAGTTCATCATGTTTCTTTGCAGAACCGCCTTATGGTGATTTTCTGAGGTTGTGATAAAATCCAAACAACATCATCTTGAAAGAAGCGTATATTAGTTCAGGCTAAAACATTCAGATTACATCTGCCAAAATTAGTAATGAGAATTATTTTTCACAGAATCATTTAGATAAGAAAAGACCTTTAAGGTCATTGAGTCGTACCACTAACCTAACACTGCCAAGACCACTACTAAACTGTGTCCGTAAGTGCATGTCTCTTATATCTCTGTATATCTTTTAAATATAGCCAGGGTTGTTGACTCAACCACTTCCTTGAACAGCCTGTTCCAGTGCTTGATAACCGTTTTGATGAAGAAATTTTCCCTAATGCCTAATCTGAACCTCCCCTACTGCAACTTGAGGTCGTTCCTCTTGTCACTTGTTTTCTCCAGCCTAAACAACCCCACCACCCTCAGCTACTCCTCACAGGACTTAAGCTCCAGGCCCTTCACCAGCTTTGTTGCCCTTCTCTGGACTTGTGCTAGCATTTCAATGTTTTTCCTCTAGTGAGGGCCCCAAAACTGAACACAGTATTCAAGGTGCAGCCTTACCAGTGCTGAGTACAGGGGAATGATCACTGCCTTAGTCCTACTGGCCATACTATTTTTGATACAAGCTAGGATGCTGTTGGCCTTTTACAAGCCTGTAGTGCTACCTGGAGTTGTTGTGACGCAAGGGCAGGACCCAGTACTTGCCAGTGTTGAACCTCATATATTTGGTCTTGGCCAATCAATCCAGCCTGTTCATATCCCTCTGCAGAGCCTTCCTACCCTCCAGAAGAGAAACACTCCCATCCGAACTGGTGTCCTCTGCAAACTGAGGGTGCACTCAATCCCTTTGTCCAGATCATCAATAAAGATAATTAACAGGACTGGCCCCAGTACTGAGATCTGGGGAACACCACTGGTGACCAGATTCCAGTTGGATGTAACTCCATTCACAACTCCTCTCTATGCCAAGCTATGCTGCCCATTTTTTATCCAGTGAACAGTGCACCTGTCCAAGCTGCTGGGAGACAATTTTTCCAGGGCAATGTTGTGTGAAACACTGTCAAAGGCTTTCCTAAAGGTTAGGCAGACAGCATCCACAGCCTCTTCATCATCCACTCAGTGTGTCACCTTGTCATAGAAGGAGATCAAGTTGCTCAAGCAGGACCTGCCTTTCACAAACATGTGCTGGATAGCTCTGATCCCCCTGGGTTTTTCTGTATGTGCTATGTGCTAGCACTTAGGATGATCTGCTTCATTACCTGCTCTGGCACTGGCGTCAGGCTGACAAGCCTGTAGTTCCCTGAATCCTCCTGACCCATCTTGTGTAACTTTTGCCGATCTCCACTCAACTGGGATCTCTCCAGTTAGCCAGGACTTCCAGTAAATAATGAAAAGTGGCTCATCAAGCTTTCCCACCAGCTTCCTCAGTGTCCTTGGGTGGATCCCATCCAGACCCAGAGACTTGAGTGTGTAAGTGGTGTAGGAGGTCACTGACCATTTCCCCTTGTGTTAAGGGGTCTTCATTTTGCTCCCCATCCCTGTCTTCCAGCTTGGGGGACTGGGTTCTCACAGTCTATTAAAGACTCTATTATAAAGACTGAGGCAAAGAAGGCCTTCAGTACCTCAGCTCTTTCCTCATGCTTTGTCACTGTGTTTCCCCCCAGCATCCAATTAAGGATGGAGATTCTCCTTAGCCCTCATTTTGTGTTTATGCAAACATTTTTTATCATCTTTTACGCTGATAGACAGATTAGATTCTAGTTGGGCCTTACCCCTTCTGATTTTCTTTGAGTAATCTCATGGCATTCCTGTAGTCCTCCTGAGCTGACAGGCTGCCTCTTCTTCCTAAGGTGATAAACTCTTCTATTTTTCCCAAGTTCCAGCTAAAACTCTCTGTTCAGAGAGGATTTCAGTTCATTTTTGCATGTGTCGTGTCATTCCATCCAACATCTTCCTTGATCTTTTTTCTTGGTCTACCAGCTTTTTTAAGTGGGTGCTACCCTTACTTCAGAAAAATTCAAAAGCACAACCAAGCAGTGATTTAAACATACAAACAATGATATCTGGAATCCTCAACAGAATGTTGCTGATACTTTTTCAAGTACCTTCTTCCATCAGTGGACCAAAGAGAGCCTTCAGAGTGAAGAGAAAATGAGTAGGCTAAGCTCTGTCTTTATGTGTCTATCAACACTTTAAATTTGCCAATGTCAGAGGAGGGAGGCTATTGAGAACTCTGACAACCAAAGTACTTCACAAAGGCTACAATTTCTAACGGTGTGTACTTCAATTTCACAGCATCCAAAATTGTTATTCCCTGCTTTCTTTTTTAAAAAAATGAAAAAGGGAGCATTTTACTTGCCAGTATGATAGCAATGTAGTTTGAGAAGCTATTATTTAAAAAATCCAAACCAATAACTCACAACATTTTTCAGCCAGAGACCTCTTTGCAATCCTCTACCTCTGTCCCAGGCCACAAATGCTCTCTTTATACCCTTCAAGTTATGAAATAAAAATTTTGACATCTCATGATCCACCCTCAGTTGTATACATATATTGTGTGTATACAGTTGCCAATTATCCCGTCTTTCTTGATGGTTGTGGACTTATGGAGATTTTGAATTATCCTTGCTGGCCTAGATATCTGTAGGGGTTATAATCTTAGTAGTTGCCCAAGATGAGGTGAACTAACTGGGATAAAATTACACGTGAAGGAGTCAGGCTGAATACAGATTTTCCCAAAAATGGTATTACTAGAAAAATGAGAGACAGAACAGATTTACTTCATCTTCTTTCCAGATGCGGAACAAATGGAATTTAGCTAGACAGTTCTTCAGAAATTATTTCCTCCAGTCTAGCTAAAGGGACTATTAGTAGAAAACCATAACATGCCATTATCTGGGTGCAACTTTTTGCACGTGCATGTTAGAAAAGATACACTTTTGAGGGCTGAGTGAGTGTCAGTGCTCAGGATGTTCAAGAAAAAAATCTTACTTCTTTACAAGAACTTCTCCCTAATTACTTTTTCTGTGACTACTGACTCTCATTGGTGCCAGAAGTACATGTCTGCAGATGTGACGATCAGCTTCGCAATTTCTGTGTATGTTAATACGTTTGGTCCTGCTTTTGAAATACCGTACTGCTTGAACAATGGACATTTGGAAATACTGGACTAGCACATGAGTCTTGACAGTCCATTAATGCCGATTTGTATATAAAAAAATAGCAATATTGATTCTAGCTCTAGTAATTTCCAAAGGATGCTGCGTTCTTTTGAGAACCTGTCCTACAAAGTAGACACATGTAACTTTTCCTCTATCAGCCTTGTCTGTTATTGTAAATTACTAAACTACTGACTAGTTTTCCAGCATTTTTTCCTGTGGTTTCTCTTCTGTATGCCTTTCTCTCTTCATCTCTTCTGACAACTCATTTCTGCTTGTCTGCCTGTTCAAATCAAAGTTTTAAATAGTATTGCTTGCCTGCCTCCTTTTATCTGTGAAAGATCCATTAGACTTTTGATGTACAGAAATAACTTATTTGGTTTTATTATAATGGCATGCAAATCTGTAAAAATTGCTAAGGAAATCAGAACTGTTGAATTTGCACTCTTTCTGGGCAATCTGTAGATTTTGGAAGTACTCCAGTATCACCATCACCAGTGGTCTCTGAGAATGTGAAATAGAAAAGTAGTACATTTCTAAAGGTAACACGAGGATAGATTGTACTTAGCATAAACTTAATCAAAAACTCCTCAGAATTGCTTATGTGATGTGGGAAATGAGTCCTAATGAATTTAGGTTTAGCATCTTTAGAAAAAAATTAGTTGCGACATTGAGTCTCTGAGCTGAATAATGTGCTACTCATGTTGGGCTGATACAATTATTTTTTGCAGCATTACAAAATTGTCTGCTGTGTAGCTGAACTTACTACTCAGCAATTTGTATGGTGTGATCATTGACAGGCAATTCAGAAAAATTCTAGAAAACAAGTTTGAGAGCTACATGATGTGTCTTTGAGGAAAAAAACCCTTAGGTTTCTTTTCCTGGTTCAGTAGATTTGTACGAATTGTGTAGCATTTTGCATTATTCTTCTGTGAAATACTCCCGTAAGTTAAATAGGTATATATATAGTGAAGAATTTACTTTGAGTTCATGTGAACAGAGAAATTTATTTTAACATATTTTTGTAACTGTGAACTTTTGCACTAGAGTTACAAGTGTTGATGCACCAAATGCTATGCTTTGTACTTCCTAATAATTGTTTGCATCTTTGGTATACTAACACAATGAATTTCTGTTTTTAAAATGTGGTCTTATTAACTTAAAATTACACTATTTCAAAAGCAAAGACTAAGTTCCAAGGCTGCAGAGTGGAGGGGTTTATTCCACTGTTTAACTCCTGAAGCTGCAAAGCATCAAAAGATGCAATAGTCTGATTCTAATCTAAAACTTGTACACTACTGTACCTACATTGATTTAAGTGAGTTACTTTTTCTGTACTGTATCATGAAGAACAGAAGTGATTTTTCTGTGGCTTTTGCTTTTTTTTGTTTCCTATTACAGCAGAAAGACAGGCAACTTAGTAGATAAGCATAAAAAATTAATATAGAATAGATTATAGACAAATTAAAGCCTCAAATTTAAGTATTATCTTTACACTATTTCCTTGTATAATATCCTTTCCACTTTATGATGGAATGGTTTATGGATCCTTATCAATAATGGTTTTAGATGAGTTCAAGGTAATGCCCCCAGAGCTCAGTAGGAGAAACAAAATGGAAGATAATTCATTACTTTGCTGTTTATGATAAGATGGCTGACTTTGCAGTGAGGGGCATGAGAGACAGAAATATTTTATAATGCTTATTATGTTTGCAAAGAAGAGTGTGTGTCCTTGTCTGGGACCGCAGTGAGTACAGGTGCAATGAACCCAAGGAGCATGGTGAGATACTTGGAATCGCAAAGGAACCATTAAGGTGAGGTGAGACTGCTGGGAGTGTGGTAGGAGCATTATTTCACCTCCCACCTGTTTTCTGAGGTAATCCAGGAACTGTAGGATTTTTCAGTCTGTTTGTGTACGCTATTTGTTTTGTGCTTCAGAAGCACATTATTTCCGGACTTGCTTGGGGGCAGAGTAGGAAATGTTGGAAGAAGAAGCATTTTCCTTCATGAGTGTGTTATATCCTGAGCAAGGGGCAGGAGCAGCATATGAGCTGCTCTTTTTGCTCATCTGGCTGTAACTGATTTACTGGGAACCAATATACAGGTTGGCCGGATACGAGGTAATAGTGTAGGACTCAGTCTCATCTGACTTCAATGCAAACATAAGCAAGGATTTTCCACTGCACTATAGAAGTCTGGTTCTTCAAAGCCAATCAGACATCCTGGTGTCCTTGGCAACTTCAGCTTCCTAGTGCTGAACACTGAGTTTTGTCCCGTAAGAGTATATTGTACCCCAAATTAAGACTTCCTCAGTTTTCTCTGTACTGCACGTTATTGTGATGCCCAGTACTACCCTAGATATCTTAAGCCACGTCCTGCAATGTGTTTAGATTTTCTGGGCAATTCTGCTTCTGTCAATTAGCAGTGTGCATATATTTGTGTTATTAATGCTTTCCTGAAAGGAAACAGAACAGTTAAAATAGTAACTTTTTAACCTGGATAGAAAGTAAGAAATTTTTAGATTTATTCAAGAATGCATGATTGAATTCATCTTTCAATTTGCTTTTGTGAAAGTATATATTCACTTTGTAAGAGTAGGTTCAGTAATATTTTAAGGACAACATATTATACATAAATTCAAAGTATTTTTATACACTGAATTTTGTGATTTAAGGCTGAATTTGTTGAATTACAGTAAGTATTGTGTTAATCTGGTGATTTTACTGAATTTATAGCAATTCAAACCCAGAATTGCTCTCCTGGGAATGAAGCCTTCTCTTTCAAATGCTAATGTACTGTGTAAATTGCTGTTCCTGTTTAGATAAAATTCTGACTGTGGCAAATTAACTACCCCTCTCCTCTTCATTCAAATTGTCTTGGAACATATGAAACCTAATTTTGTGTTTCTAAAAATTTGCATCAACTAGCATATGCTATCAGCTACTGAAAGAAAAACAGTTTGGCAATCTGTTGAGGTCAATGGTTGTTTCAGAGAGTTTCCACAGCTTATTCCTCCACTTCCACTTTAGTGGTGTTGGTAGATATATTCACGGTTGCAGCTGTGGTATGTTATTTGCTGGTATTACCAGCTTTTCTAAATTGGAGGTGATGTAACTGCGTTAGTTGTGCTCCTTATGAAATGATCTCTGGTGAGTAGGACTGTTAGAAGCTTAATCACTATTTCTCATGTTGAATATTAATATTAGCTGAAGGCAGAGAAGGCAACTTGCATTAAGTGCCTTTTGCAGAATGGCCTTGGGAAAAAGAAGTTCCACCTATGAGGACTGTTCAGTGGTACCTTCTTGCTCTGCCACAGGAGTTTCTTTCTCTCCTGGGTCGGTACAGCAAGAGCTGACTCTTCCTGTCAGTGTGGTCACCCTGTGCTTAGTTCTGCACTCTTTGCCATCAAACCATATTCGCCTGGTTTCTGTCACTAGAGGAGCGCTATCTCATGATAGATACCCTATAGCAATGAGATAGGAGAGTGAATTTAACTCAGGTCCTAATTTAGGGGGAAATTTAGAAACAATTGCTGCAGATTAACTGGAGTAAGCATGAAGACCATTTCTGTGCAAAAGCCAAATAATCAGGCCTGGAATTTTCCTACTCATATGTCTTTTAAATCTAGGGACTCGAAACCCACTTAAGTCTTACCAGTGAAAATCAGATGTAGATAGTGGGGTTTGTCTGTGTTGTGCAGAGTAACTGTTAATTTTGTGATTAACACAAGAATGCTTGTTTGCTATAAATTGTGATGAATGTGCCATGCATTCAGTTTGCTGTGAAACAAATTTCAACCCCTCAAATATAAGAGGACAGCGTTGTTTTCGAGTTTTCAGTTTTGGAGACCAGGCATTAATTTTAAGTTATTTTTCATAAACTGTGACATTTCTAGGATAAAAGTTGAAATGTATCTGTATTATGACTTGCTCCATGCATATTGTGTTTAGATAGGCTAATACTAAGGTCTGAACTATTCTTGTATATTTAAGCAATGCAGGGAATCACAGAAAAGGAACAGTTTCTATTTCACAGTTTGATTTTAACAATATATATAAATTTATGAGCAAACACAAAAGGTTTGAGAGTAAAAATTATATGTAGATACAGAGGATAGGAAGGTCATGTTTCCTGCAATTACAGAATCTGAGTTCTCTTTAGGCAGTCTTTCCAGTATCTGTTTCTCTTTGGTCTTTGAAAACTCAGGGCTAGATTATTGGCTTTCAGTCTGGCAGGAGGAGTATTAAAATATTGTGCCATGGCCTGGTGCACCAGGGATAGAACAACACAGAAAGGATCTGTTTCATCAGGCATGTTATGGGGCTGAAGCCAAACCTGTACTTACCTCTGCTTTTTCCCTTGCCAAGTTGCATGGACAACAGTATAGTGGAATGGATTCTTACTCAGCTTTCCTAGAAGACTACTGCTGAGGGGTTTCATGGAAACAGAATCACATAACATTCTGAGTTGGAAGAGACCCACAGGAGTCACTGAACCTAGCTCTCAAGTGAATGATTGTAATGTCTTCCTAGAGGGTTTTGATGTTATATGGTACAGAAATAATGAGTTACTTCAAAGGATGACAAATACATTCATCTACAATAAATGTTACAAATACTGGTTTTGAGTTAACATTTGAACTGTAACTAAACTCACAGCATCCCAGGTTCTGTGTATTTTTATATGATTCCATTACCATTAAGTGGAATGATTTATTAAATTTCTGCATATTTTATTCTGTTGCTGCATTTGCAGAGCCATAGAGTAGAAAATAGGATTAGAAGTATATACTAGCCCACAAAAACTGCTGCAAGAGCCGCACTTGACCACTTTAGACCTGTATTGTTTATGTCAATTATACCGTCAATGGTATTTGACAAAAATTTGAATGAAAAATGAGGCGTTTTTTGTTTTCTTTTGGAAACAAAGCAAATCAGGTAGTAAAACCCAGCAGTGTTGAGGAGATGCAGAAATTTTTGCTAAGTGATGTTGAGGAAAATACTGTTATTTTAATATGATTTAAACAAACAAAAGTAATTTGTTTTGAATACAGTCTAAACTAGACTGATTTGAAAAATAACAATGCTCAATGCTGTGTCTGCCAGTTAAACAGATAAACCATTCTCTTAGTATTGAGGAAAATAAGATGGTAGCTTCTGAGGTTGGTCATTGGATTGGGAGTACTCAGTTATGACATACTCCTGAAAAAAGAGGTGCCCGCCTGATGATGTTCACTGTTTTGGTAGTGCTTGATGACAACTGAATGCTCTGTGTTGTGGATTTTGTAGAGTCATCCCCATGGAAATGGATGGAAGAATGTTATGGGTATGGTAGATTCAAAACTATTTAACAAATTCCAAAAGAATGAAATGGATCAGAAAAGGAAGAGGCTCCTCTGCCTGTCTAAAAATTTACTTTATATTATGCTAGTTTGATGAATGTAAACTCAGGTTTGTAAACAGTGCTATAAGAGAAGAATTTATGCTTATTCAGATGGGTTAGTGGTGAATATGAGTGATCTTCAAGAGGGAACCACTTGCAGAGAATATTCCCATTTAAAACTATATGCTATATAGATTGATTTTTCTTCAACCCCTTTTCAAGTTGTTTGCCTTATGTTTTTATACATGGGAGAAGAAACCTCAATTCTTTATTGGATTGTTTACAGCTTTAGAGGAAGGTCTTCAGACTTGCTACTTATAGAGTGTGAATGTCTTTTACCTTACAGTGTTTTATTCTTCTCTACCCTGATAAGCCCACTGTAGGAACACAGAAGTGAGAACACAGAAAATATTCTGACCTGATCAAAATGAGTATTGATTTTCTTCATCCTAATCAGAATTTCTACAGTATGTTCGGGCAAAAACATGATGGAGAGGCAAAAGCTGCTTTTAAAACAAGCATACTAGTCTAGGTTGTCAGTTATAAGATTGAATTGGGTCTCTTCATCATCACATCTGTTCCACCTTCTCTTGGATCACATCATCAAAACAACTAGCAAGAGACAAGTGATCTGATGGAGTCGATGCCTGATTTGAATAGCCAAGTATTGGTTGTTCACTATTTGAATGTGATTGTTATCTGCAGCAATTTTAAACATTTGGCTACTGTAGGGTTTATACCTCCTCTAAAATGCCATATGGGCCACATTTTCCTATTTTCCAGTAAGTTCTTGAGATACAATGACCAATGTTATTGCTATGCTATTAAATAAAATATTACTGTTTATGAACAATACTTAAAGGAGTTAATTGATCCCTTCTTCACCAATCGCGTTCTACATTCACGAAAGACTGAATCAGATTTGGAAGGATGTGCTTCCATTTAAGCTCCATGAAGATCAAACATTGGGGTATAATCTGACTGTTGAAAGACAGAACAGTGTGCAAGCTAAAACTTTTCCTGCTGCTAGAGTCAGGAGGATTTTGTGTGTACAGAATATTAAATGTTTTTGAGAGCTTGTTGCTTTCTTATGCATTGGACTTGAGGAGTTTTTTAAAGTGTTATTAAATACTTTATTGCAGTCTCTACATCTTTTTTGTTCAACTACTGCCTTCCTCACTGGGCAAATATCCCTCAAACTGCCCTCAACCTGAAAACTTTTGTGTTTTTGGTTTTGTTTTTTTTTTTTTATTAAATACTCACATATTCTAGTTCAGCCATGCCAGTATTTTCTTTTCTAAGATTTCCTCTCTGTGTAGCTTTATGTCAGACCACAGACTTTGTAAATTAGCATTGGCTGATGTTTGTAGTCACAGAGTAATTTCACATTTTCCTACTATAATCTTGACATAAAAGACCACTGTATCCTTTATACTATTGATTCAAATTGCAGGCTTCTTTTAGCTGGTTCCTGAAGATGTGAGCCAATTTATCACTGTTGACTTCAAGGATTACACCCCAGAAGTTTCTGTTCCCTCTGAATTCAGTAGTGAACGTAGAATCAGAGGACAGGTTGGGTTGGAAGGAGTCTTAAAGACCATCTAGTTCCAACCCACCTACCAGGGCAGGGATGCCACCCACTAGACCATGTTGCACAAAGCCCCATCCAGCCTGGCCTTGAACAATTCCAGGAATTGAATGTGCATCCACAGAATCCTAACAACTAACCTAAATCTCTACTCTTAGAGTTTAAAACTGTTCCCCTTTATCCTATCACTATCTGCACCTGTAAAAGGTTGCTCACACTCTTTTTTATAAAGTCTTCTTGCTATAAGGTCTTCCCCAAGCCTTCTCTCCTTCAGGCTGAACAACCCCAAATCCCTCAGCCTGTTTTCACAGAAGTGCTCCATCCCTCTGATCATCTTTGTGACCCTCCTCTGGATCCTCACCGACAGATTCATGTATTTCCTCTGCTAAGGGCCCCAGATTTGGACACAGCACTCAAAGTGGGGTCTGATTAGGGCAGAGTAGAGGGAAAAAAATCACCTCTGTCATCTTGCTGGCCACTCCTCTTTTGTTGCAGCCCAGGATATGGCTAGCCTGTTGTGCTTTGAGCACACACTGTTGGCTCATGTCCAGCCTCTCATCCATGAGAACCCCCAAGTCCTTCCCCACTGGGCTGCTCAAAATTAGTTTTTCTCTAAGTCTGGGATTGCCCCAGTGTAGGTGCAGCACCTTGCTCTTGGCCATCTGGTACGTCATGAGGTTCTCATGGGCCCAATCTCAAGTCTATCAAGGTACCTCTGGGTGGCATCTTGCCCTGTTGTGTCAACTGCACCTCTTAGCTTGGTGTTATCTGCAAACTTGTTGAGGGTGCACTTGATGCCACTGTTTATGTCATTGATAAAGATACTTAAGAGCACTAGTCCCAAGACAGAGTAACAATAACAATACTAATGACAGAGGGTACAAGTAAAGAAATAATTCACACAAAACCACCCCTCCATGCCCCCGACAATAAACAATATCTAACTGCTACTTCCACCACATTTACTCCACCAGAAGGAACCCCTTCTTTTTGGAAGAGAAGTCCTTTCTCCTGCCTTCATGAGGTGCTGTAGAATAACCTCTAGGCCCTAGCCATGCTTCCTTGGCAGAAGCACCAGCCAGTTCCCTCAGGACCCTCAGTTGTGTTTCATCAGGCCCCATAGACTTGTACTTATTCAGTTTCATCAAATGCACACAAACTTGTGTGTTACTTACAGTGGGAAGGACTTTGCTCCCCCAAACGTATCTAATGGTTCAGTTATAGATATTTGTTTTCATTGTGACTCATTTGGATCATAACTAAAAGAAGTCAAAGTCTCTGATATTCTTACAACTCTGAAAATAATTGTTGAGTTTAAATTATCTGAATGAATAAACCAATAGTCAAGCAAAATAGTGTCAAAATAAAATCCTAGGTATCCAAGGTTTATCAGTTTATCACAGCTTGGGAGAATAGTTTCAGAAGACCAGAATAGCAGTTAGACCAGTATACCTATACTTTTCAGCCTTGATTTAGGAATGCATTTGAACAAATGTTTTTAAACTTTTTAAAAATTAAGGTATTTTTTTCAAGTGTCAGTGGCTGTATCCAAATTATGTAGGAATATAATTTATCTCTCTGTATATATAATATATATAAATGGAATCTTACTACATTTCAAGTTCCTGGATTTGAGTGCATGCTTCACAGTTGTTCCTGTCACTGCCACTGCAATTGGATTTGTTATTTGCAAATTCTCTGTCCAGCTTAAATGAACCATATCAATCTCTCTGGTAAAAACAGGGGAATAACAGAAGAAAAATGTCTTCTTTATCTGAAATGCTGTACATGTGCTTAGAAGACAAATCCAGTATTTCAACACATTTTTCCAACATCTGTTGCAAATAAAGTGCTTACAATTTTAGTTTAGTGCATATAATGAGTTCTGAAATAAATGTTTCTAGACCCAGAAAGTACCACCTTTAATAAACAAGAAAACTTCCAGAATTATTATTATTTACAGGTTTTTGCTCAGAATCTTTTTGAATGGCTGTAAACGTAGCATTGAAAGACATGGATGTAGGGGAACAAATATAGTAAAAGTGGTGGAAGAACTGGAGCATCTTTCATGAGGGGGCTGACAGAGCCACATCTGTTCAGCCTAGAGAACAGTAGACTCAGAAGGATCTTATGCAAGTGTATAAATATATGATGGGTAAAGAGCATGAAGCCTCACACTTCTCAATTGTGCAGAGTGACAGGACGAACAGGTACCAACTGAAGTACAGGAAATTCCTCAACATAGAATTTTTCTTCACTTAAGAAAAGACTTCTTCACAATGAGTGTTGTTGAATGCTGGACTAATTGCCCAGGGAGGCCTTGAAGTGTTCATCTTTAAAGATAGCTAGTTGTGGTTGGAGCTGAGCTGTGCAACAGTGAGGATGTGAAACTAGACACTTAAGTTAATAGGATTTTCAGTACAGATGGGCATGATTTTGTCCATTTCTGTAAAGAAGAAAACACATTGTGTAATTGAACGGGAAATGTACACGGTTTATAAGCTGAATGTAGATGGAGCTTACACTATATGTTATTTATATGGGATTGTTGAAAGATTGCCATATC
Source organism: Myrmophylax atrothorax (assembly GCA_026770055.1). Lineage (NCBI taxonomy): Eukaryota > Metazoa > Chordata > Aves > Passeriformes > Thamnophilidae > Myrmophylax > Myrmophylax atrothorax. The sequence continues at coordinate 27,958,135 of JAOXXN010000364.1, forward strand.
CTGCTGTCTGACTCTTCATTATATGATCAAGAAAAATGAGGTTGCATTTTTGAAATTTTCTCAGTCTAAGAAATATGTCTAATTGTTCCCAAGAAGAAAATTTTAAGAATTATTTGTGCAATAAAAAGAGAATCTGAAATGGTTATGATCCTGTGAAAATAAAAGGTAGGAGCTCTCGTAGAAATCAACAAAAACTAGCATAAGTTTCCCAAACATTGTTTCTTGTACATTGTGATGATACATGAAGAATGGGATTGTTATTTGTCTAGTTATTTGCATGAGAACTCTAATTTTCCGTATGAGCAATTCCATTAGCTATCCTAGAGAAGCTGTAAGATTTTTTTTTTTTTTGTGCAAGGTGCAAAGGGAGAAATTCATGCTGGGCTTTTGTTCTTGGAAAATTAATGTTAGGCTTGATATTGTTGATAGATTGTTTGTTTTCAGGAAATTTTTTCTATTCCATGATGCATTTTAAAAGTTTGTTTCAAAACACTTAAACAAAACTCCTTTTTGCAATTTTGCAAGAAATAGATAGTGGAAGAAATATCATAATGACAATAACCATTTTGACAGTCATCACTGAGAAGAGAGCATTAAAAACATAGTCTTGTTTAATTTATTGTCAGAACTATGATGGTATTTAGCAATCCTTGTTCCCTGTGAAGTCATAATTATTCCAGTGTAGCAGCTGTCCTTCTCCCTTTCCCCCTGCCTCCCCTGGAAATATTGGGAAGGATAATACTGTAATGCCATCTACTACTCCAAATGTATGCTGAGGTCTAAAGAATACATCTTTCTGTGCTGTTACAGCAACCTTTGCCAGGCAAACACAGAAGATATATTTTAAAGCTGTCCCCTTTGCACAGCACCTGAGGGATGACAAAGACAGTACTGACACACAGGGAAGTGTGTTTTTCTGAAAATCCAGCTTTTAATTTCTTTTATACTGTGTTGAATCAAAATCATGGATTAAGATATATGTGATTAAATTCCATTCATAAAGGGTGGATTTGACGAGAATGGTATTATAACAAGATCATGACCCAGTGAGGATCACTGTGGTGTATTTTTGCTTCCACATTTTAAGTTCTTTCTCATCATGATTATTGGCCTCTGTTGGAAGTGAACTGGTGAACTCAAAATACAAATCTTTTTGTAAGTTTTTCTACATAAATCTGAGAAAACAGTAATAGTATTACAGCAGCCTGAGATAATGCCAGGTCCTGCAGGACCTTGTCACTGAGCCCTTATGCCTGATTCCTTTCCTTTGTCTTTTCCCAGTCTAGACATCTTATCAGTGATGTGGTCACACCAAGGAGCATATCACTAAATTAGTGCTAATTTACATGACTAGTCTTGTGATGTAGTCCCTATGAAGTAGAGAGACCTTTGTTAGGGTGAGTGACAGAGTTAGCTTCCAAAGAATTGGTGAGAGCCTAGCTGTGACAGCATCTTTTTCTGGTCCTTTGTCTATTTCCTCATGTGAACAGCTGCTGCTATGGGTGTCTGGTTGGCGTGCTGAGAAAATGAGTCACTTAGGTCTTATAGGGCAAAAGAAAACATTACAAGAACATGATGCAGCTACTGGTGCTCTGACATGATGAACGAGTCAGGCACAAAATTTGGCCAAAACACGAGAAAAAAATACTTCATATCTTATGAAAAAAAATTTCTCACCTGATTTTTCTTTGTAAGCATTTGGATTCTTTCAGTGATACTCTTTCAGCTAAGCAAAGAACTCATTGATGTTCTCACTGTTTATGGTTTGATCCATGTATGTTTCAGTCAGCAAAATTAGCATCTATGAAAAATGTGCTGTGGTTAATGAAACATGAATGACTTGAATGTGTAAAAGGGAAAGTGTTGCAATTGTACTTTAGTGATTCTTATTTTCAACATTTTAAAAACTAGTTTTGATGGAAGTGTATCACAGTGGCTGATAGCTATCTGATTTATGCATAGGTTGTCTTGCCAATGCAGCATCAAGCTGTAAAGAGAGTGTTTCTTTGGTCAGTGTTTCATATTCATAAAGGCTAACATTAGCATTAGCCCCTTTAGCAGGATTATAAAACATGAAACACACATAATAAATCTCCTCCAATTACCAAGTTGTAAAACCAGCTTACTGCTAATTTCAGTGCAGTGGCTCACTTACTGATTTGAGAATCCATCCTTCTTTGTAAATAGAGCAGAGATTGCCTAAGGCTGGGTCCACCTGCAGAGGGAGAGGTTGTCCAAGTGAAATGGCCTGATGGAAAACTGTATGGTGCGAAGTATCTAGGAACAAACACAGCTTATATGTATCAGGTGAGTATCTATATTTATTGCCATGTGCTTGATTTTCAGATGTCTTTATTGTGAATTTCTTATTTGGCTCTAGCATCAGAGTGGCCAGCCACATCTTCAAAGATCAGAAGGCTGAAATTTGGGCTCTTACTGTAACTGTTAATACATTTAAATTAATATATAAACTGTCTAATCCAGTAGCAAATGCTGTGCAGTCCTTGGGAGGTGAAGTTTCACTTGTTCTTACAAAGTCAAGAAAATTACTTGTTTAATGAGAACTCAGATCAAAAGGTGGAACATTAAGATTGAAAGATAACATTTGATATTTTCTGCAAGTTATTTACATTTATTTTATGTGAGGTAATTATGGATTAGTAATATAAAATTAAATATTGGTTTGTGCCTACAATGAACAATTTTATAAGAGCATGGAAGGGAGGACAGTAAAAAGAAGAGCATAAAACAGCCTCATTGTATTTTGTGTAAGCCACTTGTGAATTAATTAATCTAAGGAGCATTATATGCTCAGCAAAGGCAAAAGGGAACTGAACACTGAAGGCAAGGCTAAAAACCTGACTTTTGATTTCAGAGCCAAAATAATTGGGTTTTTTATATGCTTGCCTTTGAGGAAAGTCAGCAGCTTTGAATACCCAAATGAATGGTAGAAACTGCAATAAAACAATCACAATAATAATAGAACTTCTGAAAGAATGCGAATCTAGATACATTTCATTTATATATATGTAATCATTTTCATTTATGTAACTATTTTCATCAAAAGGCCTCACATTACTGTGCCAAAATGGCAAATTTACTATTACATCTGTAGATAAATTAAGGCACTAGGAAGCTAAATGACTTGCTGCATTGACCTACTCACTTTACCAATGACTTGCAACTGAACTCAAGTCCTCAAAAGCCTGATCCCTTGAGCTAGTCCCTGAATCTTACCTCCTCCCTTGTGCTTAGCAGCTGTATTACGTTGTGAAGATGGAAAGTTTTTTATAAAATATGGAGATTATTGTTCTATAGTAACATTAATCTTCAAATCATTTGTCTTATGAACAATTGGTCTTCTGAGGAATAGTGTGAGGTAGATTAGATGAATGATGTTATCTTTCATATCTGAAGGAATGTGACATAAGCAAAACAAACAACTTTTTCTTATTTTAGACCTCTTGAACAACATGATGAAATAAGGGGTTTTTTAAGGAAAATGGATAAGCATGTGGAGGCTCAGCAAGATTTAGAACTCCGCAGTACAACAAACATGGGAGATCATTGTAAATTACCTTGTAACAACCCCTATCATGAGGGGAAATGACAGAGTTTAAAGGTTAGAGGGAGTCCAGAGTTGCAGACTCTTACTGAGTCTTTTATGTGATCTCTTAGATCTAATAAGGCAAACTTGGATAAATCTGTGAATTTTTGTCATGTTTGCAAATTTGTACCAAATGTTCTGATATTTGAACGTGCAGAAGTTATGACACAATGCACCACAATTTGTGTCATCCAGTTTGACATTTGCCAGCTACACATTTCCAAACTAGAGTTATACCTGCCAAATGAAACAAATGTTCAAGTGAAATTGTTATTGTTTTCTACATTTGATTTCTTGATAATTTCTGATATTGAGGTTCACAATTAGATTTGAGTTTCATTTGAGATTATTAAATTATCCATTTACTCCATTAATTGTTTTTCGAGAGTTTCAGTTGTCCCTTTAATTTATGACATTCTTGTAAAATAAAATCTCATGGAGAGAATAGCATACTACACAGACACAATACAGCAGCAGAAGTCCAAATAAAATAACCTGCTTGATAAAATTGATGGTTTGAAATGTAGGATCTGCAATCTGAAATAAATTGGAGCTATTAGAGATAGTGGGTTTATAGTTTGCATGAATCATGTTACTATTGAATCTTCAAGAAGGTCTTGTTGTGTTGGCTGTCAAGGGTAGGCAAGTTATTTCCAGAGTGATATGCTGAATTATAGCTGAAGAACTTCTAGTTACTCGTCGTTGTAAATGTGCAATGTATTTCATACAGCAAGCATGACAAATACTCTGGTGTGAAGCAGTTGCATCCTCCTGCACACTATGCCTGAAAACAAGTATGTTGACCACTCAGGAAGGGATTTTCTGATCACGTGGAGTGGCAGAGTTCATTTCTTACCCAGTTCTTTCACCAGTGATGCAAAAAGTATTATTAGTAACTCTATCATGTGAAAACATATTACCAAATGTATTGTGCAGGAAAGGAGCAGGAGTAGGAGAAACACTGTTCCTGCATCCTGGGGAAAAATGCCTAACATGCCATCATTTTAGTAAACAAGATTAAGGTAAATTAACATTTAAGTTCCTCTAACACAGTGCTAACACACCAGGCCTATGCAGTTAGTAACAGGGACAGAGAGGAACAAGGATGACTTCTGTGACTTTGTTATCCATTGTGTGCTCTATTCATTTTAAATGCACACCAGATTTGTGCATTCCTGTTAGTTGCAGTAAAAGATTTTTCAGCTGTTCTCAGTTAATCTGACATATTCAGTCATGGCAAGCTTTTAATTTGAGACTACAAACTCAGTCCATTTCCAAGATCAAATGCATGATTTTTCAATTTTATCTATTATAATACTTTTGATAAGTCAGTGTTCTCCTATGTTTGTATTTGGGCGTATGCTTCTAGTCAAGTGTGCTGTTGCCATTCACATAGTCTCATGAAGTCACCTAAGAATGTGGAATGGGATTTATAATTTTATACCAAACTTTAAAGTACTGTTTCTGTGGGGGCTAAAACTGCAGTCACAGATAATAGCTGAAATTCACAATTGCTAGATGTAGTATTAAAAAAGAAAAAAATCAGCAGCTACTGAAAAAGCTTAAATGCTTCAAAGCCTCAGCATTTTAACATTCCCCACACCTAGTTACATTTCCTTTCTCATTTTCTGCTAACGGGGTTCATACTGGATTAAATCTAAACCTAAGCGTGATAAAGCTTTTCATCTTCTGAACAGAGCATTTAAAAGAAATTGCATCAGATTCAATAAAATTCTGTTACCTGGTATTTCCTTAGTTGTCACTCACATTTTCTTTTGTCATGATCTTCCTCAACCTTGAATCACAGGATGTTAAAATTAATTTTTTATTTATTCGAACCAAATGAAAAAATTAGAGACAAATAAAAGCGACATGAAGAAATTTTAATATTCACTCCTGCCTGTCTTGTTACTGTTCAGCATTCCTAATCTAACAACTTTATAACATATATGTCAATGCTGCTTTTGAAGACTCCTTGCTTAGATATTATTTTTAATTTAAGTATGTCTTGCAATTCCTAAGAAATAACATTTTTTATGTTTTAGCCTAATTTTACTGACCTAAAATAGATAGCAAAACATTTGTGTATATATCTTTTCTGTTGACATATGTAATTTTATCTGGAGACGTTTCCAGAAACTTCTTGCAAGAGTTGAATTATGATTTTATTTTTAAATACCAATTTTTCCAATTAGGTTGAGTTTGAAGATGGTTCTCAAATAGTAATGAAGAGAGAAGAAATATATACACTAGACGAAGAACTTCCTAAAAGAGTGAAAGCACGTCTTGTGAGTATTTGCTGATAAAACTTTATAGTGTGTATGTGTAAAATGCCAATAACACTATCTTTAGCTTTATTTTGAATCTTCAGTGTAAGCAGGACAAGTGTTATGTGAAGCCTGTACTCATAAGTGTGGCTAAATCAGCACAATTAGCTGACATGTCCATTTGCTGTTGAGAATGGATAATTGTTCTTCCAGTACAGGCAAATGCTGTTGTGAAACATAATTCTTGTCTCCTAAAAGGGGCATCATGTTTGATGATCTGTCAGATTGTGAATGATCAAGTTAGTAAACTTAAATTGACATACATTCTGTTTTTTCAGTATGCTTATAACTTGTAGGCAGTTAAATGCCATCCTGACACCTGATCCTGTCAGATTTCGGGAGCTGAGCAGGATCAGCCCGGTTAGTGCTTGCCTGGGAGACCTCCTGGGAATGCCGGGAGCTTCACTGTTGCTGTCCAAGCTCGCTTGGCTGTGGTAGATGAGCCTTAGGAGTTAAAGGATGGGGCCAGTTCTGCACACGCTGTGCCTCACCTAAAAAATCCACTGCGCAGGCTGGAAGGGCACACCCACGTGGGGAGCGCCCTGCCCAAATCTGCGTTCGTGAAGCCCAGCCATACATACATATACATAACTTCTATAATTTTAAAAAAACTTTCCAGCTTCTCAGACCTTTGTCATTTTGAAAGCCTTGAATTTAATAAAAATGCAATTAACTTTTTGTAAGAAAGAATGTGACTGATCAGAACTCATTGTCACTGGCAGGACTCATCAACATTTCACTAGTCTTTGGTTTAAAACCAAATCTTTGCTGCTTTTTGTAAGTTTTCTGCAGTTTCAAACAATATCCACCAGCTAGTCATTTTTATGTATATATGTCATATGGGAAAGTGTTGAGGTTCACAAAAAGCACAAGGCTTAAATTAGGTTGAAAAGGGAAAGTTCTTCCATACAGTTATTGGAGGAGATGACTGCTCTTACCTGTCTTAGGGCAGTGCTTTCTATTGCAAAATGCAGTGGTCAGATATTCTTGGTTAAGAAACCTTTTTGTCAATGAGTTTGGGATAACTGCACAAATCTTTCAATGTGAAGACTGTCTAGGGTTAAGGTAGTTGTCATGGAAAATGTTAAAGGAACCATCTGGTTATATTTAGTGGGTTTTTTCACTATACTTGGAAAGCATACCATTGCCATTTTTTGTTTCAGAGAATATATGGAAGAGGCATCTCTAATTAACTAGATGCTTCACAGAGTGTAAACTGTTGAATTTTGTTCAGGATAATAATAATTGGGTTTAGGCTATTGTTTATAGCTTAGTATTTATTTATTTATTTGACACCATTATCTTTATTGGGAAGTTAACAGTAAGTTAAAATCATTAACTTTGGTTAACTGAATGAAACACACCACAGCCAATGCATGATTTTCTTGCATGATTTTCTACTAGTGCCTCCAATTATAGAAATACGTAGGTTAGTGCTCAGTGTATGCCCAACACCTCCTTTGCCTCCTCTTGCTGAACACAGTGCAAGTTAGAGGCAGCTTATGGTACAATTTGTGTATTGAAATAAATTACACCCATTCCTTCTAAATTATTTTTTTCTTAATCTTGGGAATTTTTCCATTACTCCAGCAGTGAAAATTGCTCCAAAATATTTTGCCTCCAATTTTTTCCAAATGGCTTGCTGTTCCGTGTCCCACTGCTTTGTTAGTGTGAATTCCCAACTGTTTTCAGTTTGCAGACAAATGACTGAACTGTGACTCTGATTCTTTGCAAATTAGTGAGCAAGTTTCTTTTCAGGAGTCTATGCCGTAGCACCCTGCATTTAGAACATTGCTGAGTAGCCCAAAGTGGTGAATAATACTTGATACTGCTAGGATCCAACCTGCCCAACAGTTGGATCGCTTCTATGTTGCTGGGTTTTTACCTAGAATTGGAGGGAGTGTGTTATCTCTGGCTAAAAGCTGAACTGAAAACTGGTGTTAGTCAAAAAATTCTAAGGAACATTATAGACCTAGAGAATTAAATAATAGTACATGCAAAATATAGAAAAGTAAATGTTATGTGTATGTGTAATTAATGTCTGGTTTTAGTCTACAGCCTCTGACATGAGATTTGAAGACACATTTTATGGATCAGATATTATCTTGGGAGAAAAGAAGAGGCAGAGAGTATTGAGTTCTCGCTTTAAGAATGAATATGTGGATGATCCAGGATACCGCACCTTCTTAAAAACCTCATTCCTGAAGAAATGCCAGAAAGGACTATAAAGAAAGCAGAAGAAGAGAGAGGGATGTTGATTAAAAAGCGTGTGACATTATTTGCAATTGTTTTTTGTTTAATTGAATGCTCTGTTTTACAATGAACTAATCTATACACCAGCCTCGTAAACTGAAGTACTTGAGTTCTGTTTTCTTTAGATAATGTATTAAACATTTTTTAATGTTTTGCATTATAGAACTAGGGGGAAAACCAAGAGAGATTACCAAATGATGTGCTGAAGAAAAGTTTCAGTTCTGCTGTCCTAGGTTTGCTTATGGGGAATAGAGCTTCAAGCAGTGTGGGCATGGGTAAGTTTATATTCTGTACCACCTACTTCTTCACTGGAGCGTGTGGCTTTGGGGGACTTAAAAAAGGCACACATGCTGCAACTACACCATTTTCATTCCTTTTCTTCCTTGGAGAAGCTGCTGGGACCAGCATTGTGGACTCTGAAAAGCAGCAAATACAGTCATGTGGCTCCAAAAAAAGCTGCTCTTGCAGCCAAAACTCAATTCCAAAGTGGTGGTATTGTGCAGAGCAGAGCAGTCTGGAAGCGCCATGTGTGGCACAGCCCAGATGATCTAGCTTTTGGGAGTTTGTCCATCATTTTTCGTCTTCTCGGGCTCAGGGATGGGGAATGCCAGCTGCAGATAGTGTCTGCCACCTTCTCTTTGTCTCAGGAGGTCATGTGGAACTCAGTCGAGGTAGTGCATACCTTTTGTGTGTAAAGCACCTTCTCTTCTATACTTCTGTCATTAATATTTTTGCTGTTACTGTGCGCTTCTTATTCCTATTTTGTTTGTTTTCAGTAAATTGTTATCTCAACCCATAGTCTCTGCCTTTGTCTGTCTCTCACCGGAGAGGGTCAGGAGGGAGGGGAACAGCTTATTGGAGTTTAATTTACACTTGTTTTTTAAAGCACCACATTTAATTGGTGCCCAGTGTAGGGTATGAGACGGTTGAGATAACAACAGATGTTCTGAGAGCAGGTTGGAAACAATTTTGATCTAAGCATTTGTGTATTAGGTATGGAACTTCCTCTTTACAGTGTTGCTCGATCTCTTCACCTGCTTGTGGTACCTAACCCTCAGTTGGTTAAAACTTGGTTGTAATAATGCCAAGGTCATGGGTTCAATCCCCTGCATGGGCCATTGACTTAAGAGTTGGACTCGATGATCCTTGTGGGTCCCTTCCAACTCAGAATAGTCTGTGATTCTGTGATATACACTATGTATCTACCACAGTGATTTTTTTTTAAAGGATCAGAATTGCTTTGTTGCTGTACCCTGTGATACCAGTTTATTGCATAACATCAATGGCAATGGCGATCATTTGGGATGTGTATTCAGTGTTGTTCTTTTGTCCTGGCCTTGGCTGCTACCTCTAGGGATTCATTAATAATTGTACCCAGACTATGGGGGAACAGAGGAGGATGATTTTCCCCAGCCTTTTATCCGTTTTTCCTCCTTCAGGCCTGATAGTTTCTGAGAATTTTGAATTCCCTTTGGATGTTAAGGAAAGCATGATCTTGTTGTTAAGTCTGGTGTGTCTCCTCAATATAGTCAACAACATGTTTGCAGTCAAGTGTGGTCTACACCATGTTTAGAGTCAGGACCAATATTTCTAGGGAAATTGTCCAGAGACCTGTCCCAGGGGTGGGTAGTCATGAGTGGCATGGAATGCAGGAGAAAATAGGCCAGCTTTTGAAGGATTATTCTGCTCCAATCATTTGGAATTTCACTCTTGAAAAGTACAGGATCCTGTTAAAGTGACAGAATATTTGAAAGGAAATTGCTGTGACAGTTCCAGAGAGGTACGAAGTTACACAGTGTGCTGGGCCCTGGCTGCTATTTATCAGATGGTGCTGGTAACTAGACAGCACACTCATGGGTAAGAGGAAGAAAACAAACCAAGAAGGACTATGGCCACTCAAACTGCAGCTGAGCCAGAGGATCAACCCATGCCAATAGCAGTCACTCCTATACAAAAGAAGAATTCCAGGACCAAATCAGTTTGTGTAGTGAGTGACAAAGAGGAAGCAGGGCCCTCACAAACAGAGGAAGACACAGAGATAATCACCCAATGCTTATCCCTGAGTGAGCTGCAAGATATGCAAAAAAATTTCATCTGCCAGTCAGGTGAGCCCCTGGTGACCTAGCTGCTCCAATGCTGGGATATTGTGGGCTTCTGAATTGTGGCAAGACATCACTGCCAGGGAAGAGATGTTGGCTGTAAAAGTATGTCATGTAGATGCCCATGTACCCAAGAGTCAGGCTTCTGAGGAGCATCACAACAAACAGCTGGATCAAGGTGCCAAGATTAAAGTGTCTCAGGAGGATCTGGGCTGGTAACATAAGAGTGAATTGTTTCTGGCTTGATCACCTTGGCTTGGATGCCTCAGAACATGAGGGAAGTGATGCAACATACAGGTGGACTTGTGATCAAGGGATGGAGTTAACCACAGACACTGTCTCCCACGTTGTCCATAACTGTGAAATGTGCTGCAATCAAGCAGGCCAAAGGGGTAAAGCCTCTGTGGTATGGTGGACGATGGTTGAAATACACATATGAGGAGGCCTGGCAGATTGATTGCATCACACTGCCCAAACCCACCAAAGCCAGCACTACATGCTGACAATTTTTAAAAAAGGACTGGATGGTGGAAGACCCACCTGTGCCTCACACCACTGCCCAGAACACCATCTTGGGCCTTGAAAAGCAAGTTCATTGGCGATGCGGCACCCCAGAGAGAACTGAGTCACACAACAGAACTCATTTCAAAAATAGCCTCTGAGACACCTGGGCCAGCAAGCCACAGTATTGAGTGGGTGTATCATATTCCCTATCACACACCAGCATCTGGGAGAATTAAACATTACAATGAACTGCTAAAAACCACATTGAAAGTAGTGGATGATACGACCTTTGAACATTGAGATCTACATTTAGCGAAGGCCACTGGTTAACACTAGAAGCTGGCTCTGGCCAGTCAGAGCCTTCATGTACCATAGGAGAGGATAAAGTCCCCATGCTGCATATGAGGAATGTATTAGGGAAGATAGTTTGGATTTGTCTGCTTCAAGCAAAGGCAAACCCATCCATGGGATATTTGTTCAAGAACCTGCATGTGCTTGGTGGGTAATGCAAAGGGATGGCGAAACATGACGTGTACCTTAAGATGATTTGATTCTTGGGTTAGAACAGTCTGTAATGTTGAATTGTATAACACTGTTTGTGGAATGACTCTGCTACTGTTGGCCTTAACTACCATGGACAATGAGGATGGACTGCTTCAGATATACCAGTTGTGAGCTCCTTACGCAGGTTGCAACTAGCCAACAGCATTCCAACCCTTCTACCCTGGAAGACATGTGGGATGGATAGAACCCACAGTCGTGAACTAAATGGAACTCATCAGACATCTTGGAAGGACAGCCATTGACTATGAAAATGATACCTGGGCTTGTGTGTGTATCTATATCTATATCTAATCTATATCTATATCATCTATATATATATTTGGAAGGTATAAGATATGGACAAGACATAGCTGGTAGAGAATAAGGGGTGGCTAATGTCCTAGGTTTCCTGACAGGGAGTGTAGCCTAGTGTGGGCATGGCTAAGTTTCTATTCTGTACTACCCACTTTATCACTGGGAGACATAGCTTCAGGAAGGTGGAACAAAGGCATGCGCTCCAGAAGTATGCTGTTTTCATTCTTCAGCACTATGGACTCTCTACATCTGCTGCCACTGCCCATTTCTTTTATGTCCCTTCCCATCCTTCAGTGAACAGAGCTCCAAGCAACAAACACAGCTGAGCCGTGGCGCAGCTCTGAGAGTGGTGAACACACAGGAGACGCAGCTCAGAAAAAACAGTGAACACAGCTGTGCCATGGCTTTGAAAAGTGGTGAACACAGCCAAGATGTGGTTTCTAAATGATGGTGCATGTGGACTCAAACCATTAGAGCAGTCCAGAAGCAGCCAGAACAGTGCAACACTGACGATCTGGCTTTTTGGGGATATGTCCTTTGTCTCAGGGATGGTGACGCCAGATGCAGAGAGTGTCTGCCACCTTGTCTTTGTCTCAGGAGGCCATGTGGTACTGCCTATGAGAGTGTCCGCAACCTGGTGTTTGTCTCAGCAGCCACGTGGACCTAAGTTGAGGTAGTGGACACTTTTTGTGTGTAAAGCACCTTCTATTTTCTACACTGTCGTCATTAATATTGTTGCTGTTACTGTACATTTCTTATTCCATTGCTGTTCGTTTTCAGTAAATTGTTAACTCCTAGTCTTTGTCTTTGTCCCTCTCTCACCAGAGCGGGGTGGGGGAAAGGGAAACGGCTTATTTGGAGTTTAATTCCCAGCTTGTTTTTTAAACCACCACACCTGTTCACATTAAAATAAGTGGTAAAATTCCCATTGAATTATAAGAGAAGAATCACATTTTGAATAGGAGACATTTTAGTAAACAGAGATAATGTCCGTGGCTCACATTTTCCTACACACAGGAAAGGATGCTAAGTTCAATAATAGCAGTTTTTACAAAACATTTTTAAAACAAATAGAGCTATGTATAATACTGAGACAAACAAAGGCTGTGCTTACTTTGTACAGCGCTTTTACATATTTAAGTCGCTACTGTTTTCAGTAGTGTTTGATGGGGACTCAAATATTGACTTAGTTATTTTTGGCTTTTAAGAAAGATATCTGCAACACAGCAAGGATGTTTTGTATATGTAAAGAGACAGATTTTGGCAGTTATTTTTAAACATGTTTTTCATAGTATCTATTAAAAATAGCTATTTGTGAAATATATATTTGTTTCACTATGTGTGTGAAAATTAAAGTTTAAATATATATGCTTAACAGCCTAGTTTTGAATGAATATATTATGATCTTTCTTTTGAAATAATGTTCTAGCAACATAATGATCTTTTTAAATGAATAAATAAACAAACAATAAATACTGTCCTTTTACTTGCAACACTTTGTCTGTTGATGTGATTTTCAATCCTATTATTTTATACCTACAGGAATCAAGAAACTTTGTTATATGCTGTATTTTCCTGAACACAACAGAATACACACACAGACACTATCATAGCTTGGTGTTAAAATATGAACTTGATAAATACTGTAGTTTGATTTCTTGTCTTTCTATTTCCCTTCAGTCTTTGGAATCTTGTCCTAGTTGGATCTTTCACAGAAAGCAGAAAGTCTGCATTTGTCTGAACACTTGTGTATGTGAACCTAGAGGAGAGCTTTATCAAAATGACATCATCTGTTTCTTGTAAATTGGACAGTCAGCAGGATTTCTGACAGTCTGCCACAGGAAAAGGAGCCCTCTAAATATCCAATGAAATCCGAGCACTGCTGTTTCCCGGATTCTGCTTGCAAAAAAACTTGACTATATGGCCCCAAAGATTTTGTCATTACAAACCCCATCCTTTGTATGCTAAGGCACACAGACCTTTGTTTCACTGAAGTCCTTGCATGGTTATTCTTATTTTTTCAAGTGGACAGTGAAGTCTTTTCAATTACTATGTCATACCTCAATTCGTAATGTGTGCTTCCTTAAGTGTTACATTGTCTGTCTTGTAGCATGAAATCACTCACAATCCCTTTAGTCTAAGAAATTGCTTAGCTGTGACAATTGGAATTTATATCTAATTCACCACTCTTTCTGGGTTGTGGTGGGTGCTGTTGGACATTTTTCAGAATATCAGGGCTCTTTCTGGTGGTGTAAATTAAAAAATGAAACTAAACAGATTTGCAAAATGAAAGATTGGTGCTGCCTTCTGCAGTTCCGTGCAGCTGATAACCTAATATATTGGGTTTGCATGAACAGTTTTAGGTAGCAGGAGGCTACAGGAGTGGGTTCTGTGAGAAATTGCTAGATGCTTCCCCCATGTCTGACAGATCCCATGCCAGCTGTCTCCAGGGTGGACCTACCACTGGCTAAGGCCAAGCCCACCAGTGACAGTGGTAGCACCTCCGGGATAACATTTCAGAAGGGAAAAAAGGGTTTGGGGCAGATAGAATTGCACTCAAAGACAAGCAGAGTGAGAATATGTGGAAGAAACAGTCCTGCAGACACTAAAGTCACTGGAGATGGAGGGGGAGGAGGTGCTCCAGGCACCACAGCTGAGGTTCTCCTGCAGTCCATGGTGAAGACCATGGTGAGACAGGCTGTCCTCCTGCAGCCTGTGGAGGTCAGTGGGCGTGCAGACCTGCGGCCCATGAGGAGACACATGCCAGAGCAGATGGATGCCCAAAAGAAGGTTGTGAGCGCATGGGAAATGCGTGCTTGAGCAGGTTCCTGGCAGGGACCTGCAGACCTGTGGAGAGAGGAGCCCATGCTGGAAGAGGTTTCCTGCTAGAGATCCCATGTTGGAACAGTTTGTACCTCAAGGACTGTACCCCATGGAAAAGTGACCCACATTGGAGCAGTTCTCCATTTCTTGTGGGAGAGCCCTATGCTGGAGCAGAGGAAGGACCTTTCTCCCTGAGCAGTGGCAGGAATGAGTGATGAACTGACAGTAATGCCCATTCTCCATCAGCTTGCGCTGCTGTGGTGGAGGGAAAAGGGCCCAGGAAGAAGGGAGAGGTGGGGGGGAAGGTTTTCTTGAGATTTTATTTTACTTCGTTATCCTGCTCTGATTTTGCTAGTAATAAATTCCATTTGTATCCCCAAGTTGAGCCTGTTTTGCCTGTGACAGTATTTGGTGAGTGATCTCTCCTGGTCCTTGCCTCAACTCATGAACTTTTCCTTATATTCTCTCTCCCCTGTCCACTTGTGGAGGAGAGTGATAGAGTAGCTTTGATAGGTGTCTGGCATCCAGCAGGCTCAACCCACTACACCTAATTACTGATGATTAGTTTCAAAGTACTGTGTTCTATGATACGAATGCTTCTATAGTCTTGCATGAAGGTTCAAAACAACTATGACATGTAAGAATACTTTGTAATTGAAAAGGTGATGCTGTGTGGTATTACAGAGGATAGAAATCAAATGTATGTTCTTTGCCTGGGCCTGATATGACCTGTTACAACATCATGAATAAACTCCCTCATTTCTATAGAATGGATCCAGTATCCTCCTCTTGAAGATTCTTGAAATTTGCTAATTACAGTGCTGCAATTCTATTTTAAAACATTTTTGCAAAAAGTTGGCTTGTTTTGCTGTCTATCTTTCAGTAAAAGTATCTTTACTTTGGAAGTTCTGAAAGGCACTGAAATGATTTCTCACCTTTGTAAGGTGTACCTGCTATATAAGTGTAAAAAGTGTAGTCGTCATGATTGCAGTTCCATACCTCCTGTCTCAAGACCACACGGCCCTTGCAAAGTGAATTGGCTAAACAGCTGGCCTAAAATGTCACTTCCTGTTCCCTTACAATTCCTGAAATGCCACATTTGTGTGTTCCATGACAGGTATTGTTATGAACCTTTCAGGTATGTGAGAGAATATGGTGTGTAATGCTCTGGGAAACCAGGAGCTTGCCATGAACTGAATCAGGTAGATGTACACCAAAACATGGTTGTTTGTTACCCACATAACCAGTTCTCAATAGCCAATTTCTTACTCCAATAAAACCTCTGGTTGTTATTTTTCTCCTGATGTTAGAGACAGATACATCTTTTCCCGTGAGAAAGCAGGTCAGCATTCATGACAATTTCACTTACAGTGTCTGTGGAAGGAAGAGTGAATCATGGAGGAACAGCGAAGCCTCTTTAAAGACTGGCTAGCTGAATCAGCAGTGGTACTCCCAGGATTTAAAAAACTCCCACAACAACAAAACAACAAAACAAACAAACGAAGCACCAAGATTGCATGTCTGTAGCAAGAGAGTGCAGCATGCCACAGGACAAGAAGAACATGCTCTTCCTATTACCTTATGCATACAAGAGCAAAGTAGTTGTTCCGTATATTCAAAAATCCTGAAGGTTATGGGAGAGCACACCCATGTGTGTACATAGACAAAGTAGTAGTTTGTTCAGGATGCATTGAAGTTATTTTTATTCACTCTTACCTGAGAAATATCAGCAAGAATCTGGAGTACTTCAATTTATGCTGGCTTGTGAAGTAGAATGCTTTAATGCTATGACTCGGATTTCCACAGCTATAACTAAGGTCTGATAGAATCAAACTACTAGAATTAGATAGAAATTAGATTACTTCTCTTGAATTCTATTTGCTATTGTATTACTGTAGCAAAGCAATTTTGTTGACGCTTAATAAGAGTTCTACAATACATTGTGTTGTGCTCCAGTGGTTAAAAATTTTCAATTAAAGAGAGTAATAGAAAAATTCCTATGAAATATTTTTGCTTCAAAGCTTGTTTATATTTTCCAACTGTGATGCAAGTGAGCAGCATCTTTTTATAATGGAGAAGTTAATACAATATCCTGGTATTTATAAGCAAAATATAGCAAGGTAAAAGCTGTCCCTATTTATGTGGTTCCACTTTTTCTGGCTTTGCAAGATGTTCACCAGTGTAGAAGTGTAGAAGAAATTAATTTGAAAAAATGACCAATAAGCTCAATCCTGTTTGAATGATCAGCTGGCTATATATACTTGCATTTCCTACCTGTGCTGCTCAATTTAGCCATCTTTGTTTGGTGGCACAACCACAAATGTTAACTTTGATAGCAGATGAAGGCAAAATGATAATTTCACTTACTGGAATGAAATGCTGTTTTTTTCTTCAGTCTCTAAATTTTCTGGTGGTATTTCTGTTTCTTGTTATCCAACTGAAGTATTTAACACCAATGTTCAACAGAAAATTAGCAGGAGAGAAAGCTTATGTAGGGGTGGCAAGAGGAATCTTTCCTGCATGTGTGCTCAAAAGGCGCATCTATCTCTTCTAAAAATTGTAGAACCATCTGATAAATTTATCACACACCTTCACATTTCAAAAGCCATTGCTGAGGCTTCTAGTCTTGAATTCCAAATGCCTTAGATAGCATTTTTCTCTGACACATCTAGCAAAAAGAAAAAGATGATGCTATGGTAGGCATAAAAGTTTTACTGGAGTTCATCTTAGCTCTTGTATATACAGCGTACTTGGTTATGGCCTCACTATCACTGTCAGACTGAATTGTCCTACAGCTATGCTTCTGAGATGTTATTCTCAGTACTTTAATGGAGCTCATAGCTGCCAAAACTTTTGTAAGAGACTGTTTTTCAGGAGCTTGTTTGAGTTACTAAAACTTTGGCAATTTAGATACCCTAGAACTGAAATTGCTATGTGTTGGTTTGTGTCTGAAAAAGGCAGGAAAAACTACTTCATGCAGTTCAGTCTTTTGAAAGGATTTGGAAGAGGAGGATTAAGGAAAAAAACATTGTTTTTTCTATCCTGAAGTTTCCCAGGCATTTATTTGACAATCCCTATGGTTCCCTTACACAGTGAAACAGGGACTTGCTGGGAGATGATGGAGTCATTCCCATTAGATTTTAGAAATAGGTTTGTGAAATGTTTCTGTAGATGTGCTATCATTTGACTGAGCTATTATAAACTCTCTGATCTGTGGATAGGGCTCCGAGATAAAGTTTTGGGAGAACCTGTACCGCTTGCAGTGCTTGTTCACCGCAGTGCCCTTCTGCAGTTATGGACTGTGCAGTCATTGCCTACACATAATCATCTCAGCACTGACCTTGCCAGGCTTGTAGTCTTGGAGAGTCTTTTGTCCTTTTCTTATTTCCCCTAGTTACTTAAATGAAACACAGAGGCAGCCTCTCATTAGTTCTCAATGACCTGCTATTGTTGCTAACACCATACTGTAGAAAAACAGGAGGGAAAAAACCCCACAGACAACAAAAATAAAGAACCCCAAACTACTTCAGTACAGAAGTGTAGAGTTACTGACTGGTTGCCTTAAGGAACAGCTATCCCTGATGCCAGTTGCTTCATGGACACAAGGAGCAGTTATCTCTGTTCTCCCAAGGATCTGGTCCTTCTGTACAGATGGAAGGTCAGTTATGTGGGATGAGGGGCTTTTGTTTGTTTTTTGGTTTGGTTTGGGTTGGGTTTTTTCCCCCGAATAGGTCACTAGAAAAAAACCATTTTTATGTTTGTGTGCATTTAAATTACTATGCTGGAATTAAGGATGCAAAATATGAGATCAATGCCAAAATTTTCCCAAAAGAAGCATAATGCTTGAAATGTCCTCATATGTTCCTTACAGGTCTAGTCAGTAGAGGAACTGTGGGAAAGAATCACCATAATGACTCTCTGGGATGCATAGGAGTTAAAAGCAAAGAAGAATAGAGATGAAGCACTGCATTCCCAAAGGCCATTTTTTGGCACAGTACTAACAGTTGATGGCAATGTCATGCTACATTACTGAGGAGAAAAGGCTCAAGGAACAATGTAATAGGAAAAAAATCATCTTTGAAAAGCTTCCATGTCTAAAGTAGTCCACTGCAATCCACATCTCTCCCTTTTTATTGTGGGCATATGTAATGAACATGAGTAATAAAAAAAGCTGTTAACCTCAGTCCAGTCCAGATGTGGCAAACAAGCATGACTTGCATCAGCCTATTGTTTTCCTATGAGTCCTATTAGGTGAGTAAAAGCAGGAACAGGTGAATTCAATATTTATTTTATTTTAGCTGGAAAGAAGTAGCAGAGAACAGTTTCCTTTTCCTATTGATATATTGAAATAGCAGTAAGGTAGATTTCTGTGCTGAATATCTCTTTTCTCATTATTTCAGGTGTTAAGTGCTCTCAAAGGAAGGGATGGCACCATCCTGTTCTCTGTCTAGTTTTGTATCTCCCTTCAAAGTCTTCCACCAAAAATGAGACAAAATTCTTCCACCTCCAAGCACATAAGTAGAAAAAAGGACAACTTCCTATGTTTCTTTGATAACCATGTGGAACAAAGATGCAAAGGATAGAGGCCTCTGGAAAGGGAAGGAGTTCAGTATCTCCATCGTGTATCCATGCTCCGTCTGTGGACTATTATTTACTTATTGCCTTAAGACTTGGTATGAGACAGGTAGAGTATGTTTTGGTTCACTTGTTTGTGTAAAATGCTCATATGGTCTGTAAATGGGGAGCAGATAACAAAATAGATACTGTGCTGCATTTTGGAGACTACTGAATAAAGACATAGCTACACGAAGTAGTACTGACATAGACTAAAACCAGAAGGTGTGAGTTTTACAGTAGTCTCACTTTCTCCCTTGCCATTCACAGCTGAAACATATCACCATAGAATGGCATACTGTGTCAAGAGCTCACAACTTTGATAGCACCTTCCTGTTTGATTTTGGGCAGGTCTCCAGAGATCATGTCTTTGCTTAGGGAAGTGAATGCATCTGACCTCATATAAGCTGATTCAGTAAGTACATTTGAAAATTAAGTAGAAGGTACATTGTCACGTAACACAAAGAATTACATGAATGAAACTCTTCAGTAGCTCCTTTCTGCTGAGGGAAAGTAAAGCAGAGGCTACATGGAATAGTTGGTGTAACTGTGAGTAAATCTTTGCAGGAAGAACTTTGAGCTGCAGGATTCCACTGTGGGAGTGGTGTATGTATTA
>JAOXXN010000364.1:27987170-28000802 GCA_026770055.1 Myrmophylax atrothorax
GGGGAAGAGGGGCGGAGACGGGGAGGAGTAACGCACCTCATTGGGTGCATGCAAACGAAGGGAAGGAGGGAGGGAGGGGAGGAACCGGAAAAGGACCAACAGGAGGATAAGGTTGGTGGGAAAATTCCGGGGGTTTGTGGGGAAAAGAAACTTGGAAAAGGGACAACTAAGGGAAAATAACCCTGGAAGCCATTTCAGGGGTATCACATTTAAACTGGGGAAATATCCGCCCGAAAACTCTCCCGGTCCCGATCCAGCCGCGGCGCGCGCTGCCCGGGGTCCCGGGTCTCCGCATCCCCGTATATCCAGCACTGGCAATATCTCTGCCAGTTGCTGAATTCTTCCTTGGTGTGGTCTCCTCCGACAGTCACCTAGGAACATTGAAGGGTAGCACGCTGATAAAACCATTTAGTTTAGAAATTAATTTAATTGTTATTGTGGTGGTCCTTTCATGTAATAAATGAGAACAAAACAAAACAAACGAATCAAATTTTATCTTTCTGTGTCAGACTCAATTTGACTAAGTTACCTGAATTGCCTGAAAGTAATCACACTTGCAAGATATTTCACTCTTTTCTAGACACAAAATGGGTCTGAAGTGCTTAAACTACAGATAGTATACTAGGATAATACATTCATTTCTACCAGTCCATTAGAAAGGTCTTTTTCCTTTCATAATCCAGGTATCATGAAACGTGTTGTTACCACTGCATTATAACATGACCTGTGCTTTCTTTAAGGAGTCAGACATTCTTTTACTTTTGAACTTTGTGATTCAGAACAGGAACACTGCAACTAGAAAAGGTGGAAAGAAAAATAAACATGATGTTACCTTTATTAATTTTGCTAGATTCTTGCTTGTTAGTCATGGTAGTAAGTTGAAAAAGGGTTAACATGGAAAAAATAGTTCAATTAGTGATGTCATTCACTATCTCCAGTCAAAATTAATGAAAAATTTTGTTGGTCTGGAAATTTTTATAGTTATTGGCTCAAGGGCTGAGGTGCCCATATTGTCATTGAGCATATTGTTGTCACCATGAAGTCCTGTTCTCTCTGTCTGATCCTTTGTGGCTTGACCTCCTTTGAGGGATTGTCTTCAGTCTTTGTTATCATATGTAATTGCATTTGTACTTTTGATATTTCGTAATACCACATCAATTTATTACACTATTTCACTTCATTTTATCAATGCTGTCTTGGCATATAAATGTACTTTATTTTTAATTTTGAGCATTACCATGCAAGGATTTGTATTTGCATGTTCCATGTCCTACCCTTTTTTTATACGCATGTCCATAACATTTGCTGTTATTAAAGATAGCTATGTGCATTTAATAGGAGAAAATTATTATTTTTTTTTGTCCAACAATATTCTTCTTGGATATTGCATTTATCTCTGCAAATTATGTTTTCTGCTGTATATGTTAAGCTGTACTTCACTGAATAAAATCTCATGCTTTTTAAACCTTCAGGGCATCAGATTTTGTTGTTTTCCTTAACTCTGCCTTCTAACCAAAACAATAGAGACAACCAGTGATTTATATATCCTTTGATATATGGCTGCAATATGGGAAAGTAAATACAATTCATTAAGGAAATCAATTCCCAATAGTGTTTTAATGCTAAAAATGTGCTACCAAGGATGCTACTGAGCAAACAATGAAACATTTTAGATCAAGTTATTTTTGGAGTTACCCAATTTTGGCATCCCCAATGCTTTGGACATGAAAACAGATTAAATTCATTACCATATTTATGAAAATATTTCTGAAACAACTAGAATTAAAAAAAAAAATTGACAAGGAGATTACAAAATATTGTTAAATCAGATTTCAAAAAAGAGATAGAGAGGGAAAATAGGAAGGAGATAAAATATATTTTTAAGATTGGAAGCAGGTAAATACATAATTGTGAAGTGGTTGAAAGGCACTGCTCTTGGGTTTCTGAGTCTTACAGACTTTCAAAATGAGTAACAGTTCAAGCAATAGTTGCAACTAAATTTTCTTAATGATGTATTTTAAAAAGGAGGCTGACTCAAAAGTGCAACTCTTGCAAAGTTCCCTAAGTACTCCAAAATAAAAACTAGTGTCTCTCAAATGTTAAGATTTTAGTATTAAAGAGAATTTCCTGAAGTTTTTAATCCAAGGTCATTTCTTCCTATCAAAAACAGATAAACAGATACTGAGCATTTATGGGATTATTATTAGGGGACAGGCTGAGTGTTTTATATAGTTAAAAAAGTTGACTTATATTGTGTCCTTAATGACATCTGTATGTTGAGGAAAAAAGAATAAAAATAGAGAAACAAGTAACTTAGATGGAGACAACTGACATTCAGGGAAGCATAGAGCTTTTGTAAAAGCAGCTGTCCCCCAAAACTATAGGTGCTTAAGTTTCTGCTTAGAGATGAACAACTGCAGTGAACCGTATCAAGTGGTATTGCTAGGTGCAACTTGAGTGGTCTCTTCTGATAAGCACTGAGAAACTGGCAGCAGAATTCCTCCCTAGAAAAGGGGCACCAGGACATTCATTTTGAAAGAAAAATGCAAAAACCCAAAGAAATTGCTCAGTGTCTGGGCCTACAAATTTCAACATTGTTCCTTCCACTGAGGAGGGAGGCTGCTTCCCTGGGTTAAGAGTAACAGTCGTGGGAATGGCTGCTTGCAAATATTAAATTTCAGACTTTGAACTGTATTGTGCAACTGGTACTAAGAGAAATCTGGCCCTGATTGCCTTGGAGTAGAATTTGTTAGACAGGTTTGCTTGCCAAATAACATTTGAAAGAAAGGAGAAATCCTATGAATATTAAGAACCCAAAGTAATCAGCTCTTTTAGAGTTAGGGTTTCAGGTTATCTAAGGCTTACACTGTCAGTTGATTTGCTAGGCAAATGTGTGCGTGGTAACAAATATTTTAAATTATTTGAGTTCTTAGTGCTAAATTTGTTTTTGTAGTCAGATGTTACCCCTACTTTTCAGTCTGGTATTGGTACCTGCTTGAAAAGCACATCAGGAAGAAAAGTAAGGTACTGGTGGCATGGAAATCGATAATATAAACTTGGGTTACAGCAGACCAGTTTCCTGCTGTGATCCTTCACTGTTTGCAGGTGTACCTTTAGCCACTAAACTCCAAATTGTAGAGCATCTTTCTCTATATCATGTCTTCTCTAGAAATTTTGTCTCTTTAATTGGTTTATAAAGATGGGTATTGCTTTACCAGTTCTTTTCAAGGCAGGCTAAACAGGACTTATGTTTTCAGTTTACTAAATGAAACAATTTTACCATTTCTTTAGAGCCATATTGGTGTTAGAGATCAAGGATTTAGTAATTGCTAAAGGCTGTAGGCATTTTTATAGCTGAGAAGTCAGCTTCACAGGATGCAGACAAGGTGCTTAAAGGAGAAAATTTATTTAGAGATATGTATCAGAAGGGAGATACATATCAGGCACTATGTAGATGGACTGAGAACCTTCCTGATATGCATTATTTGCACACTGCTTTGGAATTTTTATGCTTTTATTTTTCTATTAAATGTTGTTTATTGTTAATATGAAACTAAAGTATACTGTCTTGGACTTAAGAGCTTAAAAGAATGAAATTAGTGTACTGTGAATTGTAGAAAATTTCATATATTTTTGGTTTTGTCTATTAATTCAAAATGTTGGTCAACAATGACCTGTGTTCAAATCTGTTGTTTTAATGATAGTCTATTCTCTCTGAGTAGAGATTTATGTAACATCACAACGTCAGGGTAGGTATTTAGAAATTAACTAAAAAAATTGATTCTTTGCATGATAACATTTTGAATAGTTCGTAACAGGTTTGCAGTTTTAAACCCTTGACTATAGTAACCTTCTACGTTATTTATGTGATGCGTTTGTTTTGGGGTTTTTTAGTGTAACATACAGGCCCTAGACATACAAAAATGTAGCAAAAAGTCCAGTTGTGTATCTGGCAAAACAAAAGGGAAAGCGAGACAATAAAAATATTTTAAGATTGGTAATTTTTGTTGTGTCATTTTTAATGTAATTTTTATGTTATTGTGATTTAAGAAATACTATATAAATAAAAATTTAAATAGTACTTATTATTTAAAACCCAATTTTTTTAATGGTCAAAATTTCTGTCTCCTGAATGTAATTTTTCCTTTCAGCATGGAGAGGGTTTCACTACTACTTAGTCTTATACAAAGCGCTCAAGAGTGTTTTATTACTTGATTCATATTTTCTGCTTTCAAAATGATAATCATAGGATCTTAGATTCATAGAAATGGACCCACAAGAATCACTGAGTACAACTCCTGCCCCTGCGCAGGACCATCCCCAAGAGTCACACCATGTAGTGCCTGAGAGTGTTGTCCAAACATTTCTTGAACTCTGTCAGCCTTGGTGCTGTGACCACTTCCCTGGGGAGCCTGTTCCAGTGCCCAACCACCCTCTGGGTGAAGCTCCTTCTTCTAACACCCTGCCTAAACCTCCCCTGACACAACTTCAGGCCATTCCCTCAGTCCTGTCACTGATCACCACAGAGAAGAGATCAGTGCCTGCCCCTCCTCTTCCCCTCAGGAGGAAGTTGTAACTGCAATGAGGTCTCCCCTCAGTCCCCTCCATGCTAAACAGACCAAGTGCCCTCAGCTGCTTCCCTCAAGGCCCTTCACCATCTTTGTAACCCTTCTTTGGACACTTTCAAGAGCTTTATATCCCTCTTTTATTGTGGTGCTCACAGCTGCACATGGAATTCAAGGAGAGGCCATGCCAGTGCAGAGCAGAGGCGGAGAAAAATCCCCTCCCTCGACAGGCTGGTAATGCTGTGCATGATGGACTCCAGGACATGGTTCCGCTCCTGGATACCAGGGCTAATGTCATGCCAGAAGTGGCTACTGAGAACTGTTTGATACAGACACACACAGCAGAGAGTGAGAAATTAAATTTGTGTTCCAGATTAAGGAATATAGTTTCAGCTGACTTATGCTGGTCTGCTGCACAAATCTTGCATAATTAGCAAGACGACCTTAGGCTTATAGCAAAGTGAGAGAAGCAACCTGCTAAATTCTGCAGAAAGATATATGTGAAGAGCTCTATTAATAAAGTTAAAAATAATATAGAAAAGAACTGTTTGCATGCACCAATTTTGTGAAATATCTCTTAGTTCATATTTGGCTATAGCAGTGTGTTGTTAGATAGTTTGAAGAGTGTGTGTATAAGTTTAAAAAATATGTGCAACATCGTGTTAAAATAGTTCCGTGTGTAACTCTTCTTGCAGTTTTTTAGAAACCTTGCTCAGGGAAAGATAAAGTTCCCTTAACGTAAATATAGTTTGCTTTTCTTCGCCATTCCTCAATTCCATTGTACCTCACCGATGATGAGGACTGAGAAATAAACCCTCTGTTTTAGTTTGATGCAGTCCAGTTGTCTTAATTCACAACTAGAGGTTGCTAACCTCACAGAAGGCCACTCAGAATTGTGTCTGTGTGAAGTTGGACATTGTGGCAATTAATATCCACCTGTTAATATGTCTATTTTATCCACAAGTTCTAGCAAGGTAGCTCTAAAGTTACTGCTTCACAGATTATTCAAGCACTGAAAAAATGCCTGGAACACAAGATCTAGTTAGAATTCATATGGAAACTACCATGAGGATGTTAGCTTGCATGAGAAGAAACTCTTGTCACATCATTTGCCTACTGCCACATCCATGATTTAATATGAGCTGTTGTTTACTTGCCGCCTTTGTACTGAACTGGAGAAACTAGCTGCAGCTGTTGGCAAAAGCATGGTTTGGCTTTCATAGCTGCTAATATTCTTTATGATACCAATCTTTATACGTCTTTCAAATCTAGTGTTGTTTCAGCTGTGCTGGAAACCTCCTCGTTGATAACAAGTGACAGAAGATAGAAAACTCCCTTCTACTATAGAGAAATTAAACAAGAACCTAATTTTTTATTGTTCATTACCAGGTGGTTCATTAGCCCTGTGAATATTTGGTTCTTTGTGTTTGGAGATTTAAATGGCTCAATCAAATGAAATTTACCATTGTTTGTGACATCTGAATAGTATTCATGTGCTGATGGATTACCTGAGCAGATTTTAATCTCTGACCTATCTATTCTTTCAGAAAATTGATGTAGGAATCCAATTTTCCTTTGTGTGGATTAAGAAACTGAAAAATGCAAGAAATATCATAAGGAGTTTAAGCAGCTACCTGCCACTTTGGTTGTGTAAATCCAAAGGAGCATTCAGTAGCTGCTGCTTGGCCTTGAACCTGCTGTAAGTATGTGGATATGCAATTCTTAAAGCATCAAGAAAATTCTTGTAGGATATAATGAGAGATATTTTCATATATAGACATCCCCATTGGTGTGTAGCTAATGACTTTAAGTAAGGTGGTTTTGTTCATAGTTGTATGCTGAAGTTTCTTGAGGAGAAAAGGCTATAGGAATGCTCACTTGTGGGATACACTGTTAGAATTAGGTGCAGGAAGTAGGTTAGATGTCTGCATGTGCAAAAAACCCAGAAAGATTCCTAAACTGCTCTATCTTAAAAGGGTGTTCTCACTGCCCAACAGCTCAGATTGTTCAAACCTGAGAACTGAGACAGAGTGATGCCATAAGAATGTCTTCTTTACATGGATTTGGAATAGCAATTCACAGGCGTGCGGCTCTTCCTCTCAGTATGTGAAGGTAAATGGAGTTATAACCAACTTATGGGGTACAGAATAGCCATCATGGTGCCAGTATGTAGTTGGACCTCTATCACACCGTCTTGGGTTGAGCTGGCAAAATGCCAACTGCCCAACACAGAGTGTCTGAGCCTTTCTCCCCCCGCTGAGGAAAGGGGGGGAAAAAAACCTTGAAGACTTAAACTTGAACTTAACTACTTATATATTTGCACAAAAAAAGAGAAAAATAAAAGCAGACTACAATATAACACACACCTACAGAAGTTAGATATAATAAACAATAAAGCCCCACTCCCCATCAAACACAAATCCCACTATTTTAGCTACTATCACCCAAGAGAACTCAATCCCCCAAGGGACAGACCCAAGCAGGGAGAAATTAAGAATAAATATTTTACTCTCCTAAGATACCATATCAGCAAGCTGTGGTAGAGCCTGGTCCAGGAAAACAACATGATAAGTCTTTCCCAGATGAGCAGCCATGAAGAACTGAGCTAAGCCCCTCCTACACCTGCTTTTATATTTGAGATGATGCTGGAATATGGTGTATAATACCATTGCCCAGTAGCAGTCAGCTGTCAGCTGGCCTGACCCAGCTCAAGTCAGCTGATTCTAAGGCCTTCTCTAAAAAATAAAGCCTAAATTTAGGCCTGGCTAAACCCCTAACACACTTTTTCAGCTGTATCACTCAAGAGACTCCATTCATTAATCTTTTGAACGTGCTTTGCTTCAAGCATCTTTGTTGAAATAGTTTTACCCTGGTACCAAGGCTGCCAGAGCTGAAGGAGAACTCTCAGGCACATGGTGAGATTCTTGGGCATGGCCTGTCAAGGGCCAGGAGTTGGAATGATCCTTGTGGGTTCTTTCCAACTCACGGTATTCTACAATTCTATGACCAAGGGGAAAACTATTGGACCACCTTTTTTTTGTTGTAAAGATGCCTAATTTTTAGTACAAGAACATATTTTCCTGTCAATTGTTGTGTTGTAAATGTAGTTCCACTCCACAAAAGTATTTGGAAATACACTGGCCAAAAATATCCACCAAACATAAGAGGAAAATTCAGACTTGGATTTTGCAAAACATTTTTTGGCTTCTTTAGCCTTACAGTGACCCTCAGCTTTGAATGTGTCATACCTATAGGGCAGGCTGCGATACTTAATTTTCTTTATAGTGGCTGATATGGGGCTGTGTTTTGGATTTGTGCTGAATATGGATCTGATGATATAGAGATGTTTTTTTCATTGCTGAGCAGGGCTTTACACAGAGCCAAGGCCTTTTCTCCTTTCATACTGCTACGCTGGCAAGGAAGTTGGAGATGAATGGGATGTTGGGAGGAGACATAGCTGGGACAGGTGATCCCTAACTGACCAAAGGGATATTCCAGACTATGTGACATCATGCTCAGTATATAAAGTCGGGTAAGAAAGAATAAGGGAGGAAATTTGGAGTGATGGTCTTTGTCTTCCCAAATCACCATGAGATGTGATGAGACCCTGCTCTCCTGGAGATGGCTGAACATCTGCCTGCCCATGGGACGCAGTGAATGAATTCCTTGTTTTGTTTGTGTGTGTGTGTGTGTGTGTGTGGCTTTTACTTTCCCTATTAAACTCAACTCACAGGTTTTCTGGTTTTTACCTTTCTGATTCTCTCCCTGGTCTAATCCCACTGAGGGGACTGCTCCATGGGGCTCATCTGCTGGCTGGGATTAAATCCCTGCACCTGGTTTTGCCCAAACATTGCTAATTGAATTACTCTGCATAAAAGCATAAAGAATTGAATTTGGGAAAATAAATGTGGCAATGGTCATGGAAGTGCTCTACCAGTTATAAAAAGGATACAGCAAAACCTGAAAATTTCCATGCACTTTTTGCAAATAATTTAATTGAAGTTCAAACTTCCCTTTTTGTTACAAACTGGAAAAATATAAGAATGAAGAATAATTGGTGAGATAAGAAAAAATGCTATGATGTTGCCTGAAAAATAATACCTAAACCAAATCATCTCCAGCCAAATTGGAAAACATGAGTAATATATTTAAGTTTTAGTATTTATTTGGGCATAGCCAGTTTGATAAAGAATAATATGCAGCTTGATCTAAAAAATGGAAAAGCTGTATACAAGAATAGAAAATTGAAATAATTTTTTCAAAGAGATGTATGCACACACAGAGAGGCAGAACTCAAAAAATGTTAACATGCATCATCTGGGGCATCACAACTATTCCCTCCCTCCATCCCACTCAGAAAAATGTGTGGGGTTTACATCTATTTATTTATTTATTAAAATAAAAACTCTGCAGCACTGAGTCTATTACTAAAATGAATGGATTCAATATCTGTTCAATGATGTGTTAAAAATGAAAGCAACGTTGTTAAATGTCAAAGATGTCATCAGCACATTTTACTTCTTACCCGAATAAAACAGGCATTATCTCTCCAGGCATCCTCTATTCCCTGTTAGTAGGTGGTGTTGGCTGTGCCCCACAGGCAGCACTTGTGGAGTGTGTGGCACTGAGGGCACTGCTGAGGAGCACGCACAGGTATGGCTGCTGATGCTGCTGCAAACCTCAGCTGGCAGTTCTTAAGGCTGGGGTCCTGCTGCACAGCTATTTAAATCTGAATTCTGTGCTGCTTCTGCAATTGCAGGCCATTAGTTTCCTGAGCTTTTCCTTTCCATTTTTCAATTGGCATAATAAGGGCATGAATGTGATGGCCTGTTAGCCGAGCAAGAGTGCTGACTTGTAGCCCTGTAACCATATTCAACAAGGGAATGTTCTAAACTTCATCTCCTGGAAGTCTCCTATCTGTTACGTGCCTGGAGCCATTACCCACTAAAGGAATTCACATTTTTGAATACTTAAACTGAAAGAAACAGATATGGGAGGAACTACGCAAATCCATTATTGCAGCAGGAATATCTTTCTGCTTCAGGCAGAGAAGATAAATTGCCACCAAAATGATACAAAGTTGGTTTGATTATTTCATTGGATCAAATATATCATGCTGTCTTGAAATCTCTTTGCTTTTAAGTCAAAATTAAAGAATTTTACCATAACCATATTAGATATTACAATTTGCATATTTTTCATCTAAAAAGAGACTTTTGAAGTTATATAATTCTTAAGTATTTAATTGTTCTTCACATCATTGAAATATCAAATTATATCCAGAAAAAGGGAGGATTCTCTTGCTAGATAGCAGTGATTGACCCTCCATCTGACAAGAACAGAATTCTTGTGCTGGGGAAAGAAACAGCGTTAAGAAAGTAACTCCAAGAGCACCAGCTCTTCTTTTGTTCAACATTGGAATTTTAGCATTGTTTCTGTTTGGAACCAAGGGTGCACATCTTTTAAGCTTGCACACCATAACATCATTGAGTTAATATTAATTTAATCCTTAAGATCACAACGGTGCTGTTCTTGTTCAAAAAAGATGAAGGCCTGCTTCTGCATGGATTTCTTTTGCATAGCTTATCAGTGACATCTTGATTTACTTGCAAATGCAGATAAAGTAGTTGGCAACTTTTCACACCCTGGGGCTATGGGAACATTTGTAAATGAAAATTCTTCCCACTAAAATTTGCCAAGTACAGTTTTAATTTTGCTTTAACAATGGAGGATGAATAAAAAAAACCCCCAAACCAAAACAAAAAACCCCAACCCAACTGGAAAGTCTGTGTTTTCCAGATAGTTTTTTTTCAGCTTAATGGTTCTCTTCCTTTCTCATTTTACTTTATGCAGTCCTGATACAACTATGCAGTAAGAAATTGTAACTGTTTTGTTTGCAGTTTACTCAGCTCTTTCTAGACATTTTGCCAGTGATGTTATTGATGAGATCATACATTTTGGTTCCAGGAACTAAGTGAGGTGCAGGTACCAAGAAGATGTTATCTGATGCCAGTGTGTGAGGAAGAGTTAAATCCTTTTGACAATTCAATGGTTCCCTTTGGGTTTGCACAAATGGCACCTGTTGCTGAAGTCAATAGAGCTTACAATTTAATTTCATCTGCCTGCAAACAATCTCACTCATTAGGGGGTGAAATGATGATAGAATTCACTGAGGCATGCAGTTTCACTTTCTACAGGGCACTATGTAAGTACAGTCATCATTTTCAGTGAAGGGAGGCACAATTATCTTGGAAACTGATTGTAAAGTAGAAGAAAGGAAAAAAACATATCGAAAACCATCATAAAAATCCAGTCTCACTACATTTTTCTGCTGATGTCAATTTGCAATCTAATTATTGTGTTTTACATGATATAAAAATGTAGAAGTCTGAAAAAAAAGGAACTAATAATATATTGTTGGATCTATTTCAAAATGAGCTCACCAGTTTTGAACAA
The DNA here is from genome assembly GCA_026770055.1 of Myrmophylax atrothorax. NCBI lineage: Eukaryota > Metazoa > Chordata > Aves > Passeriformes > Thamnophilidae > Myrmophylax > Myrmophylax atrothorax. The sequence goes on from JAOXXN010000364.1 coordinate 27,998,192, forward strand.
CAGGTACATGTAAATAAATATACTGGTGGGGTTCAGGGGTTAATCCACCCCAGAATTAATTTATTCAAGTTGAAAATACCGACTTCTATTTGCTGCAGCTCTTTAGGTGAATTAACTGGCCAGATAATGTGTTTCCTATATTTTAGTGCAAAGGGTGTGAACTTAACAGCATATTAAGCTAATGGGGCCTAACATTTCCTTGGACACATCTCTACCTCACATTAAATTGACCGACTTCCAATTGGTATCCCACAGTGCTTTGTATCCTGCTAGGACTAACTGATAAATGTGTCCATGTGCCCTCATTGCTTTTGTGCCAGGCTGTGGTATGTCAGCTCCTTGCCCCAATGTTTGGCTGCAGGAAAACTTGAGTCATTCTCCTGCAGGCAGAGTCTTCATGTTATGGGACAGGTCACGCCCACTCTGTGTACACCTACCTGGACCAGTGCTGGCATCCTATCCTGAAGTTCAACAAGGCCAAATGCTGAGTCCTGCCCTTGGATTGCAACAACCCCAGGCAGTGCTACAGGCTTGGGGTCAGAGCACTGGAAAGCTGCCTGGTGAAAAAGGCCTGGAGTGCTATCTAAAAGCACTGAACATGAGCCAGCAGTGTGCTAAGGTGGCCAAGAAGGTCAATGGCATCCTGGGTTGTATCAGCAGTCGTGCGGCCAGCAGGACCAGGGCAGTGATTGTCTCTCTGTACTCAGCACTGGTGAGGCTGCACCTCAAATTCTATGTTTCATTTTGGGGCCTTCACTCCAAAAAGTAGACTGAAGTGCTGGAGTGTGTCCAGAGAAGGGCAACAAAGCTGGTGAAGAGTTCGAAAGGTAAGTCCTGTGAGGAGCAGGTGAGAGAGCTGGAAATGTTTAGCCTGGAGAAAAGTAGACTCAGGTATTGACCTCATCACTCTCTACAACTCCCTGAAAGGAGCTTGTATCCAGGTGTGCATTGGTTTCTTCTCCTAGATAACTAGCAACAAGACAAGGAGAAATGACTTCAAGTTGCATCACAAGATGTTTAGATCAGATATTAAGAAGAATTTCTTCACTGAAACAGGGAACTGGTGCAGTCACCATCCCTGGAGTGTTCAAAAAGTTAGCACTAATTCATGATATAGTTTAAGAGGCATAAGTATATTAGGCCAGAGGTTGGATTTGATGACTTTGGAGGTCTTTTTGTACTTTAACAATTCCATGATTAAGGTAAAGACTTAACAGGAAAGAGACACCTTTGAAACAATCATTAAAGCAGTCATGGAAGATGCTCAAATTCCAGCTGCAATCCCAGTCAAGAAGTTGGGATCAGTTTTTCAGTAGTTGAAGAGAGATATGGCTCCTGTGGCAGAGATTGTGTTACCTACATTTGTCCTTCCACTAAGTGGGCAGGGTTTTGTTCTGGAATGACATTCTCTGGCTGCCATGAGCAAAACACAGCATAGCTCTCACAAGGTGGAGCTTTTGTTTGAGAGCCTCACTTAACTGCATTCAACCTGTGCCTCACAATGCAGAAATCTGACTTGTTTATATTCATATTAATCTATGCCAAGAACACTAGAGTTTTGAATTTTTCTGTAGAATTATATATTTATAACTCATATCACACGTATCTAGGGTTATAAAGATGACATCCCACTCTCACAATGCTGAAAATCAGAGTGTGTATAAGACCAAATGGTACAAAACTTATTAGGTGCTCTTAATGTCAAGATGCCAACAGAGCACTATGTTATACTCTGTACCTTCACAGGTGACCTATTTCATAGGTTCCTATTTAGTGCAGGTCTTCAGGTGCATTTGGAAGAAAGACTGTGGAGGTGAATGCCTGTGAGAAGCTGTGCTATAAGTGAATATGGGCCATCTGGTGAATTTATATTTTTTTCAGAACAGATTTAAAGAAGGGGGAGGTAAAAGCTCTACTGCAGTTCCACCAGGTCTGTCTGACACTCTGTGGAAAAGGTTTCATAGAGTTCCATGATACTTTCTTGATATCAGCTCCATGAAAAATTCAAATGGAAAAATCTGCCTCTGTGCAGGAGATGAGAACTTATGTTGACAACATCAAAATCTTTCTGCTTTGTCTCTTGTCCTATTCCAGCACAAAAAACTATTCTCTTCCCAGTTCATCATCACCTCCCAGGTGACAACTCTGGTGAATTCAAATCTACAAAGGTTAACTTTTACTTCCTTAAACAGTCTCTTCAACTCTAATGAGTTGTTTGATATAAGTTGTAATATACTGGATCTATCTGGAAGGGCAATAATTTTCCTCACAGCAGCCTGAATGGTGCTGTGTTTTGGCTTTGTGACTAAACCAATGTCAGTAACAAACCAGCAAAGGTGCTTGGCAAATGTTCAGAACTCCTTGCACAGTGCTAGAGTTTATCTTTTTCCCACTCTGCCCTCATAGAAGAGATTGAAAGTGGTCAAGAACTTGAACGGGCGTGCAGCCAGTATATCTGAAACAAACTAATAAGATGGGTACTCCAATCTATACAATGTTTAGCAATAAAAACAGAGAAAAGGCTTTCTCTGGGTAGAAAGAGCTGCTCAGAGACTGACTGGACATTGGCCTACTTGTGGGACATGGTTAATCATGGCCTTTAGATCTCTTG
>JAOXXN010000364.1:28008786-28030392 GCA_026770055.1 Myrmophylax atrothorax
AATTGGTTATAATCCATATCTCACAAGTCCAGTGTTTTGGTGAAATCATCCTGACTGTTTTCAGGAACATCTCCGGTGTCCTGTGGGAAACCTGGAGTTCTCATGAGAAACTTCTGGGGAGTTGCTAAGAACTCCTAGGGAGTGATTTCTCCTTTACCGGTCAGCAGGAGCTGTGGCTTTGTTTATTCTTAGCTGTTTTCAGTCTCACAAGGTCCACATAGATCTGAATTGTTCACCTTTCATTTTTCTGTACCTACAGTACATGATTCAAAACTGAAGCTGGACTCACCAGTGAGTCAGAGGAGACCCACATGAGCACAGACTGAGCTCTGATTCTAGGATTGTTGCAAAGATTGAGCCTAGGATCCAGTGATGGCAGTCTTAGAGCCCATGCTTGTAGCAAAACCCGTGCAATTATGAGTGAGCCTGTGAATGGAGCGGTTCCATGTGTGCCAGCAGTGAACCTCCATCCCGATCAGGTGAGAACCGAGTTGAGATTAGGCCTCTCATGCTCGTATGTATGGGAGTGTTGTTGGTATTTACCTGGGTGAGGATAGAGGCACTGCATCCTGTTGTCCTGATCAGCATGTCTGGTCATCTCTGTATGCAGCTATGTGTGCACACAGATATCTGCACCTCTGCAGCTCAGCCTCACTACCGGCTCACTTGATGGTTCACAGGATCCAGCTTCCCTTAACACTTTGACTAAAGACCTACAGTCTATCTTAGTCTAAGTTATTGTGCTCTGAACTGTGTTTCATCAAGATGTAGCATCAGGCTTTTTCAAAAGTTTGATGTAGGTGTTCCCATCTCTACAAAGCCCTGGAGCTACCATTTATATTAATCCCATGCAGTGGTTGGGCTTTTTCTACTTAAGAAATTCAAAGTTCTGTGGATAGCTCTCAGAAGTTAGATGAATCTTATTAAATAGAGGGGAAAAAAAATATTTATACCTTAAAATGTTCCACAGTAACTTTAGTTTAAGAACAAAATATTGAAGTGAAAGAAAAACAAACAAAAAATCCTGATAAGATTGTAGTTATTTAAAACTCATTTTAAATATAAATGTGGGTCCTCTGAAAAACTATCAGCATAGGGATCCTCAGATAGAGCTATCAAATCATCTTTTTGACAGTTTATTATTAATACTAGTACACAAAATGGTTAGGATTTTCTAAATAATTAATGAAGGGTAAGATCTTTAACATATCTATTAAAACAGTTCCAGAGTGAATAAAAGTCAAAATAGTTATTCATTAATTCTAACAGTAGTCAAAAACCATACAAAACTTGATCTCATCAAAGTCACACGTAGAAGCTCCAGCTGCTTCTTCAGAGATGGTACTGTGAGAGCTCTTGACACATCTGAAGTCCTGCTCACTCTGCATGCAGCAGAACAAATCTCACCTTGCATTCGATATGTTCTTACACTGTTCTTCTTACCAATGAAGTTTGGCCTCAGCTGGCTTGCAGCAACAGTTTCTTTGCTGCTATGCAGTTCTTTTACTTGTTTGGACTATTCTGATTTTTTAACAGCCTTGTTATATCCTTTATCATATCTTTCTCATATCCTTTAATCCTTTGTCTATACTATCAATGAAATTCACATAGACAGAGTCTAGCCTAGTCTAGTATTTGAAAATCTCTTACCTTTTTAAAGATCCTTAACCATAAAGGAGTAGCAAGTACCCAGGTGGGATCTCCTTGAAGATACAGCACAGCATGAAAGAATGCAGTATATTTTTTAATGCTAGGTCTTGTCTACTTTTCAGATTCTCTCCTTAATGAAAGCTATCATTAAATACAAAGCATCTCTTTAAATATAAAAAACATCAAACAAACAAACAAAAAACCAAAAACCAGAGATGTACATTTAGTTTAAAAAGCCAGCAAACAAATGATTTCAAATCATAACTTCAGGGGTTTTTTAAATGGTAACGTTTGATTGTTAAATTTATGTTAATGCAAATGACTCCCTTGGTTTTTTTCTAAGGTTTTATGCTGAAAAATGTTTGTAGGGAAAATTTCCACTTTTTTCTTACATTTTTGCTCCCTAAAATATCATTTGCATGTTATTTCAAATAACTCACTCATACTTTTGTCAGCTTTGTAACTGCTTCTGTCCATTTTATAATTTCACACATGACATTTTCCATTACCTTAAGTAGCCAGTGGCAGTTTATTTAAAGAGTGTTTCTCTTCAAAATATTTCCATGGAAACTAGAATTAAAAATTCATTAAAATGGTGGAGTGCTTTTGTTCCTGTTAAATAGTTCTTGCACAGCACTGGAATTACTGAAATGTATGATAAAATAGACTCATAGAATCATTTAAATTGGAAAAGGCCTTTAAGCTCATTCAGTACATGTAGGAATCTAGAATCTAATTGTGTGTGTGCATGTTTCAGCATGTGTGTGATTTCACCTCAGTTGAGGTGGTAATAACCCTTAAACCCATCAAAATTAGTGTTTGGATAATGAGTAGACTAATACACAGACTGACAAAACTGCTCCACTCCTCCTCAAGATTAAGGCACCAATGTACTCAAGAAATTGATGTTTTGTAATAGCAATAAACCTGTCTTCATTTCTTCACTGTATTCATCTACAACAGCCCTGAAGAACAACAAACATAGGTGCTTGTGTGAAAAAGAAAAGGCAAGAATTAAATTTCAACTGTACTGTGGAACAAAACCAGTGTAGTGAATCAAAAAATGACACTGGGGAAAAGAACTCCAGTAGTGATCAATATGAAAATAATTTTAACTTTAAATGAAATTTGAAATATGCAAGACCTGTAAGAGAAATATTTGTATTTTTAAATACAGAAAACATGAAATAAAATGTATTCTTTATCTTTCGTAGGGCCAAGAGAAAAACAGCTGCCAGCTGCTTTTGAGAGGAGGGAAAGACTGGTACACTTTCAAGCTGAAGGAACTTGTGAAATGTACTTAGAGTGTATTTTGAGATTCTGAAATATTAACTACACTCTCCAAAAATGCTTAGTATTTACTTAAGAAAGAAGATAGTACATCAAACCAGCAGTTGCAATTGGTACTACAGATATTCCCGAAAGATAAGTGACCAAGACTAATCATAAAATTAAGGCAGCTGAATACATTTAACTACACTAATCCTGCCTGTAAGGTACATCCCATGGTCATTAAAAGCTTGATAGCATCTTGCCATCATCACCATGTGATACAATTAAAAAGGTTCCTAGAAATTTCTTCTGAATAACAACCGTATTTGTCAAAAATATCAGTTGGAGTGAACTCTGTAAGCACCGCACTTTCAATTAATACCAAAATTTTATCTGCTCCACAAAACAAGATTTTTCTTTATATTTTGTAGAAGTTCAAATAAAGTTCTAAACAAATCTCACTTTGGAGTGGATAATAGAGTTTTCCCTGTATCTGCTAAAATACAGAAAACAATATTCAGAATAATCAAGATGTAAAGTTAACTTAAAGACAAGGCACTTTTAATTTACTTTTATTCAAATATTAATTTTACATATATAAATGTAGATAAGCAAGCACTCTGCAATACAAAAGACCTGCTTAGGTTTTTGGTAGACTTTCTAGACTCCCTTCATAATATAAAACTCTCAGTATCTTACATAAACCAGTCAGTGTGTTGGAAAGAAAAATCCACAGCTATGAAGACATAAATTCACACTACAGATTAAAATACTGAAACATCATAAAAAATCAAACAGTAAAACAGTAGGATTATCTGAAGGCTTCTCAGTAACACTGTTTTTTAAAGGCAAAAGCAGTTTCCCATAATGGCACTTTTCCACAAAAACATTTAACCATGGGTATGCATTTAACTCAAAGCAAAAAAATTTTGTTTGAGGAACAAGAGATGCAAACCAGAATAAAAAAGCCACTTGGCTTTGTTCTGTGGCCATCAGAGTTATCTCATTGCCTTGGAAAAAATGTAGTTTGAATTCCTCATGCTGTTTTTGTCTGCTTATGATAAGACTGTGGTCAGATATCAGATGTTAAATCAGTAAGGCTTATGTGTTTAAAGAAGGTTTTCTAAATTTACCATCTGTTAAAAATCATAGAATCATAAAATCATACAATCCTCTAGGTTGAAAACACCTCTAAGATCATTGAGTTCATTAACAATTAACCCAGCAGAGCCAAATCCACCACTAAACCATGTCCCTGAGTGCCACAGCTACACATTCTGCCAGTGACACCAGGCTTGGAGCCAGGTATTGATTAGCTGTCTCATCCTGTTTCTTCTGTCATCATTCTCTGCAACTGGAGAAGTCGCGTTCTCTGCAACTACTTTTGCTCCTGATCCCTTAACCTGTTGTCCCAAGGCTCTGAAGTCTATTTGATTGTCCTCTGACTTCTTGATGCAACTTCATGGCTGGCTACCTGAAAAATCAATAATGGATGATAATCTGAGGACTGGACTAGGATGGGAAGCTTTTTCTTTTCATCTTTATTCTAGGTCCCTGGAAGACAGCAAAATTCTGTGGGTCTGATATGCATATTGGGCCATTTTCCCCCTTCAGAAGGGCATCTTATATGACAATGATTCATCATTTACTCTTTATGGAAGGAGCTAGTTTGATGCAGGGTATAAGATGACTTAAACTCGGGGACACCTCCAACCTAGATGAACCTCATTATTATATGGTTCCACTTGCAGAGTCCTGTACCTATTATGCAAGGCACCTGGAAAGATGGGGTGGTCACAGAGAGTTACGGTCCCATGTTGGTCAAAAATAGAATAAAATTCCACAGCACATTTTTAATAGTTGGAGAATCTAAATAATTTCAAATTATTAATACTGAGAATTCCATGTTTACATGAGAAAGTTTTTATGGTGTTCAGAAAAGGTTGCATAGATATCTAATTAAATTGAGACTGACCAAATTTAGTGAATTATTGACAGAAATTAACATTTGTTTATTAATTTGCAGCATCAGAGATCCAGTCTCAATACACTGAGAGGACTGAAGGTTCCCTAACGTGTCGTGTGTACTTCAAACACGCTATTTTCTTATTGAAAGCAGAAAATTAAATCCTAGAAGGCATTTATCAGTTGATTGCAACCAGTGGTTTATTTTACTCAGATTACAAGAAAAGCACTCATTTTTTTCATACAAAATGTCAGACTCCCTCAAATCTTTAAATTTAAAAAAAATATGGAAATAAATTATGTAAAGATGTAATCCAAGTGTTTTGATATTCTCAGGGAGAAGTATCTCTGCCTTTAATATGAAACAAAAATTAATGGGATTTTTTTAATAGGCCAAAAATTGCTTCTCTTTGCATAGTACTCTTACCTCCAACTGTGATAAATCAGGTACTTCAATTTCAGAGAATATTATGCCTCCTCATTGACTGTTATCAGTAGAGATCATATTTGGAACTCAACTGTCTATTTCTGGTTTTGCAAAATACAAAATAAGTTTTCTATTTATGTATTTAAGTTAAAAATAGACAAAGATGACACAAATATAAAGATGAAGCTTGATACATAGATGATACTACAAAATAGCCCATTATCTTGGTTATTGATATTTGGAACAAAATAACAAAAGGGTTCTGTCTTTTTTTATTGTAATGTCCTGCATTTAGTATTACCAATTCCTTTTACAGAAAACATTACTTTTTAATGTTATTTCTGGTTTTTAGTCCTGTTTCTATGGCAACTCTTATATGGCTGCAGGGTTTTTTAAAACATTTGACAATTATCCTATCAGTTATTATAATCAGATACATGCCAGAATATAAAGGAAAAAATCCTGAAAATTGAGTTCCATATTTAGTTATACAAAACTGATAGGATTAAGGGGCGAGCTTTTACCCAAAATTCCGTAAATGTTGCAAAGGTAAGAAGAGTTTTCAAGTTACCAACATCTGCCATTATAGCCTACCTGAAAGAAAATATAAACAAATAACTTCAGCAATAAAAGAGTGCTGTTTTCACATAGGATTCTGTGTTATTCAATAGATCCTTAAGAATGAGATGTAGAACATAAATGTTACAAAAACTTAAATGAAGCGATATTATAGAAATGCATGATTGCAGTAGTATATTTAATAAGCACCTCTATTTCATTTGAAGATTTCATGCATCATGCATAATCTGACATTTCTTCTCCCAAAGCATTGCTTTTAACTCATCACTGTAGGATTGAATACTTTGCAAAGACAGGAAGTTTCAAAGGTGTTTCACAAAAATAAGTGTATATCCTAAAAGATGTAATTATGACAGGAGGTTATGTCTTCATCTGGACAACAGGCAGGTTGAAGCTGCAATTTTCAAATGAAACACTAGCACTTATTTATTTTCTTATTTGATTGGTGGGCTTCAGAGGGGATTATTTTAAATATTTTAACTTTAGTATTATGTCAAATATTTGGGGTCCTTTTTTCATTTTCTTTGTCCATAACTAGTCAATATATGTAGAAAACCATCAATACAACAAAATTGTAGCTTCTGCAGGTAATCATGACTTTGGGCATTTTCAAATGCTGTACAGAGTACGGTCATGCTCATGTAAACCATTCACATTAAAAAATAAAGAGTTATCAATTCTGAATCATAGAACTTATGTGAATCATATAATTTACAATAAATTTTATTTATCATAGAGAATAGACCATTCAATGTACAGAAATACACCTGAATTCTTTTTCCTGCTGGTAAATGAAAGATATTTGACCTCAGAGAAACCTCACACTAATTTATAGGAAGCTGGCAATACAGTTTCCCAATATACATTAGGATTTATTTGTTGTGAGTCTCTGTGAATCAGTTGGGTTATACTCTTACTTATTTTTCCGCAAATAGTTAGTTCCAAACAAATTCAGGAATATCAGTTACACAACATTTTATGTATATTAAAAAGGAAGAAAAAACCTCACAACACATTAGCTCATCGAGACTAAAAATAGACCATAAGCAATAAGCTCAGGCAGTAGTGTTTTGAATGCTGATTTCAATATTTTAAATCTAGGAATAATAGGACTAGAAGAGTTGGACTTGTCCTTTGTCGAGTGTACATTCTAACCCCTAGCTGATCAATAAAAAAGAGCTCCTGTAGAAATAAACAAACAAAAATTTGGAAACAAAACCAAGTCAAAATCTACTACACTGACTTTTCTTGACTTTCAAGAGTTGTGTAGAACATTTAATTAAAAGACCCTTTCCTTGAAAATAACCACCAGTTTATCATTCAGCAGTGCACAGCATGTTTCTCAGTGTCCATGACATTATTTTCCAAATCTGACTTCATTTACAGTATTCTTTTCTCATTTTCATCCATACAGTTTCTTCCACTGCTAAATTATAAGAGTGAGATTTTTCACTCAATTTAAACCTTGGAATCCATCTAAAAACTACTGTACTCTTTCCCACCATCTTCACTATTCTGAAGATTTCTCATTTTAAAAAGTTCATGGGAAAAAAAGGATGTTCCTCTGAAGAAATTTTTTTCCTAAGAGTTCTTTAACCTCATGTTAAGTGTTAGGGAACAAGCCCTGCTCAGAATTTGAGTTTGACTGTCAAATAACATTAATATTTTCAGATATTTGAGATACTAAGACCATACACCGTTGTCACGTGAAAAGGAGGAGAGGCGAAAATGCAAAGACTTCTAGTCTCACCTATATTAATATAAAGTTAATAGCTATAAGCGTCCTCGGAACAATCAAAGCTTTATGAACCCAGCACTGCCTGTCAAACTTTGGACAGAACAAAGGATGGAAAGATTTTTGACCTTCCTGTGAGGACCACACTTTAGCCAGGGAGAACTTATTAGCAATAAGCACCTCCAGACAATCAGAGCCTTATGGACCCAACACTGCCTATTGACAGGGATAGCACACAGGAAGGGTTTATGACCTCTGCTATGAGACTACACCTAATGGCAAGAACTTTCCCTACAACAGCTCCTGAAATAACATTTATTAATACAGGTGTGTGACAGTTATTGTGGGGTTTGCGTTGCTGGGGATAATGTTTAGCTGAAAGATTGTATTTAATTGATTACAAAAGACCCCAAAAGAAACCAGCACTAAACACATTTTATAAAGGCAAGCATACTAAACTTAAGTTTCAATAGAGCAGTGTATCCCACTCTCACAACAGACAGAAACTAGCAACAGAAAACTACTAACTAGAAACACAACTACCCAAAACACATATCTAGACTCCCCCTCAGTAACACAGGGCAATAAAAATGGCTTGCACACCACCTTCTCTGTAACACAAAGCAAAAGGAAAGAACAGAACTGCTTCCCATCAACACACATGTTGAAAAGGAACTGCACACTGCAAAGGAACACAGCAACTGATATAAATTAAGGTATATACCTAGTAAGTTGCAAAGTGTAAGGCAAGTTACTGTTATTAGTATTAAAGTAGCAAAACAGTTAATAAATAAGGTGCTTATAGAGTAAGAATCAAAGTAGCTGTAAGCATAAGATAGAATATATAAAGTCATAAGCTTTGTAAGAAAGTTAAGTATGAGATATAAAATATAAATTATAGAGAGCACATGGTTTCTCACCCCTGCATTGTCCAAAAAGGTGGGAGGAGGCAGGGCAGCTGCTCTCAGCTACCCCGTAGAGACGATGGCATTTCCCCCCAGTTTGTGCTCATGCCCAATCTCTTTATACTCTTTTTTTTTTCCTTTAGGTAGGTTGAGTGAGTGACTGTGGTCAATATTTGAGGGTGATGGACACATGCCTGAGGGGTGGCTCCTTTGGTCTCTGCAGGGTGTCACAAGGTGCATCGAAGAAAGGCCGTGTCATTTCCATAACACTCCATTCCTCGATAACCCCATCAGTAGGAGACAATGGTTCCTGCAAGCATCCCTCCAGGGAAGCTGAGGTGTTTCCCTCAACTCATCAAGACCTTATCAGGGCCATTACCCCACACAGGGTCATCCCAGACCATATTGCACAGGATTGTGTCCAGACAGTTCTTCAGTATCTCCAGTGAAGGAGATTCCACAACTTCTCTGGGCAATCCATTTCAGTGCACAGTCATCCATACCATCAAGAAGTTCTTCCTTATGCTCAGGTGGAACTTCTGTGCATCAGTTTCTGCCCTTTGCCTCTCGTCCTATTGTTTGGTACCCCTGAGAAGAGCCTGCCTTCAGATACTGGTATATGTTGAGGGCATCCTGTCTTCTTGAAGCTGTACTCGCCCAACTCCCTCAGTCCTTCCTCATAAGAGAAATGCTCCAATCCCTTACTCATCTTTGTTACCTTCCACTGGACCTGCTCTAGGAGCTCCGTGTCTCTCTGGTATGGAGGAGCCCAGAACTGGACACAGCACTCTATATGTGGCCTCAACAGGCCTGAACAGAGGATCACCTCCCATGAGGTGCTGCTGACAATGTTCTTCCTAATGCACCTCAGGGTCCCATTGGCCTTCTTGGCCCCCAGGGCACGCTGCTGGCTCGTGGACAGCTTGTTGTTCCCCAGGACTCCCAGGTCTTTCTTTGCGGAGCTGCTTTCCAGCAGGTCTGACCCAGCCTGTACTGGGGCCTGGGGTTGCTCTTCCCCAGTGTAAGAACCTGCATTTGACTTTGTTGAATTTCAGACTGTTCTCTGCCTATCTCTTCAACCTGTCGAGGTCCTTCTGAATGACTGCACAGTCCTCTGAGGTATCAGACACTTGTCCAAGCTTTTTGTCATCAGTAAGTTTGCTGTGAGGGCCTCTATCCCTTCACTGAAGTCACTGATGAAAAAATTAAACAGTGCTGAGTCCAGTATAGAACCCTGGGGGATGCCATTAGTGACAGGCCTGCAACTAGACTCTGTGCCACTACCCATGACCCTCTGCAATCTGCCACTCATCCAGGTCTTAATTTGCCAAAGTGCTTTGACATCTAGACAGCTGTAAAAAATACTACTGAGATAAATGAGTATAGCAATGAATGCAGTCAAATCACCCACTTGACTTTGCCTCATCTGATTTTTTGCAATCATAGTGTTCCTCTTATCATGGCGTATTGTTGTTTGAGGTATGGGAATAAGTTACTCTGGAATTTAAGAGGTGTATAATGATTGCAGCATGGGGTAGCAAATGAAGCAGAGGTTTCAACAGGAAGTTTCCATGTACTTACTCAAAACTACTGCTTTTGCATCCTTGGACAGTTTGCATTCACGGTATGGCCCTTTCTCCTTTTTTGCGACATAACCACTTCAAATGAACAACATAGTATCAGCTAATTGTTGGCTGCTCACTGTTTCGCTGCAATGAGGTTATTGCTGCAACTCTGGTCTCTAGTTGTAGAGAATTTTATATCTTCAGAACTAATTTCCTATTGGCTTGACCTGTGTAAAGAAAAAAGTGAGTTCTCAGGCTAGCATAAAATGTCAAGCAAGGTTGATCTTAGTTGTGCTGTTAAGGTACGTTGAGAGAAGAAGAAATACTTTTCCCTCTTCTAGATATCACTGTACATATTTAGCACAAATACTTAGAGGGCATAGGTTTTAATTATTACTTTATTTTTGCAAAACTGAAAAGTTTAGGTCTGAATTGAGAAACAGTAACATCATTAATAGCATGGTGTCAGGTGGATATGAACAGGATCACAATGTAATGGATCTTGGTGTTTAAAATGTATGCTCTGGCACTTAAAGCTGCAAGAAACCAGAGTAATAGCTGCCATTTTTTCACCCTTGACATTTCATGTTACATATGATTTTCTGTGCCCTGAAGTCCCCACATGAATTCTGTCATTTGTACTTCCATAATATCAGAGGTGAAGATTTATTCCCATTTAAAAGCTCAGTTTAAGAAGTCAGGCTTTTCTAAAGTTTCTGGTGGTTTTGTAGGGTTTTTATATTTTTTTCCCTTTAATCAAATGCTTAAAGATGTTGAACAAATTTACCCTCAAGTACCAAAGCAGAAGCCACCTGACAAAAGGTTCCAGATGTTTGGTCTTGCCTGGGTCAGCCTCTGGGCTTGGCTTTCAGCCCATCTGTCAGGTTTGCTGTGGTGAAGAATGTGAGCTCCTGTCAAAAGCAAGAATAGTATTGGGTGAGGTAGCTCAGTGGCTTCAGGAAGAGCTTCCTTTGAGCTAAAAGACTACTGCAGAGCATGGAAATATTTTGTGTTTTTCTTCTATAGGTCAGTCACCCAAATAAGAAAATAAGTAACAGTGAAGTGAATTTGAAATGAAGGGCTAGCTGCTTTTTTATCTTTTAATTTAGCCAGGTAATGCTGTAAATCAGATAGTATTATTGGTCATTAGATGAGATGAAGGTACAAACTGGGGACTGTTTTGTCATCAACACCACCTAAGAAACACATTATTCAATTCTATACCAGTAAGGAAATGTTGAGTCATGGCAGGCATATTGCAGAGCATATTGGTGTGGAGTGCTTAGTAAGCTGTGTTGGCTAAATGAAAGAAAGTGTAGGCTGAAACAGGAAAGTTTGCCACACTTGAGTGTGAGTGCAGGTTGGTACTGAATGATAACTATTGAATAGTTTCTATGCCTCTTCTCTATGCTTTAGATGTGGTTGAAGAGGACAAACAAATGGTGTGGCTTACAATGTGAAGAGCCATGAGACGTGCTTTTAGTAGTCCCCTCAATGAATTCTGCTTTGATGCTCATATGTAACCTTCCTATTTCATAGAATCATACTATATCTCAAGTTGGAAGAGACCCATAAGGATCATTGAGTTCAACTTTCTGCTCCTTGCAGAACTAACTAAAATTAAGCCATGTGACTGAGATCGTTGTCCAGTTGCAACTTGAACCCTGACAGGCTTATTGCCATGATCATTTCCCTGGGAAGTCTCTCCTGGTGACTGACCATCCTGTTGGCGAAGAAATTTAACAGTGTGCTTGTTATTTACCTTTTGAGCTATTTTCAAGAGAAAAGGTGGTTGTTTTTTAACACTAGACCTGAATAGTTTCCACTCATGTATAGTGGACTCAGTAAAACAAAACCCCCACACATGTCCAAGATTCTTGGATTTTCTTGGCATTGTAAGTTAATTGTGGTAAGCAGCTAAGTACCACAAAGCCACTTTCTCACTCCGCCCACCCTCCCCATGCCCACTAGGATGGGGGAAGAGGACAGGAAAAGTGAAAGCAAGAAAACTTGAGACTTAATTTAAAAATTGTTTAATAAGCTAAGGGGATGTGGAAGAAAAGAGAAATAAACCAGAACAAAACAAGTGATACAAAGGCAATTGCTTGCCATCTCCCATGGGTAGACAGATGCCCATCCTGGCATCATCTTTGGAACTCTGAGTTGTTGCTCCAAAGCAGGACACATAAACCTGGAGTAAACTGAAACATGAGCAAAACTTTGCTAAGGACCACTGGTTCTTCATGTACAAACATGAAAATCTGTTAATTTTAGTACCACCACTATGAGCTTATCAAGAGTATCTGAATAGAAAGCACAGATTTAAAAAACTACAAAGAAATTAGAAAGGTTAAGTCTCTCTTGAGATGCAGCAGTTACATTATATGGATGCATATAACAAAACTTATTTTGGAGCAGAGATTTCCCACAGATACCAAGGTTTACAGCAAGTTGTTTTATTTGGCTTATCAAGGGTAAGCATACTGCCAGCTAGCAAGAAAATCCGAACTTCTGCCATATCCATGACAGTTTCAGTAAAATTTGCTTTTCACACCTGCTGAGTTCTGTAGCGGAGGATGAAGTACAGTTATTCACAGCAAACATCATCTGGGATGTCTGTTTACAAGTTCTAAATGATTACTATTCTAGGATACTTGAAAAGGTCAAAAGATATTCAGCAGTAAATTCAGCCTTCTTTGCTTATTCTTGAGACTGCTATTCTTTCACATCCACTGAGCCATGTATGAGCTACAAGGGAGAACATTAAGCTTAAGGTTGTTATTTACTCCTCAATATTGTATGTTTCAAGCCCCTTTGCAAATATGCATTTTAACTCTAAGAACAGAGTTTTAAAGAAGAATGTACTTGGGACAAGACATGGACATTGATGAAAAGACATATGCTTGAGAAGATAGAGTTACTGAAGTGGTCATCTATGTCTTTTACTCTTTGGGAAGGACTTGGCAGCTGTACAGCAACACCCTCATTATTACAACGTCAAATTTCTATGAATTCATTGCTTTCTATCTGGTGCTTATAATCTACTCCTGCACACCTGAGCTGTTTTCACTTGAAGTTCTTTCTGTGTTCCTGATTGGCAACTAGAGATACAATCTGCAGAACTCTAGCTTAGTCTGAGAGGTGCCTACAGTCAATTTATGGCCTACTTTTATGCCAAGATGAGTGCTGTAAAGCCTTTTGAAAATCCACTGTGAAAACAATACTGAGTGCATGCACATCCTATACACTGCAGGCTGTTAGGTGATACACATTGTTTATTCTTCTAGAATATAATAATGTGTCATGAAATAATAATGTCACTATGGGTATTATGAAAAAAACCTGATTGAACTCAACGATGGCTAAAGCAACTGGAAATTATTGAAGCTGACGTTGTACTGCATATGTCTAACATAATCTCTGTGTGTAATTAACAGCTTATGAGGAAAAGCTTTGCCTTAAGTACCAAAAATCACTTCTCTGATTTGACTGCAACTGTGTCAAAATGGTTCTTGATCAAACACCATATGAAGTTTGGGCATTTTTTGTGAGTTTAAATGCTATCCACTGACAAAAGTATTCTTAGACACATTCTGTAAAAAGATCGTTTTAGCACATGCAGAATACTTGTAGTCCTAAAGTATGTTTTGTTTACTTAAGTTCACAAATGTGAATAAAATATTGATAAAACAAGTGGTTTAAGGCCTCATAACCTTTTCAAATCTGATCTTGGAAAGATGTTCACAGGCTGTTGATGAGGAAACATTTAAAACTCCTGAAACAGCCCAAAAAGCCAGGGACCTAAAAGGAGTTATATTTTCTAGGAAAGATGAAAGAGAAGTCAGTTTAGCATTAGAGTAATTTCTGTGTAGAATCTTCCTGCACACAATTTACTTTCTGCAGAGTGATGTGAAACCATGCAATAAACCTGTAGTCTGCTTGGCTGATGTTGCAGGTTCCAGTTTATGTCAGCTTTGATGACTGAACTTAAAACATTTTGATAACATGACATTCCCCAATGTCCAAATACAGCTGAAGCAGCTGTTGCTTTGACTGGTGATCAAGAATCTCCCAGATAAAGGCAATCTCATGTAAATCTGCCATGAAAATGGAAATCCTCTCATGTGAAGCTATATTTTTCCAATTACATTTCTATATAGAGAAAATTAAAAAAAAGCAAAGCTGAAAACACACATGATGTCCTGAAACTGAAAGAAACCTAGTCCCTCCATTAGGATGGTGTTCTATCTTTCTGATTTAATTGTTCTACCAGCAAAATCCTCAAAAATTTCAAGTGCAGACAGATTTTTTAAAGTTCAGTATATTTGTAGGAAGTCTGCTCATGGAAAATTATTTTCTCTCACCTTCCACAAATTGCTGTTCTTTCCCTTGACTCCTTGGTTGCATAAAGTTTATGTGGGCAGATGTTCCCAGAATTCCCCTCTCTGCATGGGACCTCTTTACAACCCCAGCAGGCAGCCAGATTTTGCAGTGCAACCTAAACACCGAGACTTAAACTGCAAGCAATCTGTTACACTCTAGCTAAGGAAATAAAAGTTCTGCAGCTGTCAAGCAGAGATGTATTAGTTTGGCCATGCCTAAAATGCTTTGGGAGGTTTTCTGAAAATAAACATGCCAATCTTGCTCTGAGTCCTGTCGTATGGGTATATTTGAAAATGTATGGCTTTTGTTTCCAAATTTACTGCAGCCAACAGGTTGAATCAATTCAAAAGGACTTTTATTTTTTCCTAAGGGGCTGGGGAGTTCATTAGAAGTAATTGCACATATACTCTGCTGGAGTTAACAAATGCTCAGCAAGCTATTATAGTGGATAACAGTAGTCTATAGTAATTTAAGGATACTGAACAGCCCTAAGATTAACCATATTCGTTGGTCTTAAAATTAGAAATTTCATTCTATTTTTTAAGCTATTTCTCAATATAATGTCATTTAGACTGAACCATTTGGCTCTGCATACATTCCTTGTATTGGTAGATGAGCCAAAACAGCACACCAGTTTGAATCAGGCTCTTCAGCCTTTCCTTCTGAACAATATATCTATTTCCTTTCTGGCAAGCATTCAAATTCTGAATTTTAAACTTGCCGTCTATCTTGTCATCAGTAAGAAGTAGAGAAAATGTTCAGGCATCATTTTAATCTCAAGCTTGACTTAAATATCTTGTTGTTTGTGTGTCCCTGATCAAGGATCATTTTAAGAACCATAACTAGGGATTGTTCAGACCAACATGAATGAAAGGTTATGATAGTAGAGGTAAGGTCTCATGGACGCATTTAGGATATCAGCTGCTTCTGTAAATGGAAAGGTTGCTCTCCTTTTAGGCCTTTTCAGTCCTGTCAATACCTGGTACATGTCCTCTGCCCACTAACTCACAAACAATAAATATGCTGATTGAAAACTTCAGGTAATCCCAAACATTGAAAGATATTGTAATATGAAATTCTTGTTCTTGTAGGCAAAATATAAATGTGCTATTTTAGTAAGCTCATTGCTGACAATTCCTCTGTCCCAAGTGCCCCCCTCCTCTATAGCAGAGTTTTCATTTATAGCAGCTTAGAATTTGTTTGGGGGTTTTTGGTAAATTCTGTATGCAAAATTATGCATCTCGGCGTAGTGACAGTCTTTTCTTTCAGCTAGGTATGTTTTCTTAAATTTTCCCTTCTTTTCCCCCTTCCCCTTCTGCATTGCTTGAATAAATGCAAGGATATTCTTTTTGCTTGCTTCCGTACTTTTCTTGCCAGTTTTCTTCATCTGTAGATTATCATTCTCTTTCTTTGTGGAAAAAAAATCACCCATGGAAGTGTTCTCTTAATTTGCTTAATATCTATTTGTTTTCAGAGATATGTGAATTTACACAAGAGCTTGTAATTAAGAGTATTCTGTGTCATAAACTCAATATATTTAATAAAGCTCATATCTGTTTCCTAGGAATAACATAGGAAAATGACGTCACAGGTTATTTTCCACTAACCAGTTACATTCTTACTCTGCAACAAAACCTCCCTTTTTTCTGGAGAGAAAGATTATTACTCTGGTAAACTAGTATGTTAGACCCTTGTTTGGAGCAAGGAAAAGACAAAACTTTTTCAGAGAAAAGTTGCCTCAGAAATTCTCTACGTTAAGTTTTTCTTTTACAAAAGATTCAGTTTTTCTTAAAGGTTTTGTTTTCTCTCATTTATGTTGTTTTCCTGGTTTTTGAGGAAATTTCCCTTTCTTCTAGTCAGGTAAGGCTTCTTCTTAACAGTTTAGACTTGATATTTCCAACTGCAGCACACTCCCTAACCTATTTCCTGTAATTCCCATTCACTCCAAGGAAAAAGAGAAGCAATACATTTCTTCATCTAGTGCATTGTCTAGAGAGAAAGAAGTCTTATGCCCTACATTTTTGAATTACCTTATTTTAAATGTAATTTTATAATTAGAGCAATAATGAGAGATAGGAGATATTTTATAGAAAACACTCTTATTCTGAAAAAAACCACATGTTTTTCAAAATCCATTCTTTTCTTTCAACATCATTGAAATTCTCTTAATGTGTTCCTTTGAACTCATTTCTTTAAGGATTATATTTACATTTTGTGGTACTTTGTCTGGCAATTTTTCCTCAGAAACTGAATTAATATCTTACATGTTTACCCCTTCCTTAATGTGAAACTTTTGCTGAGAAGACACTCTTTTTTAGAAGGTAAAATGTGAGAACTTGTGTAGCTGGACATATACAGTCTTCCTTCACCATAATCATTATGCTAATTATTCCCTGCTGCTGGCCATCAATTATATCAAGACCAGACCAAAATAACCTGTAAAAAAAAAAAAAAAAGGAAAAGTCTTCTAGCACCTCCTCTTTGTAGTCCTTGTGGCTACTTTGAATTCTACATTAAATAACACTGAAGCTGTGCCTTTCCCATGAGGACTGGCCACTCAATGTAGCAGCTGAACTAGAAACCAACCTTTAAAAATGAGATAAAGAAACAGCCAAGCTGGGCCATATCCATTTAGCTGTTTTCATTTGTTGGAATGTTCAGTCATGTCGTGTTGGGAGATACGGGTTTTCAAGCTGGTTTATCACATCAGGGTTGTGGTGTTTCGTGTTTCTGTCAGCATGTAATTGGACATTGCCAGTAGCACTTACAGTTACTTGGTGCAGATGATGCTCCAAATCACTGCTTGTAATCTGACACATCTCAAAGGGCTTTCTAAGTATTTGTTTGGAGACAGCTGGCTAGGTTAGCTTGACCCACTGAACTATTTTATCTCTAAAAGGTGCTTGAAGGATTAGCAACAGCAGTAGGCTAGTGTTATCCTTCAGACATCATAGGCCATAGGTGTCTCAGTATGTAACTTTGAATGTGGCTGCCCAGAATACTCTGTCAGGTAACAAAGGTCTTGAACTATCAGCTATCAGAAACAGTCACTGACTAACTCTTCCTTCTATTCTCTGTAGAGTCAAAGCTGCATTGGTTATATCCTTATTTAACACAGCCTTTTCAAAAACTTTTGACTCCAATTTACTACCAGTTCCTAACAGCAAGTTCCTTGTTCAATTCTAGGCATAATTAGATGTCTGCTTGTGTTAGATGAGATGACAGGTATGCTTCTCATTCAAAAGTGATAGATGGAAATACGTGCTACCAGCCACTACTTACTACATCAGACAGTTTCTCATGGATAGCTATAAACAGGCAGGCCAATTCAATTCTCTTTAGGAGTGCTATGCTACTTACAGGCATGTCATGTTGTCACTTTACATGACAGCCTTTCTATGTTTCTAGTTGGTATGCTGACAATTAAGCTGTGGTACTGTTCTAAAAATTTGTCAGATATTTCAGGCTTGATTTTGTTTCACTTTTTGCACACAGACTTTTGTTATTATTTTGCCTAAAATCTACCATAAACCCAACAAAGAACAAATATCCATATATCTAACACTGACTAAGAAACATATTCTTGTTTCAGATCTATATACCTGCCATTCCTCTTACAGGTCACTGCAGCAGGACCATTATAATGTTCCGTGATGTCAGAAGTGAACACTGATGCACTTCTTTTTGCTACAGACTTGTTTCAAACTGTTTCATGCACCACTCTTAGTTCTCACATTGCTTATGAAGTGTTAAGTTCCTTTTATCAAATCACTGTACACCACAAACTCACACCAAATACAAGAACAAATGATATTTGAAACCTAAGGAGTGGAGAGTGAAATACAACTTATTTAATTGTGTTTGTATAGAGGCCTGTACAACAGAAAATGGAGAAGATGGCAATGATGGCTGAGAGAATGAGCAGTAAGGCATAAGCAACCAGACAAACCACACATGGAGTTACAGCAAAGGGAATGCTCAGAGAGCTGTGCACTGGCTGTCATGACATTTGAAATTGTGATTAAGGTAACAATCTCTATTTCTTGATTCCTTCAGAATTCAGGGAAATGGGATGCTGTGTTCTTTTCAGATAACTGTGATTGCTCCTCAGTGGAAAGATGCATTAATCATTTTCACTTTCCCCTGCAACCTACTCATGGAAGCCCACTCTGACCAGCTGTGCAGGACAGAGGGGTTATCATTATTGAACACCTCAGATTGAAAGCTTGCTATACTGGGCACTGTGCACAAGCAAGAAAGAGTCCTGTTAATCTGATCTTCCAAGCTAGAAAAATGTTTTGCCCAAGTCATGCAGTATGTTGCCATGAGCAATAGAATCCATGCAGTTACTTGCACTGCAGAAACCTGAGATTTCTTTTCACTTTCTCCATGCTTGCTTCTAGCTTTTATTTCACCTTGAGAAGGCCTTCTCTTGGTCCTGCTTATTCCTCAACAATAAAAGGTCTTACAGGCAATTTTTTATCTTTCATGGCTCTTTTCATTGTTACAAGTTCAATCTCTAAACAGTTCCTACAGGAGGCACATTTAGGAATAATCTATACCCTGTTACAGGTATTTTTCAGAGTGGTAGAATATCTGTTTGGGAGGATAAATGCCAAGAGGTGACAGAGCTTGACAATCTTAGGATGCAACAGATATCTGAATTCCTCAGACTGAGAGGATCTGCCCCAAACTTCCCATATCCTGAGGTCACAGGGACTGTGTCATGTTTATTCAATGGTATTTTTAACAGGAAAGGCTCTATGGACTGAAGAGGAAGGAATGGTGATTGTTCAGTGCAGTGATGTGTCCCAAACTCTGAATGTCTGTTTTATAATTAACTGGAATATCCAGAACACTACATATTTCATCGATGCCAGGAAGGCAAGTTTTCATCTGACATTTTATCAAGTTTTTTTTCCTGACCCTGTTTAGCAACTGCTCATAGAGGGTCCTGGAAATGGAAACTAAGCACCTCACACATTTTAGAAACCAAAGGAAGTTTTGTTTGACTTTTTGAGCAATCCTTTCTGATGGCTCTTACATTATTCAAATTATAGCCTTCCTCTGCATGTATTTCTGTAGTGACCCTTGAGTTGGGTGTATTTTAATTCTCTCCCTCTGAAGCAAGTCTAGTTATGTGAATGGTTACTTTTACTCCCTAGGAAAACATGCTGTTTTCTCCAGTTTTTATCAGTATGGGGCAATACTTCTGAGCTGGTGTAATGTTTTAAATTACCAGACCTGTTTTGCATTGATTGGTCACTAAATAAACCTAGACAAAAGCCATCTATACCAGAGCTGGACAATTCAGAGTCATTAATCAAAGTGTATTTCTGTTACCGTTTTACTGCCTCACCCTGCTATTAACTTGTCACAGCTGGGTTGCTTTTATGTTTTCACATACTGTGTGATGGATTAAACTAGTTAGCTGGCTAGATAGATTATATGCATTAACACTTAACAGCTTTGCTCAAGCACTGGATAAGGCATAAGGCTTGCCTTATATTAAGATTTGAAAGATCTGATTTGCTGAGTTTTATTTTGTGTTCATTCTTTTCTCTGGCCATGGCTAAATAATGAAAATAAAGGGACATTGAACTGAATCATGTGACTGTATTTCTCTGAAGGTTCTTACTGAAGTTTAATGGACAGTATCACTGAGCTTCTGCTCATTTTCTTATTTTTAGCAACATTGCTTATCAATTCCTGAAGCAACTTAATTTAATTTGGTGTCAGTTTGCTGCTTCTCATTATTTTCAGGAGATTGGCAGCATTTTCACTCTTCAGTTTGTTGATTATGCTACCTTGCTTTGCACTGCTTAATTGTCTACTGATGTGGAATCTTTCTGGGTGAAGTAATGAAAGCCTAAAATTTATGATCCTAGGAACTTTACAGACGACAACTATGGAAAATGTCACACAATAACTAGTCACATGGCACCTCTAGCTGTTTTTATTCTACCCCAGGTATATTAGTTGTGATTTAAACTTTTGTTTTGAACTGATGTTTTGTACTCATGCTTTCTGTGTTTGGCAGGACTGCCTATATTTTATTTTGTCAGTGACAGACATCATCTTCATGGTTTCAAGACTGACAAGTGCCTTTCCAAGAGCTGATGCCACAGTGCACATCCTTCTCAGGAATGGTGGGGTATTAGGAGCTTTTCCACCGGACCTCAGGGTGTCCAGTCCAAAAACTGTAAACATCCTCCCATCAGACAACCATACACTGGCTAATGCAACAGTACACTGGTTAAGTTCCATTTGTTGTAAATGCAGGAGGTAGCAAGTGTTTGTAACACAGTACATACTGTACTTCTGGAAATTTGATGCTTCCTTTTAGCTCAGATGGCCATACAGATACATCCTGAGGTATATAGATTTAGAAATTGGTCTGAAAAGGTAGGTGGCCAGAGCTATTAAGCAGAATTAGCAACATGTTAAACCAAATACTAAAATATAATTTTACCTCAACATTGAAAAGGCAATGCTTAGAAAAGCAGCCACAGAGTACAGGGTGCTAGGGTGATTAGCTCTGCTTATTTTTAATTTTTGAGGTGTGGCACCTGCACCACTGATTATTTTGTTGTAATCCATACTCTCTTGAGCAGCTCCACTCTTAAGTGCACCTTCTTTAGGTTGTTACATAGCTGTATGTCAACATGTGTGTGACTCGCCCTTGGGCTTCTAGCACCATCCACTCCTGGGCTTTCCAAACCTCTCCAGTCTCAGGGCCCACTGCCGTGTCTCTGACAGGTTGCTTACTGTAGACTGGCTTAGTTTCAGGTCGCTGAGACTTTACTCATTTGGACTTTTAATTATCTCTGCATGTGGCACACATAATATTTGTAACTTCCTGATGTTAAAAGCAGTCTAATTGCAGCTGTGTTGTTGGAATGCACTGCAGATTCTTTCTTTGGAGGTTATAATAATACCGTACAATTTCTGAACTGTATTTATTGTTGTACTTGAGGACAAGCAGGTGGAGTACTCTTAGAGCCATTGCATAATGAATTCTCAGCAAAATATCAGACGGAACAACACTTACTTCGTATCTGCCATCAGACAGAGGCACGAAGGAGTCCTGCATGGGTGGACCTCTTTGACGCACAGAGGTGAAGG
>JAOXXN010000364.1:28035527-28049810 GCA_026770055.1 Myrmophylax atrothorax
AGCAGGGAACTGTGTCTGTCTGACTTGGGGGAAGCTACTGGCATCTTGTCAAAGAAGATGCATATGTAGCCACAAGGCTACCAAAATTTTTCCACATAAAACCAGTACACCCACTGCATCTTTCTGAAAGCATGAAAAAACATTCTGCTCATCCCTCTGTCATATGGTCAGATTTAGACTACTGAGGAATAATGTAATTGAACTTAGAACTAGACAAATTTTTCCTCACTTTTTTACAAAAGTGTTGCTTATGGTCACAGTTTGTGAGTGGTTTCAGGAAAACTCAGTGAACACATGGCAACATGAATTTTGTCTGATTTCAGAAATAAAAATTCTTATGTCTTTTCAGGAAGGAAATTTATGGAGAGTATAATGTGTAAGTGGATTAAAAAAAGAGGATATGTCAGACCTGTTACCACTTGAACAATAGTCTCACATTCCTGCAATGTGTTTACAGCCTTTTGAACCATATTTATGGAGTTTTAAACTACAAAATTATTTGTATGAGATGTTTTTAGACCAAAAAATATAGAGAAGCCTTAAAAAATTGAATATGAATTGTAAACAAGCATTGAATTTTCAGCTGAATTTTCTGCCTCCTTCTATGAAAACTACAAGTATTTGAAAGTGGAATCTTGTAATGGAAGTGCCACTTCAGCTATATTATGCTGTAACTCACATGGCACTTCAGTAACATTATGGATTTTTACAAGGTAATTCTTCCTAAAGTTATTTTATCTTTCCTGTTTTCAATCAGCCTTACAGAAGGTGAAGCACTCATTTAACTATTTGTTCCATGACCCTCTTTTCCAACAGCTCACATCCAAAGCAAAGGCAAAAACTTCCTATATACTGGAGCAGGCATCTGTATATGACATCTTTAGGTCTATTACAGTCCTGACATTTAAGTATTAACTAACACCTGAACTACATCATATTTTGAAGGAATTTCAGTTATTAAAGATTATGGAGTGGAATAGTTTGATGAAGATATTTTCTCTCCCATATTGTAATTGTTTTTCTACTAAGAGTGTATTGACTTTCAATGGAAATTATCTTGAGACCTGCTTAAAATATGGGGCCTCTTTATTAAACAGAGTATGTTATTTCTCCCACTGCTATGAGTTAGGGAGGAGGATGGCTTAGCCACCATATTGTAATAAATATTTATGCTGAAATGACAATTAATTTTTTTAATAAATAGTTCTATAAAATCCGAGACACATTGGAAGTCTAAGAAGTTTAGGTTAGTGTTCGCTGTGGGGGGCTTTCTGCTGTGTTTGTTCAAAGAAGATTTTGAAACACCATAATTAGGAAAGTTAGTTTTTATTCCTTGCCAAAAAAAGACCTTGTATATTGGATTTCAAAGGATTTTATGTATAAATTGCTCTTTAAAATCAATCAGAGAACAGATGTCACTGTACTAGGCTGCCTTTCTTCTTTTGATTGTGGTAAGATTTGCTGCTTCAGATCATAGACATACTATTTTGGATCTTCCTGAGCTAGGAGTAAGTATTTTCTGACTGTTCAGTCCCGATCAAGTCCCTGCTATCAGGTATTCTGACATTGCTTGAGAGATCTCTAAATCAAGATTCTAATATCTTCATGAAGTAAATGTTGCAATGAAACAAATTATGGTGTTGATGCAGGACCTGCTGGATGACACACGGTTTCTACTATGCAGGAGGTCAGATGTTAACAATTCTTTGAAGTCTATGAGTTTCTGCTTTCTTAGGGAACACACTACTTCCCTCATGATTAAAGACTATATTCTAATGCTACTTGTTGATATTCCTTGGCATGGTAATATAAATAACCAATGACAGATTAGCTTGTGTGTATCTCTACACTGTGTGTAGAGATGCAATTTTATGTGCATGCTGTCTCTTCCCAGAGAAGGACATCAATATCTAAAGAGAAACAGAAAGACTCAGCTAACTCCTTTTGCGTTTTCCCTTAAACAGAAAACTATTTGCATTTCTTCTCTGTCCCATTCAGAAAACTCTTGCAAAGTGTCTCAGTTTGCTCCAGAATGCCCTGCTATTAAAACTACTGAGATTAATGAAATGCAATCTGTGCTTGAAAAATGCACTGTTAACTCAGAATACCCAACCACGGAGGCTCAGGCTCTGAACTTGCTGATCCCTAAGCATCTTCTACGTTGCCATCATAACAGCTAATGGATGGTATGAGCACACGGTGTTTTATCTTTAAACTGTAAACTTCAAACTATCTTTTAGTATGGGTGAGAAATGAAATCTCATATCAAGACACTAATTCTGGTTAAACATATAGTAATTTTTTACACCTGATAATTATATCTGTCAAGGTATAGCTTTTTGCTGTGTTACAAAGTTGTGACCTTGTTTGCTACTGCCAGAGATGATGCAACAAACATTGTTCATCTGGCTAGTACCTTTGCACATGTGTCCATATTTTAGAGTTCTTGAGATCTTTTTTTTTTTTCAAATTTTAAATTGTGTATAAATATAAATTCATATTTCAGGAAAGAAAAAAGGAATATATTTATTTCCATATCTGCTTAGTCTCAAGCATGATAATATGACCGTTTACACTGCCTGCAGATTTCCTGCTCTCCTATGGAATGTGATTCTGAGTACATATGTGACTTCTTTCAGTTCATTTGATAAAATTTTTAACTTAACTAATTTTATTTGCCAATGCCACTCTTGTGCATTACAAATTTGTTACTGGATAACCTCAATAATAGGTGCAAACTATGAAATGTCAATGTTTTTCAGCATAAAACTTATTTGGTTAAAGAATCAGTCAAACATTTTACCTCTTCAAGCTGACACCAGGGATGGATTTAGAACATAGTTTTTGTTCTCTTTATTTATAATTTTAGCTACTGTTAGCTCTTGCAGTGAGGATGACTCCTTTTGGAGAAAAGTATTCATGTGAGTTCTGCAAAATCTAGTATTTGCTGAAGAGAAAGCCCTCGCCTTTGTCTGTGTGTTTGCTTGTCAGTTTGTTTTGCTGTTTGTGTCTGAATATTTCATCAGTTGTTTCAGTGCCTTCTGAAAATTGCCTAATGACTCCAGTGAAGTTACAATCTCTGTCCTCTATGCTCTTGGTCCCCATCTTTTAGAAGGCACATTTGGGTCATACAGAGCAGGGTCATGTATTGCAGTCTTCTCATCAGGTCTTTTGTTCCATAAAATTTCTTTTTTTCTTCAATACCCCAAACTAAGAGGAAAACTCATCATTTCCTGCCATAAAAGGTCTGTAAAATTTCAAAGGTTGTGGAACTGGTGTTTGGATTCTTCACTCAGACCTAGTGTAATCCCCTTTTCTTTTGAACTTCACTTTTTCTGGAGAGTAGAGGCTGGGGTGCTACTTGTAGTGGCATTTGTGGTGACATTGCTGCAAGTAGCTGTTGGAGAAGTAGCCCATAGCTCATTTCAGATGACTTCATGGATCATCACTAGCCATCACTAGCCACTGGATAAATCTGAAGTGGAGCTCAAAGGTGACAGAGCCCCTGCCCCACAAGTCTTCCAGTCTGCACCTTTTTCCTTGGTCTAAAATGTGCCATGAATCCCCTTGTCACCTGTTCCAAAATCTACAGAAAGGCTGCCAAGCGAAGACAGAGATTAAGAGAGTGACAAAGGGTTAGATTATAACTTGCCTCTGGTCTAGTACTGAACATTTCCTCAAGATTCTGGAATGGGGGAGACATCTCTGTCAATTTGTAACTAGTCTTTGCTTTGTAGTGAAATCTTTTCTCTAATTGAGAAATCAACAATACAGTCAGCAATGACTATTGGCTGTTTATCTAGAGAACTAATGTCATTGGTCAGTATGTTATTGACTATGTATAACTTTTTAGAGAGGGGCTGATAAAATCATCTTCTTTTCTATATTGATTATTATTATTGTTTCTCTTTTTCCAGCCATCTTGTTAAAGAATCCAAATTACAGCCTTACTAGACAATTCTCTAACCTAATTTGTTGCCATGTCTGAAATACATAATTCCTTGAAGACTAGTAGAAAACATATGGTAAAAGTGTCTATAAATGATAACTTTCTCTTTTTATTTAGTGAGCAGTTTCACAACACAACTGTTAAGTTAACCCCTTCTTGTCATTCCTAATGTAGAGATACAACCAGTGACTTTCTGTTACTGGCTGAATTATTTAGAAAGTAAAGTCTGTTTCTCTGGTTGGTGTGATTCTGTTCTTGAAGTGACCTCACTCCTAAATTCCCTCAAGACAGTAGAGCATCTAGAAAAAGGATATGAAATGTATTTTGGCTTTTTCAGAAAAGACAAGCAGCAACTATTCACAATGTTTTGTTAGTCAGGGCTTAGTTTAAATCCAAGAAGTCCTGGATCAACATTGCTTAGGTTGTCTAGGAACTTCTTAGAAGATGAATGTATTTAGCAGTGGTAATGTAGGTGGTTGTTGTCTGGTGGAACATATGGGGGAATCTATAGTCTAAAAGGCTTTTTGCAGATATGTGGTATTTTCATTTAGATTTTTGTGCTTTGTTCTTTTGCAAATAGTGAGCATTTAGGGTTGATAAAATAATGCACTGCAATGGATAGCTCCTTGGGGCAGGATTTGGCAGTTTAAGTGGAGGTTGACAGGACGAATATCTTAGTTCACAACATACACTCAGCATAAACTTGGAATTGTTTTAAATGTACCATTCTGCCAGTAAAGCATTTGGTTTTTGCCATCAACACCCTTGTTTGAACTGGCCCTTGTTACCTGCCATCTGTTTAGAGTCAGAGTCCTGGCTTGGACCCATATTTTTAACTTAAAATATGCAAACATTTCTTGTTTCACAAATATGCATATTTGCTGAACAATAGTATAAAATATATATAGTAGCCTTGCCACATAAAGTATGAGCTCAGAAATTTATGCAGCAAAAAATTTTCTGAACATCTCACATTTTTCAAACAAATATGTTTTCTTAGATATTTTCCCCTTCACTGGATCCTCTCTGAGAAGATATAGGCAATGTCTATTCAGTACCAGTTAAATTCCTTTTGGATTAGAATGAAATATTTTTTCAGCTTCCAGTGTTTGCTGGTACATCCAGTGCTCAGCGCTGACAATGTCAGACTAGTCAATGTGATGATGATGGAGGATTAGAAGCAGTTTTTGCCACACTAATCTGAGAAGCGCAATAAGATTCATATTCCATATTCTGACACTGTCTGTTGGAACTGAAATCAAAGAAAAGGGGGAAAAGTGCTCAACTTTTGTAAATGTCAGGAGAAGTTAGCGCTTTCTGTAAATCAGGTTATGCTTCTACTCTGGGAGGTTTTTCAAGTTCACCATCTTACAGAAAAAAATAATCACACTCAGTGTGTCTAAATCAATGAAAGAGGTAAATAGTTAGCAAATTTTAATTTTATTCTTGACCTTTTTTAAAAGTTACTCAGAGGACACGACTTCACTATTTTCTGGAAAAGAGGTGATAGGAGCAATAAATTGGACACATCCTAATTCTACAGAAATAAATAAAGAAGTTCTTCAAGTCTATTCATGAACTCACACTCTATCATGAATGGAGCTCAACAAAGTATTTTGCTTTTTCACTAGGAAAACTAGTAATAGTTCCCTATGTAAGGAGCAGGAAGGCTTGTTTCATCATCCAGCTCTTTGAGACAGGATGCTTGTTTTACTAAAACCTCTATAGGATACCTTTAAGGCACATAGTGATTATTGATTGCAAGGTCTAAATAAAGACTGACAACATGGCTTTAAAAGTCAATATTTGATAGTGAAACTGAAGGCACTGTATGAAAAACAGAAGTACTAGAATTTAAAACAGTGTGTCAGCAAACACTGATATCTTAAAATAAAAAAGCAATAAAAATTGTCTAATAATATTTTCTTAACTATTTGGAAATTATTTTGTTTTCAGTATATTTTTAGATGGATGCATAAGACTGTGCTAGGCCTGAGGACTGAAAAATTAATCTCTTTGTTAATTAATTGCTGTGGTCCTTTTTTTGAATATTTCCACAGACCAATAGGCCTTTAAAAAATAAGGAACTTGTTCAAAATACTCCAGAGTTTACAGAATCATTCTATTTCTTCTGTGTGAGGAAAACAGGGAATTATATGATGAGATGAAAACTATAGGAATTTGAAGCATATTTCTTTCTTTTAAATGTACCAAACAAAAAAACCAAACCAGAGCAAGCTAGTATATCCCAATAGATTTGTGTCTCACTGGCAATGACTAGGATCTTTCCTTGGGATTTGCACATATATTTATCATAGTAATAGTGTATCTCTTGGTCACATTGTCATAACATTGTATTTTGTTTTAGCAGCTCAAAGCGTTTGGGTTATGTGCAGTTAAGTCTTTGCCACTGGTCCATGGTTGCACAAGAAGTAGAATAGTGTATGAGTTTGAGAAATATTTTTAATGTTATCCTAGTTTTACTGTTTTTGGACAACCAAACAGTACTTTGATTATGACTAGCATCCCAGGAAAAAGCTATTGACTAGGAGAAGGTACTTGAAAGAAGAATTTTACAATTGAAAATATTCGGAAAACTTGTACCTAATAAAATCCAATCCTTCAAGTAAAAGGAGACTTAAACTGCTGAACATCTGCCTTCTCTAAGAAGAAAGGTCTGTTCAAACAGTAATTATATGGAAAAAGTCATGAAGAAAATGAATGTATGTGAGTATAAATGAATGATCCAGCTACCTGTGGAGCACTTACTGTTGAATAAAGGAAGAAGAGGTCCTTATGCAGGAAACCTCTTTTTTTTTAAAAAAAAAAAAAAAAAAGAACCTACTCTTGTATTTTGATGTAGTACTTAAATATAAGTAATATTAATGTTAAGTGGGTCTCTGCCTTATAAGGAAGACCAGCATAAGAATTCTAAATATTCAAGATGTTAAAAGAACTGATTTCCAGACTTTATTCTTTGCCATGTGTTTACTTAAAATATGATTGGTTTGTAAATTGGAAGAAAAATAAATGTTATGCACTTCATTCCTAAAATGAAAATCAGATTGTTTATGTTCCAAGATGAGCTGAATTACACTCAGTAATGAGTAATTTATAAAGAGATAACAGCTGAGTTATACACAGAAACTAATATTTTATAGAGAATGTCTCTCATGAGAAGAGATTTGGCAGTTTTAGGATAGCTAATTAAATGAGATCAATATAATACATTTTCCATATACACTGTAGCTGAAGAATTTGATGATGACTTAAGTGTTTGATATTTACTCTGGTGCTTACTTTTAAATATTTAATTCAAAATCAATGAAAGTCAGCTGAAATCTCAGCAGAGGATTAGGTTGGGTCTGCGTACTTCAGCATTTACTGAACACTAAAAGAAGTGTTTGGTATCTATGGTAGAGATACCTAATACAGAATTTTTAAGCTAAGCAAGAATATATACCCTTAAAACCAGAGTAGGCAGCAAGCAGGATGGTGAAGGCAGGCAGTGCTGGTGTCATTGTGCACAGCTGAGAGCCACCCTCAGTACCAAAACTCTCCTTGTGCTAATGTTTTTTGATTGTGTTGCCATACTGTGTATATAAACAGTACAAATGAAGAGTTGTCATTGCTCATCAATAAGAGGAGATGGACTTTTAGGAGCTGCTTCTTTTCCTCATGATCTGTCACAATATGAAGAAAGAAGAAGAAACATAGAAGTCACAAATAAATTCAAATCACAGAGAGGCAACAACTGAAGAAGCCAGAGTGCTTAGAAAGATTTTGAGGAAAAAAGATTTACATGTGCTATGCACTCAGGTAGTGGGCTAAGAGGATAATAAATGAAGATCAAAGAAGGTAGAAGTGTACAGCTGATCAAGATGAATAACTAAAAGGAGCTCAGTACTGTTTTTCTTTTTTCCTTTTCAACTCTTCAGCAAAGTCTGTCCATAATGAGAAAAATAATGATGCTAAGAAAGTATTTGCCTGCCTGTTGCTTACTGCTTCTTGCTATGATCTTGCATCTCTGGAAACATGAAGGATCTGTTGCCCCTTTGATTCAATCCCACTGTTGCCACTCTTCTGCCTTAGATTGAAAATTGTGCATATATGCTTAGTGCTAAGTTGCCTTGTGAAAAACATACTTAAAAATTTCAAGTTCTTCAGCAAATAATCCTTTATGAATGTTGGCTACATTATCTTACCTGAGTCCTTATTCATCTTTAATTGCTAGTGGGTTTTTGGTTTCATCAGTTTAGTGTTTAAAAGAAAAAAAATCCTGGCTTGAACTCAGCATATTTTTATTTTTAATGATCTTTCTCCCTCAGTCCTAGAAAATTCATTAGTATGTGACAAACTGTATCTGTATGACTTTAAGTCCTGTGGCAGAAGGATGCCATGCATCAATTCAGAGCTGTTTTTCAAGCGTCACAGAGTTGTGGATTTCCACTTGGTGGAACTGGAAAGTGCCAGTTTACGTCAGATTGATGAATTATGTAAAACTTGGATTCCTTATGTATTATTAATCACCCAAAACAAAGGATGACATTTTAATTAATTTGTGATTATTTTTAATTCTTCCTTCCAAAGCAACTTACTCAAAATAAAACCTCCTATTCTGAAGACCGGCAACTAATTAAAAATGCAGTGAAACAGTTATCAGTGTCAAAAGACACAGAAATTTTGTACAACAGTCTATAGTGTTTAAAGGAATTTAGGGTACTACTTTAGAAACATCAGCCAGGAACCTGTACCCATGGTACTTTAATGTAGGGGTAAGTAAGTTGCCTGAAAGGTTCCATGGAAGCCATGCCTGCATGCATGGGTTTTTTTTTTTAGCAGCAGATGAGGTAACAGAAAACCTGTGATTACTTTTGCAATTCTATATAGGTACATCATAGACTGTTTTTCAAATAGAAGTCTGATCTGCCTATGCTTCATTTTGCAATGTTGCTTTACTTCACTTAGGAAATAATGTATATATCAGTAATCGAAAGAAGTATTTCCACTGAATCATTCTTTTGTCATGTGCACAAAACTTAAAATAACTTTCCAGCCAAGGGATTCTTTACTGGAGAAAAACCTTACAGTAGGATTTAGTTTCAGTATGAGCAGCAGAACACATCAGGCAGGCTGACATTTTCTCTCAGCCAGAGGTACAAATTAAGTGCCTGAGGAAACTTCAACGTTGAGATCAAGATTTTCTTTGCTACTACTCTCCTTCCTTCTTTCTCTCACTGATGCATGTCTAAACTACAAAGTTTGATGAGCTCACTGTCTCCTTTTGTGTAGGTAAAATGCAAAAAAACCCCTTCATTTTTTGAAAAATCTATTTATAAACATTGTACATAAACTTACAAGGTTGCACTCTGCAGATAAAATTACATAATCTGTTCTGTACAAATAAGAGGTTACAAATTTCTGGAAATCAGAGTAATCTGTTTATTTCAGACTGTGGAATTAAGAACTGAAATCAATGTGGAAGTTCCTAAACAAAAGATTTTTTTTTTTTTTGAAGTGCATTAGTATTGGTAACAAAAGAATATTACTTTTCTTTCTATTCACTGAGGACACTCAGGATTATTGCCAATCAGGATTGTTGCCACTCACATTATACTGGCACAACATCTGTGCAAGTGAAAGATGAAATCAAGTTGATTGAGTTCAGTAGGAAGTATACCTATTCTCTGAAAATTAGTGTGTTGTAATTAGTAATCTGCATTTAAACTGTCTAACATTTTGTCCTCAGTGTCTCATATTTAGAAATAAAACATAAAGCTGGAAAGCCAAAATTTTCTCTGGAGCACACCAGTATAAATGAGAGCTCTTTGAGGTCAGTGATGTTAATACCAGAGGAGATGGTGGACTCAAGTAAAAGGTGTCTTGCTCCTTCATGAATTTGCTTCCTTTTGATGGCATGGATATCACAAGCTTGATGAATGTTCTTCATCTGGTAATAGCTGAGATAGATCTGAATAACTCAAAACATAACACCTAAAAAGTAGGGGGAAACCCAAGGGGATTTCTGTTCCTGCATTTTTTTGTGTACCTCTGCTATATCTAATGTTCACCTTTCAAAAGATTTTACAGAAAAACATGTTTCTGTATTTACAATAAAATGTAAATGAGTAAGAGTTCTTTGGATACACTAGCAGGTAATTCTGATATAGTAATACCATGAAGATAATGGGCATGGATTCAATGTTTACGTGGAAGCTTTCCAAACTTTGTAATATCCTTTCCTTAACTTATGAGCATTAAATGAATTGGAATTGAACGGTCTGAAGAAGTCACAGCACTAGATTTTTCAGTTTATTTAGTAACTGTATTTTTGTGTAACATGGAAATCCATACTTTCCTGAACAAGCATAAGGCATACTGTTCACATCAAACCCACCATCTCTTTCTCTCCCCATATGTATGCTGCACCATAGTACTATGGTTGCCTTAGGTTATAGAAAAGTATTGGATATGCATCATAGGTTATGATGATTTATGATGAAGTTTGACACAATGGGACTGTGTGATTTGGGCTGTCGTGAAATTGTGCGCTTTTTACACTGTAGCTAGTAAAGGCCTATGTTTTGGATTTGTGCTGAAATAGTGTTGGTATCTCGTGGATGTTCTAGCTATTCCTGAGCAGTGTTTGCACAGAGTCAAGGGCTTTCTCACACCACCCCACCAGTGAGAAGGTGGGGGGCACACAATAAGTTGTGAGGTGACAGAGTCAGAAGAGATGACCTCAACTGACCACAGGTGTATTCCATATGATATGGCATAGTGCTCAGCATATAAAGAGAGGGGAAGAAGAAAGAAGGGAGGACATTCAGACTGATGTTGTTTGTCTTCCCAAGTGTTGTGACTTAATCCCAATGAGCAACCAGGCACAATGCAAGCACTCCTTCACTCTTCTACCAGTAGGATCAGGGAGAGAAGTGGAAGGGTAAAAGCTAGAAAACTAGGGGTGAGATAAAGACAGTTTAGTAGGAAATTCAAAAGCCACACACACAAGCAGTGCAAAATAAGGACTTAATTCACTGCCTCCCATTGGCAGAGAGATGTTCAGCCATCTCCATCCACCCAGAATTTTTCTCACATGTTCCCTTCTGAATCTCTCCCCCATCTCACCAGGGCAAGTGAGTGAGCATGTGTGTGGGGAGTGGTTGCTGGCTGGGGTTAGATCTGTACGCAATTACAAATTCAGAAGGGTTCTCTGTCTTATAACAAGCAGGTATAATTGTCTAAACGATCTGCAGAAAAAGTGTTAATTTGCAGGTAAAAAATTATTTTGAAAATGATGCACGCTTCTATTCCTTGCTGTGTCCTTCAAGGAAAGAAGCTAAAGTTTTAAACTGATTTTATGCATATAAAATTCTGTTAGTTATTCCCTCAGGTGTATTAAGATCAGAATTAGGGGGAAACATTTTTTAATAAACCATGCATAAATCTCACACTTCTTGCCATCAAAGATTTCTCTCTAAGATTTTACGTCAGCATTCTCCATATCCCAGTGGACATGTCATGGATATATCATTACGGAATTGTAGAATAATGCCTGTTCATACTCTTTACTTTGCATGAAAAGTGCTGATGATACGTTTGAAGTTACACAGAGCCACTAGCACCTGGGAAAGTACTCTAGGGAAGCACACCATATTCTTCTTCTGGTGTCCTAGTTTTTCTCAAGATATTTCCTATCAGTGTTTTCAGAGATGGATTTCAGATTAGAAAAAATTTTTGTCTGATTCAGACTGACACTATTTGATTATAGTCACTGTCAGGAGAGACAACATTTGCACCTTTTTGTGCTTGATTGTCATATTTTCATGACATTTTAGTGCTGTTGTTATAGACCCATTTACTCCTTTCATGTAAATGCTCAGTAATAAAATGACAGCTTACACCAGAACCAGCAAGTTACTTTCCAAGGCTTATTTATGGTTATTCAGGTTCTCTCATAATTCTCTCCCAAAGGTTTCCACATTTTTCTTGTAGAGAAAACTGGTCTTAATAGTGTAGTGTTGAAACAGTGGCCTCACCAATGCACTGTAGAGAGGCAAAAAAGCAGTTGTGCCTCAGCCTGTGGCTGCCTGGTACTTTCTCCTCTACCAGAGCAACTTTAACCTGTTTTATATAGTGCCATAGGATGTTTACAACGAAGTGCCTATGCATGAAGACAGAAGAGGACCCTCGGACTCATGTCTCCTGCATGATCTCTCACACTGTTCTCACTCTGTTCTTGTGTTCTTGTGCCAGAGACAGTTCTTCAGGTTCTTGGTGCACAGGTCTGACACATATGCTAAAGAGATCATATGGATTTGTAGAAGCTGATGCAAGATTTTCCCCAGTCAGAGTAACAGACATATGGTTCACAGAGTAAACTAGGCCAGCTGGGAACCTTGGGCATATTTGACCTCTTTATTTCCTACCATTACAGACACCTCAACCATAAGTGGCATGTTGGCTTCTTTTAATCTATCTTGAGGCATTCAGCTAAAATCTGAAGTGGCTTGAAATGTTTTGGTGTAATCAAAACCTTTACCTTAATTTTACCTTAATGTGATGAAACTCAACTGTACATGCATTACCTGTAATTAAAGTTTCAGACTACATGTTATGAATACTTTTAGTATGAAACCGCATTTTACTTTTTTTTTGTTTTTTTTTCTTTAATATGATGAAATTAAAATTGTCAATAATCTTTTAAATGAAAAAAAACACAAGGAAAAGGAAGGGGTCTTGGATACATTTTGAAACATAGCCACTCATTTCTTCCCAGGGTACACATTCTTGGAAGAGTGGTTTCATATTGACTCCTTAAATGAACATGCTTGAACTCTTTTCCCTCCCCCAACTTTGTATCCAAAATCTGTGCCTCATCTACTCTTTATCTCACAGCTATGATAAAGCAAACGAGACCATGTTAATGATTTTAATTGAGGTTGATATTTTCTCTTCTGAATCACATTGAGATAAAGATTGCATAGCATATGCTCTTTGATCTATTCAGAGAAACAGTGAACTCTGTAGTTTGAAATCAAGATAATTGAAATAGTTGCCAGTGGAGCTTGGAGACATATTAGAAACGTATAAGATTGAAAAATGGGTTGTAGGACTGTTTAAGGTGAGCACACCTGGCTTCAGTATTCAGAAAAGTATTTTTCTGATTTTTTGTGACTACTCCAGACCTCACCTTGAGAGCTGTGTCCAGTTCTGGGTTCATCAGAAGAAAGACAAGAGACATATGGACATACTGGAGAGAAACCAAAAAGGGACCACACAGATTATCAAGGAACTGCAGTAACTCTGATAAAAGGAAAGGCTGAGAGAGCTGGGATCATTAAACCTGGAGAAGTTATGGCTCTGGGAAGATCTTGTCAATGTCTATAAGTACCCAAAAGGAGGATGCAAACAGAGCAGTCAGACTCTTTTCAGTGGTGTCCAGTGGCAGGACAGCAGGAAAGGGGCACAAACTGAAACACACATGGTTCCTCCCGAACATTAATAACCCCTTTTTCACTGTAAGGGTGATTGAGGCCTGGCATATGTTGCCCAGAGAGATTGCAAAATCTCGCTCTTGGAGATATTCAAAATACCTCTGCACTCAGTCCTGGGCAACCAGCTCTAGGTGGCCCTGTTTGAGTAAGAGGGATTAGACCAGAGGGTGTCCAAAATTCCACTTCAACCTCAATCTTTGTTTGACCTCATGTAACCTCTTTCGAAGCCAATTCAACATTTCTAAAATACAAAGCTACAAGTGCTTTTAAAAAGAAGTGTTTTAAACCTCAGTTTCAACTTAAATATCTTATTTTCTATATTATAATGACATATCGGGGGGAATTTCCTGTTGTTTCAGTTCATGATCTTACTGAAACAACATGTCCTTCTTCTCTTGCTTTCTTTGGGATTTCTGTGGAGTTGATGTCCTCTAACTTAGTGGTTGTTTATCCACCTCAATCTTTTTCAAAACATCTCATAAATTCTGAATATCAATTTTTACAGGATTTTTGGCCACTAATCCCTTATTGGTCAAGTACCAGTGTCTTTTGTATAAACACATTTTCCCCTTAGAGCAAGCATACATTATATTTATTTCATATTCACTAAACTTTTATCTGACAAAAATACTTTTTTGCAAATTCTGCCAAGTGAATCTGACTAGTGTCATTGCTATTCTCATATACACATATATAACACATATAGTATGAAAATAAATCTTACTGATAGCTAAATGAGAAAAGAAAATGTGCTTTACACTAGACAAAGTAAGATTCTTAAGAAGAAAGAAAAAACAGCAAAAAAGATAGATCTGAACTGATTTAGGTCACCCACTT
>JAOXXN010000364.1:28049910-28063631 GCA_026770055.1 Myrmophylax atrothorax
AGGAAGGAAGGAAGGAAGGAAGGAAGGAAGGAAGGAAGGAAGGAAGGAAGGAAGGAAGGAAGGAAGGAGGGAAGGAGAGAAGGAGGGAAAACTGATTTAGGTCACCCACTTAGAGGAAGACAAAAAGTTATACTCATAGGCTTAAAAAGACATGGACTAAAGAGTTAGAGTCCCTAACAAATATATGAATTGTAGGGAGGAAAAAAAATCACCTTGGGAAACAGGGTTAATCATAAATAATACACCAAAGCTATTTGAGCAATCTCTGGCAGGAGTAAAAAGAGACTCAGAGGAGTTGGGATTATAAATTGGTTAATGCTGTGCATCAGGGGAAGCATGGCTGGAACTTACATATTCAGTTCTAGGAGTCATATTTTAGGAAAGAAATTATGGAGCATGAAAGGTCTGAGGCTGAAAGATCAACATGAATCAGAGTTTCAGATATCTTAATTATAAAAATCACTCAGGTGTGGCCTTTGATATACAGACTCAAACAAAAGGAAATTGGAAACCATCTTCTAGACATATTTTATGGAGGACCTCGAAGACAGCAACTACTGCCAGACAGAGGTTCAAATTAGTTAGTTATTGTTGAGGGCCAGCCATGCACTGAAAACCAGTTGCTTCCTCACCATTCTCCCTTGTCTATTACTTTGAAAGGGATTCCAAATATTTTTTAGGATCAACAAATTGATTTCTCGGTGAAAAGTATGTTATTCAAAGAATGAAATTGAATCTTTTATCTTGTAAACTGAGATGACAAATTCTCTTGTCTTTCAAACATAGAAATAAACTTGAATAAAAGATAACTAGAAAAGAAAAATTCTGTCAGAGCAGATTATGTTGGTAGAATACCATATTTGTTCATCAGTATGCTTACCTGTTGACAAATAGCAGTACCTGGAAATAGTGAATAGGCATTAGGTCTTTTCCAAGATGTTAATCTCAACCTCTGTGCCTGCTTTCAAGGATTTTGCTATGGTTAAAATGACTAAACAAAAGAAGGAAGAAAATGAGCTCTCCTAGTGCAAAAGTTCTTCCCTGCAAGGAATTTACAATACAGCAAAGCCTCATAAGCAGAAGTAAAAAATACTATTCTTCACTTACAAAATAAAACAAAAGCATTTTTCTTAAAGATTTAGTATGTTATGTGAAAAGGGGAAATTTCTGCAACCCTTAGTGATTTCTATGTCTGTCAGTGCTCCAGGGAAGCTGAGACCCTTGTGACTGACCAGTTGTTCAGCATCCCATTATGGGGACCCTTCACTGTCCAGTCCCTCTGGATTGGAGGATCATTCAACTGTCCTTTTCAGGGGACTAGGCCAACAGCTTAAGTAAGGTACACCTCTCAGCGAGTGTGTTGCCTGCTGTTGGTGGCTGCCAGCACCTGTAAAGGACTCCCACTAACAGTTTATGGCATTACACTTTTTAATAATACAAAATCACAACAGGTTAAGGTTTGAAGATTGCCAGTGACATTATCTGACAGCAAAAACATTTAAAGCAATATACAAGCAAGCCCTATAATAGCAATATTCAGTGCCCTCAGTGATTCTTACCCAATAGGTATCCTGATAGGAGAAGACAGGTTCAGCCTGTCGACTGATTCCAGAAGTTATGATGTAGTCTTCCCTGGTTTTCCCCCACTCTCAACTTAATTAGATACTATTTCCTTATGTTTAGGTGGAGCTTGAGTGACTTTAGTCATGCACACCTTTGTTATTGGTTATTGTAAAATTCTCTCTCTTCACTTTTAAAGATACAGTCAAAAAAATACAGGGCACATACCCAGTGGGGAGTGGTCATACCTTGGAGGTGGGTAACTTCGGGATGGAGATGTGCATTAATACTACAATTAAGATTTAATGAACTAAGTTCATCTGAGGAGAGAGGTTTTGCCACAGTGGTTGGCTCAGCAGCAGGACATCTTCTCGTGTCTCCCCTGAGTGAGATGTGCTATGGGATCTTACCAACTACAAAGTGCCACTAAGTATCCCTCCCTGTAAAGATTTCTATGGAGGGAGTCTGTGGCATCTCCACTCCACTTCACCCTCCATTTCTTCCCCTGTGGCAGGTGCTTACTGCTGTATGGGGAGTCATCATGGAGCATGTTGACCACATTCCATCCGGGGAGTAGCAGCTGCATTTTAACCTATAATTTCTGCGTGGTTGTAACTTCTATAAGAATGTGAATATAACTTCTTAGTTTCCTCTCATTTTTGCCCCCCAACCATCTTCCTGCAGTGGTACTGCCCATGCCTGCTACTGTAGCTACACTAACATGTGGGCAAAGACTATGCCAAAATTCCCTTTGTGGTCTCACAAAAATTTAACAATCTAGCTGAATGAGGTAAACTAGTTCACTTTGGTGTATAGTTGGTTAATTAAAAGAAGGTTTGAAAACATATTTTTCATCCTAAATGAGTATGAATTTCTGTATTCCTTGCGAATTTTGTAATTAAAAAAACCCAATGAAACCTAAGGAAAAAATAAAATTCTGAAGAAAACTTCTCTGCTGTTCCTCAAACACTGCATTTGTTTCTATTGTGAAGCACCTTGGGGATCAAAATGGAATATTCATATGTCTCCAGAAAACATAAGGCAAGCCTTCCTTTCAGGAACCTGAAGCCAGGAACTAAGGTATTTATGCCATCTGATTTTATGACAGAATGTATACTCAAAAAGTAATTGGTCTACTCAGCTCAGAGGTTCATCTTCTTGGTCAGAAAAGGAATGTCCTTCAGGTGAAAAAAAGGGAGAAGACAAACTTTCACTGTTGGGTTTTTCCCCCCTTAGTTGACTTCCTTAAAATTGCTTCGAATGTGGATGACAGTGTGGATGAGTGAAGGCAAACTTTCTGTGTGTACCTGTGTTGAACTGGGGTATATAAGAATAGGTGAATGTGGTTTATATTTTTCATTGATAAGTGTGGAGAAACAAATATCCTGCCACTGTAACTGTCTCCTTCTGTAAAGAGGGGCAGCTACTTATTTGACAGTGTCATGCCTGAGGACATAAGTTGTAGTTACTGTGTTTTGCATCATGGCTGCCTTATGGAGCTAAAAGGAGGAAAGAATTTATTTTTGTTTGACTATATCTTTTCATCTTCGGCCTAGTCCTGTGAAGATCTATCTCATCTACCTCATTCTTAAGCTATCTACCAAGGTAACCTTGCAGTCTCTGGTGAACTTTGCCTGGCAAGTGTTTAGTCATGACTTCTCAAGCAAATAACGAAGAAAAAGGCTTTTATTGGGCTTACTAGTTTTCTTAGAATATGACACAGAGAAAATGCTGGAGATTGTGCCAATGAAAGATGTGAACAACAACAACAATCCCCCTCCCCCAAAATCCCACAAATACCAGTTATAGTCCTTTGATCATGTTCATATTGAAAGGCTTTATAATTTTTTATTAATTTAAGCCCCAAGTCTCATAACTTATAAAGAGAGAAAGTGAAAAAAAACATTCAAGTATTGCTGAGTCTTATATACCTGTTAGAGAGGAGCTGATACCTGACATTTTCAGCAAAGACCTGATCCAACAGGGAGTCTATGTAAGATCCTAGATTAAGGAAGAAGAGAAAAGTCTCATCTGTGTTG
Source organism: Myrmophylax atrothorax (assembly GCA_026770055.1). Classification (NCBI taxonomy): domain Eukaryota; kingdom Metazoa; phylum Chordata; class Aves; order Passeriformes; family Thamnophilidae; genus Myrmophylax; species Myrmophylax atrothorax. The sequence continues at coordinate 28,053,510 of JAOXXN010000364.1, forward strand.
CAGAGACATTTCAAACCTGTTTCCAGGCTTGTAACTTCTAGTAGAGACATCTGTGTAGATATAGACAATAACCCAGTGGTGCAAAAGAAGTACCAGTCACTGGGTTTGGCTCTTAGTTCTATCATTCACTTCTGGTTTGGCTTTGGGCAAATTATTGTCTCTGCTTCAGCTTCCCATCTATACAATGTAAACATAAAGGAAAAAATGAACTATTAATCCACTTTTAAGGACTGCAAATTTTTGGAAAGTGCCTCATATTCTGAATTACTTTAACCCAGCATGACTCCTTGTTAAAGGTTCAAACACAGGAAGGTGGTGTTTGGGAGGAGACCTCTCAGAGAATTTTTCTCACCATACCAACACAAAGGGTTTAGGCTCCTAGACTCAGGATTGAAGACAAAGATAGCTGATGGCTTTTAGATTCAAGCTTAATGGTTGGGTGGGGTGAGAAAACAGAACCCCAGCACCTGGGAGTGGGGAGAAGTTTTTCTTTCTTTGCTCTCTGTGTGCTGTTTTGACTCTTTGGGGTGTTTTCTTTGGGCAGCAGCAGAAAAAAAGAGCCACTGCTTGCTAGTGAGCTCTTTTTAGCTGGCTCTTCTCTTTGCTTTCCCTCTCCATCTCCGGGGACCCTGAGCTTCAGAGAGAGAAAGAAGGGAGAGATACAGCTGCTTTCAGGACACTGCGGACCTTTTTTTTTCCTCTTCCTGGGGACTGATTTGGACTGCAAGGAGATTCCTGGGAATTATCAACATTTCCTCCACTCCCAGTTTTCGTTCTTCGTTTGGAACAGAGGCCAAGGACAGAGAAAGGGAGAGTGTCCACGTGAGTTCATCCTTTATCCCTTCCTTGCTGGGAAAAGATTGAAAATTCACTTCACAGCCAGCCAGGGTGTGACACTGACCCTGTCCATAAATATAACTGCTCCAAGAGGAATCTACCATTTTGGGGGTTGTTCTCTTTGATTTTTTTTCCTTTACCTTTGGTGCTGGGGGGGTAGTTTGCTCTGGTCTATTTACAGTTATATGTATACATATAGTAGTTAAGAACAGTTACCCTTCTTATATCCATTTTCTAATTAAAGTTCCTTTTCCTTAAATTTAATAAAGAGTGAAGTGATTATTGTGGAAGAATCCTCTCCCCTGCTTTTTGGTAAACATTTTGGTTTTCCCCTCAAACCAAGACACTCCTTTTATTACTATGCTAAGACACTCTACTTAAACATACAAAGAAAACACATGTAATAAAGAACAACACGAACGTCACTTCTTCAGACATCATGGTAATGTTTTAAAACATTACCATTTGTAAGTAGTTTGAAAATTTTCATATTTAGGAGCATTCTAAGCAGCTGAGCCTGTTTCCATGCATGTGGATGATAATGTATGCAAGAAACTGAACAGCAGAATGTTGAAAAATAGGCAAGAAAGGCTGTATAGAAAGCTTGCATATGGGCAGCATCAATTATAAACTGAATATATGTACCTACCACTATCCATTTTAAACACAGAAATGTACCATTAACTAGTTATTGATTATGAGCCATAATTTCCAGGCTTAAAAATTAATATTCCCAGTACTCCAGGTTGGAAAAAAAAATTAATAGCAGAAAGTGTTGGGGGGATTTTCTACAATGTAGGGAGATTTAATGAATTGAATGAACTTCTATTTGAGTCCATCTTAGTATATCTGAGCAAAGTGGATTTTCCTTCTGCGTAGTGAACAGTATGAAAGAAAATTGCACCCATATATAAGGTAAAGAAGATGCATTTCTGAGGCTGGCATCCACTTTCCACATTTTCCATCTCTGGCTCTATTGCATTCATGTTTTATTTTCTTGTAAAAAGAAAAAAGGCATAAAGTGCCTTTATTGCACGTATGACTTTTTTGTTATTTCACAGCTGTTACCCAGTACTGGCCTGCAAAGAGCCCCACTAAGCCTGTTTTCTTCATTACAATTGAACAAGATAGTGTGCTGAGTATTGAACTCGATGTCTTCACAATTGAAATGATAGTGCTGCAGCATCACAGAAGAAATGGACTTCAGAGATTTTCTACCTCGGAAGTGTAAGGACTCCACATAGTGCTTACTTCCTTCCACTTTCCGTAGAGGAGCAGTGTCCTCAGTCAGTTGCTATATCACTTACTCCACCCATCTCCACAACTGCAGAATAGTTTTGACTTTGGACATAGTGATGCCCGTTCATTCAAAATCAGGGAACTAATATCTATAATCTATTTTCAGACTCTAGAAGAAAAACTCCTCTGTCTCCGCTTCCCTCTCCCCCACTTTCATCATCAACAACAATTTGATTCCAAATATGATTTATTTTGTAATAAAAGTTCTTATGGTAGGTACAGAGAGTACACATGGAGGGGGTTGGGTCCCCAGGGTAATCTTTGTATTTTGGGAAATGTGGGGATAAAATCTTTGTTATTCAGTAGGGATGGCTGACATTACATAATCCTGGTCAGCCAAACCGGTTCCATGCTAGTAAGAAAAACAGACCTCTTGCAGAACTCACTTTCTCTCAATCCCTTGTTACTCTGAAGACTTGGAAAAAACACTTCCTTTCTGTTAATCCTGAATAATTGTCACATTATTCACGTTTTAGAGAACATACTATGGGGAAATAAGCCCATAATTCACTCTTCTTCCATGCCAACTTTAGATTTGTAGCAAATGAAAAATTTATGACACCATTTTGCACTTACTTTTTCCTCCATTGAAATTGCTCATTTTATTCACAAAATCTTGTACAAATAATTCCTTTCATGTTCAAACCCCATCTAATTTCCTTCAAAATGGTTTTGTGTTTGTGTGTGTCTTTTAATGTCAACGTTCTCTTAGAGGAAACGAAATGATTGTCATTTGACATTGCTTTCCTGTGGTTGGGAGGAATCCTAAATAATCTAGTCTTGGATCCTTTGTCATAAAAAAGTTGCAGGATTTCCATCTTAGCTCTTCATATATTATAGTTCTGCCTTTGTTATGATCCAGTTATTAAAATTATTAGAGATTCCTCTGCCCAAATTAAGGAGCAAACAAGACCATATGCCCAAGTCTATAGCAGATTGAGAGAGAGATAGACAGAAAGAAATAGGAAAAAAGGAGGAGTGGGAAGAAAGAGTGGCAAAGAGAGATTAAATAGAAAATACATCACCACTCTGTGGAACCCAATGGCATTCCATAGGTTGTCTTCTGGTCTTCTTGATGGTGAGAGTTCTGTAAAATGTATAGTTCAATGGATTAATATTGCAGACACCTCAAGACACCTCTCCGGGGAAGTTTTACAGTCTCTTGGGACAGACTCTGGATTTGTTGCATCACTTGGATCACATGCAGTCTTGGGTTGTGGAAGGTCTCAGGAACTAATCTGGGGGTGAGCTTTGGGGCTCTTTGATGGTTTATGACCCCTTCTCAGCTGCATCTCACATGACTGTCCCATGTGCATGTGCTCTTCCTGGAGAGTGATGTTTACTACTTCTGGTTTTGTGTGGACAGGTTTCACCATCATACACACAAACCCTTCCTACTCCTCCACCTGCTGATCCCAGCTAGGGCTATTTCTTAGAACAGCTGCTGAGTTTGGCTTCATTAGTGGATACATCTTCCCTGAACCTTTTCTGCTTCTCCTTCAACCCGAGATAATTGGACAATAGTCTTATCTCAAGCTTTTGTCACAGTCCAAATTCCAATCAGGAGGCATATTCAGGGTCAGGGAAGGGTGTAGTTTGGTGGTTGCAGATGGGCAGTTGTTCCTTTGCAGATTGACATAAAGTCTTTCTGTGATTTTGACAATGTTTAAGACAACAGTATTTCAGTCTCTTACAGCCTCTCCTTTCCTCCTCCTTCCTGTACATTATTATAAATCTTCCTCTTGAACCTTATCAGTACTTTTTCAGATCTGTTTGGTCTCTCTTTTTTGCTACCAGCATTAATTTTCATGGTTGTGCTACGCTAAATTTTCTGCTTCTTATTTACTTCCACTCCTTTTCTCTCTTCAGTAGAAAGACATGGCCTTTTTTTTTGCTGCACTGAAATTTGCTTGCCTTGTTACAGACTTGTCTCTGGTTAAATGAGAACGTGCCTTTTCTTTTTGTTGAACACTTCTGCAGTATCTTTTTAGCTCACTATTGCATATGAGCCCCAACACCAACTGTGATGGTTAATTTACGCCACATATTGGATTTCAGTTTTACAGTACAAATGGAAACATTTTTTCTTAAGTATTCCTGTCATCCTTCCACTTCAGTTTGGATTTTGTGAGGTTTCCTGAACTCTGTTAGGTCTTGTCAGCTTGTGGGTGTGGGAACTCCAAGCTTACTGGGCCAAGCAATGCTTGTTTCACAAATGTGCTGGTTTTGGCTGGGGTAGGATTAACTTTCTTCACAGTGGCTGATGTGGGGCTGTGTTTTGGGTTTGTGTTGAACACAGGGTTGATAGTGTTGAGATGTTTTTGTTATTGCTGAGCAGGGCTTACACAGAGCCAAGGTCTTTTCTGCTTTCCATACTGCCATGCTGGCAAGAAAGTTGGAGATGCCTGGGAGGCTGGGAAGTGACACTGCTGGGACACGTGACCCCAAATTGGCCAATGAGGTATTCCAGACCACATGACAGCATGCTTAGTGTGCAAAGTGAGGGGAAGAAGGAGGAAGAGTGGGGACATTTGGAGTCACGGTGTTTATTTTCCCAAGTAACCCTTATGTGTGATGGTGCCCTGCTGTCCTGGGGATGGCTGAACACCTGCCTGCCCATGGGAAGCAGTGAATTAATTGCTTCTTTTGCTTTGCTTCTGTGAGAGACCTTTGCTTTCCCTATTAAATTGCCTTTATTTCAATGCACAGGTTCTCTAGCTTTTATACTTCTGATTCTCTCCCCCATCCCAATGGCGGGAGAGTGAGCAAGTGGCTGCGTGGGTCTTGGCTGCTAGGTGGGCTTAAACTACAACAACAAAGTGTTATAGGTCTGTAAGGAGCAGCTACACATTTCATGTGGTAGAGACGAGTATTGTGCTTCCTGTTGTTGCGGATAAATAAGGATTGGTTATACAACCTAATCCTTAAAACAAAACTACGGTATAACACTTGCTTGGTGCACAAGAATAGCATCAGTAGTCAGCCAGGTATTAAACCAAGGTTCATTAGCAGCACTAAGATTAAATTAGTGGACCTGGAATTAACTTGAAAGTATAGTCCATGTATTTGCCTTAACAAATACGATCTGTATTTGATTTTTTTTTCTGTCAGGAGTGCTACTGCGTATGGGTGGGTGTCTCTTGAGCTGTGCTGGAATGAAAATAGTTTTTGTGGCAGAGAATAGGATCAAAGCAGAAATCAGAGCAGGCTTAAGGACGACTGTTTTGTTTTGCAGTGCTTCTAGTTAATTTTAATTTATGTACAGAGGCTAAAACAAAACATTTATTTTTTTCCTCCATATAGAGTGTTGTGATGAAGAGTTCATCTTTTGATTAAAATCTTGTGTGTATTTGTTGGTATCTTACTCTTCCTTTCTTTAGCTGAAAACTACATGCCTCTGTAAAATGTTACAGCTTCTGTGAAACACTTATTTAATGAAAATATATTTACTTGTAAATGTTGCAATGAGAACCACCTAAAACATTGCTGAACCACTAAGACCACTAGGTCGATCTCTGCTAGATGATCTTCCTCTCTTAATTTTTATGTTTTTGTTTATAAGATTTGACATTAACTGTGTTATCTCCCACATTGAGAGTTTAAATTACATGTTTTAGCCTAGCTTTTACTCCCTAAATTCTGAATTCTTTTTTTTCTCTATTTTGGTATGTAAAAGCTCTGTTTGTCTGGAACCTTCTTTTTCAGTGTTGTGTGTTGATCTTTTTTTTTTCTCTTTTTTTTTTCTTCATAGCTTTGACATCTTGGCTGCTGAATTTGCCTTGCTTCTGTTAGTAAGACAGAAATTAATTAATCTACTTTCCTAATTGAACAATCAAAAGAAATGATGCCCACAAATTAGAAGACACAGAAATGACATGTACATTTTTGATGCCTAGGTCCAACAATAAATTTTTTTCATATAAATTGCATGCTTAATTAATTACTTTAAAATGTGCACATATTTTTGTGCAAATGCATCTTTGGTTGCAAGTCATAAAAAGGAAAGACAAATTAGATTCCCTTTCCACATATGAAAATGTTGCCCTTGGTGTATCCTGACTGTACGTGATCATCTGCTTTTTTCTCCAGTCATGGTGATAAATTTGGCCAAGATTTTTATACTCTGAATTGCCACGGGGAATCCAACACATTTAATTTTCTCCTGAATTACTTACTGACACGTGAGGTCGTGCTGTCTGGTTAACTTGAACACATTGTAATATGACTGATAAATAAATATCTTTTGGCTTTAAAGAAAAAATGTCTCAACAAGAAGGAAAGAATAGAATAAACTGGCTACCAAGGAAATCAGGAAATTTTTTTTTGCATTTTCATTTGAGAGGATCTTTGGGTAAATTAATGATTTGAATTATTAATTGCTAGTTAAACTGTACAACATTATAACTTACAAGTATCCCTAAACCAATATTAGACATTACCCTGTTTCAATAGACAGAAATTAGTTTATAAAGATGACCATAAAGAAAATGTTCTATTTTTTTAGTTTAAAAAAATAAAATCAGGTAAGTAGACCAACAGATATAAAATTTCATGCTAAGCAGACATCTGTCTTTGACTTTTTTTTCCTAAGAGGAGTAGACTGTACCTGGATGCAAAGCTACAACACGTTTTGGGATGATGAATTTTCTTGTAAGATAAACCTGGCTCTTTTGTTGGTGGTTAATTTTTTGGGTGTGTGTGTGTGTGTGTGTGTGTTTTCTTTTGGTTTGGTTTTTTTTTTTTTTGGTTGGTTGGTTGGTGTTTTTTTACTTTATGTAATCTTAAGGCATGGAAGGTTAACAATAGTCCAGTTGTACCACGGAGATAGTCAGTAAACCTTCAAGACTACTGAAGTTCCTAGATTTACCGGGGATTTGGGAGAGGTGGAGGTTCTGTGTCTTTGGGTTTGGGAAGAAGAATAATATGTCTGAAGATGCCATGCTTAAAATGGCTCTTTCTCAATCATGTGTGTGACTTTTACTGTAAAACATTATGTTTACTCAGCTCAGAAGGGGAAAAATAGTTTGTACCTTTCATTTAGGAGTAACCTGTAAAACAATCATAGTTTTTTCAGGTTGCATAGATACAGAATACATCTTGAGATTTTAAAGTGATTTCTTTCCCATGCCCTTGATATTTTTTTTCCATACCACTACTCATGTATCACTAAACAGGAAAAGATCAGCTTGCAGATTTCTGCTAAAACAACAGAAGCTTCTTTTGCAGCTTGACTGGCTCCTTCCGTATCTATTGCTTCTGCAGCTGCTGCTGAATAAGCAGCTGCTCCCATCACATGCTCTGATGCTGAAGCTGCACCTTGAGCCTTGCTGGCGGCTCAGGTGGTCACACAGCTCCTTAGCATGTCAGAAGCAGACTCCTGAATGGTTGCACGCAAAGTCCCTGTGTAGAACAGGGGCTTCTGAGGACAGTAGATTGGTAGGTTTGGGTCACAGAATTGTGTTTTGCAGCATGTAGTCCTTTAGCTGTAAAGTCTTGTACTCTGATAATCAAAGACCAATTTAACTATCTGTTATTTGGCTCTCATTTGAGCCAACTGGTATCAATCATTCCTTGCAGTATTTGAAGAGGGAGACAAAAGAGAAGCAGCCATGGAGGAATGAATGAGAGGGAGATGAAGAGGCTGCCAGCAAACGTCAAGCCCCCAATAACAGACTAGGAGTGTGAAATGTATAGCTTTTACCCAAGCTAGAATAAGGTCAGGACACACTGATGTGTACTATCCAATTCAGATATTCAGAGATTCAAAAGATATAAGAAACATTCTGTACATATTATTTGCATTGCTAGTAGCCATGAATTAGGTTTGGAACCAGAATTTACATTTGGTTTTAGTCAAAACACCAAAATGATTGTTGGATTTGTTCTATAAATTTGGTTGAAATTTGGAAACAAACTCAAATTCTAAATCAAGTAACTCTTGAGAATGTCTCATTAGGCTTTGGAAATGTCTCCACAAACTTAGTTCATGGATATTGAACCTGGATAAAACAACTGTTTAATTATGTTTACCAATAGTGTTTTGCATACTGGCTAGCTGTATGATTTGATGGTATAGTTGTTGTTTATCCTTTTAGTATAATGCTAAGTATAAGTAGTAGAAGCTGGACAAAATTTTGAGTTTTGTCCATTTCAAAAGAGGAGACTGATGGCTGAGGGGGTTTTTGATTTTTGATATTTATTTTTTATGGATTTTAGAAGTAGCAATAGTAAAGGTAGATCTGCGTGTACCAGTATTTCTAGTAGCTTAAGTTTGATGTTTATACATACCAATCCTATACCCACATCAATCCCTCAAAATTCCTTTTGCTCTTTAGTCTTCTTTTCAAGGTAGAAATGCTGAAAAACATCTTAAGGCCTGCACCAAGAGATATAAACATTGGCAGAGTGACCTGCAAGCCCAGAACACTGGAAAGCCTCCAACTACCATGTGTGCTGCAAGGAAGATGAGGGATGATGGGAGTGGGTCACAGACTCTTCCAGACTCAACTCCTGATGGGCTGTGCCAGGGGGTGGGAGGGTGCAGAACCAAGGAATGGGTGAATGGGGATTGGATGGATGTTATAAAAACCAAGGGGCCAGTGTTTGGGTGTTTGGGTGCACACATCAATGTGTATTCCTGTAGGCCCCAGGCATGGAAATTAAAGGACCTACCCTTTTTATCATATCATGCACTAAGTCGGCTGGAGTCCTGTTTTCTGCTGTCTCTTAAAGCAACACAATGAATTTGAGACAGATTTTCTAGGTACTCAGGTTTTTGAACTCTGTTAGTTGAGGAAAAATCTTCATGAATATATATTTCAAACACTGAATAAAGACAATACGTATTTAAAATAAATTTTTTAAAATGAAAACATGGAAAAAATTTAAATGAGAATAGAGTTTCCTCAACAATAGACCATCAACTAAAGATGTGCTGGTTTAAAGGTAAACTGGCAGGAGAAACAAATCCAACACAAAAGAGATTTTAAGTCAGAGTTACAATTTAATTTAAAAAAAATTACAATAAATGCAATATACAAAGACAAATTGGTTTTAGCCCCCAAACCCCAGAAGAATAACCTGGCACCCTGGGGCACAAACACAATGGTGTTTGTTAGCCCCTATGCTGAGCCCCACGGTTCCCTCAAGTCCAAAGTAAAAAGAAGTGAGAAACCTGCTGGTGCAGATGACGGTTGCAGTCTGGTCGAGAGTGATGGTCACAGTCCTGTTGAGGTTCTGGTCCTCCTCGGGATCCAACAAATGGTCCCCAAGTCCCCAAACCCCCAAGATAATATCCCCTCAGGTCCAGGTGGGACCTCCCAGTACCTCCCCCAGGGGGAAGAGTTCCACAATGGGTGATCTCACTCTGTGAGTCATAGGGTATTAGGAATCACTGATGGCCCATTAGCAGACATGACACCTCAGGATGGGTGTGGAGGTGCTAATGACTTCCTGGAAGGGAGTTATCATAGCTCTTATCTCACAGGTTTCTTTCACACCCAGCTTACAGCCTGAGGAGTCAGGTGTGCCCTGGGCAGCTGCTGCAAATGGTCCATTGTTAACAGTTCTTGGGAAATTAATAGAGGGTATAGAATACACAGCTTCGATCACAACCACACAGTGATAATCTGGTCCCACCTGCTGAACTAGGACATGATGCTGGATGAGAGCATGAAGCCCTCCTTTTAGTTAGGTTTTATCCATAAGAAGATCTAATCCATGTGCTCAGTGGATGTACAGAGAAAGTGTGGTAAGTGAGAGCAACCTGAAGTCACTTTCCAAAAGCATCCCTGATTTGAATTTGTTTGAAGGTGCTAATGGACATGCACTATTAGTTGTTATTAACCATTGGTGTTATCAGCGGATTGTAGTTTTCCACTGATACAGTGGAGGGGTGTTTTCGCTCCCGGGAGCAAGGCCAGAAAAGCGGCGAGCAGCACGCGGCAAGCGGCACGCACGCGGCGCTTTCCCAGGATCAGGCTCCTT
>JAOXXN010000364.1:28069476-28087384 GCA_026770055.1 Myrmophylax atrothorax
GAAAACACGTATGCAATCTCAGTTTTATAAAACTACAATATTTTGGATAAACAAGACTATTAATAGAATACTTGTGTGTGTGTGTGTGTGTGTATGTTTTGCTTAGTTAATGTCTTCCTTCAAGGCAAATACCAAAAATATCTCTCCTATACTTCCCATGTTTCTTTCTTACAGAATTATTGTGTCTAAAGTCTGCAGTGTTAAGTTACTGCCCACAATATGTTACACAGTGAAAGAAAACCTTATATCCTGCTTTCTGGATCATACAAGATGTCTTTCTTGTACAGATATTTCAGTTGTAGGCAAACATGCAAGTTTTTTGTCTAAGCTCATTTGGAATACTTTTTTCCCTCTTGTGAATATAACTTTAAAGTGAATGTTGTTTGGGGGCTTTTGGTGTTGTTTCATGTTTGTGTCTGAACTCTGACTGTCCTCTAGTCCCCACAAATTAGTTTTGTGGGCTTTCTTTTCCTTCAATCTGTTTCTCAAATATTAATTTTATTTGTTTCCGTGTAAAAAGTTGTAGATGATTGATCATCTTATGAGTGCATAGAGATTCAAATTGTAAAGTAAATTGTTTTTCTTAATTTAGAAGAGGGCATTAGAAAAGAAAAACATATTTAAAAAGATCTCTAGTTAATTAGTTTGAAATCCAGCTTTGTCAACTGGTGTGATTAAATTCTGTGGTGTATAAAGCTTCTACATTTCCAAGTTTTGCACTGGATCTGGGTCATGAAGTCTGTTTCAACAAGCATTAAAAAGACCCTATCTGAAATGCCATGTTTAAGGAATCTTTTATGAAGACCTCATCTAAATAAGAAACAAGAAAAAAGTATTTTGAAATGGTTACAGTCATATACAAATGCTAGTCACAGTTGTAATGTGTATATTAATTTTTTTAGTGGTAAACCATGGAAATATGTAATAAATATCATGGATTAAGACATAAGCTACAATCCAATTTTACTTGCACTTCTTTAAAGAAAAACTATTTATGTTTGTCCAGAAGAGACATGCTTTGATAGCTGAGATTTGCTTTTTGACTTATAGTCCCTAATGAAAGACATGCTACCTGATATTGATTCTGAGAGGAACTCTGCAGTATATTAAGAAAATAATGTAGGTTTTAATGAGCTAACGTGCTCTCTGAACTAAAAAATTGAAAAAGAATTAAGAGATGGCAATCATGGACACTGAAAAGGCAGATGTTTGAAAAGATCAGAGGTAATAAGCTTATCTCAACAATTAGTCTCAAAATAATCAAAGTGGAGATAGCTCCTTGTTCTGTAACTTGCTGACCTAGATCTTCAACTGCCATCAATTGTTTTAGCCGGGATAGTTTCAAGGAGCTGTCCTCACAGCTTAGCTGAGACTTAGAGTAGCTGGCTGGGCTCCAAGCAATTATTTGCATCCTATTTTATTATAGTGTATTATTATTGACAATGCAATCACAATAGCTGACTTTCATGTGTAGAAACCTCATAGTTGAGTAACAAAGAAAACAATCAAAAATGCCCCATGTGGGCCCAGTCAGCAGGAACTTGGAGGTGCATAGCTATAATTTATCTCTTTGGATTGAAAGTCCAGGAATGAAAGAACTAAGGTGCTTCAGAATGGCACACAGTCTGTGCAGAGATAGACACAGTGAGATCTTCTGCCAGCCTGTGTATCGAATAAAAAACTAATGTAAAGTACTACAAATCCATCCTACCTAGGTTACAAAACAGGTTTTTTAACTCCTGCCAGCTTTTTACACTCAAAATCATTTCACATCAAAAAGGCACTTTACATATGGAGGCAATAATCTCTTTTTAGTCTAATGAAAATCTTAATGGTTAATTGAAGAATTTTAGTGGCCCAGTTGCAATACCAATGTTTACAGATCAAATCTCATATAGTTAAAATGGTACAGGCATGAACTTCCTGAAGTCTACACTTTTCTCTGCTGATGTGCTCTTCCTTTTGATAACCTTCTGGGCCTTAAGGTTTATAGTAGTTTCAGTCTGAGGACTGTGTGGTGTGGCCCATCACCTGCTATTTGCAGGGGGAAAGGAAGTTGATGCTGGTGGTTCTTCTTTTTTCACCCTGGATATAAGTAGCCATTTTTGTGCTTAGCAACAGGCTCTGCACCTTGCTTTTCTTCAATGATCTACAAGTCCGTGCTTTGCTGTATAAGGTATGTTTCACTCTTGTTTGTATGTTTATTCTTTGTTCTCTTTATTACTGTGAGGAGTGGTTTTGCCCAGCTCTGAGGGTGACCAGGAATGACTGGTCAGCTATCTCTAGCCCAGGATATCTGGTACTGCTCTGTGCTTGAGCTTTGAAGGCCTCTGCTGCCATCTGACTCCTCTGCTTACCTGTGCTGCATTTCTTTCTAAGTCAGTTATCTCACTCCACCTAGATTAACTACATTGTTGTTGCTTTTATCTGCTAAGCATGTATCTCTGCATAGCGATAGCTATTTTCACACACTCTACTTCCAAAAGTTGAGAAAAAACACAAACCAAGAGTTACTTGGTCATTAGACAATTGTTCTTACTTACTAAAATAAATCTTCAGAAAGGCCAAATAAAATTCAGACAAACCAGTTCAGGGGCTGTGCCCTGCATTGTCAGCCTAAGCCTGTGGCCTGTTAAGGGCACTGGCAACACTATCATTATGAGGGTGCTTAACTCTGCATAATATGTAATCAACAGAGGGATAAATTTCATTCAGCAGCTATACTCACCTTGCTGAAAACTCTTTCTGAATATCTATATAGTGTGCTGGCATCAATGATTCCAGCAAGCATGGGACCTTTTCCATTAACCCAATTTAACTCAAGCTATTTAGCATAAAAGGTGTAGTTACCTCATCACCAAGAAAAGGTTATAGCAGATACCTTCGCACTGAGGTTAAGGATGTATTTTTGTAGATACTGTTAAAGACCACAGTCAATGATACAAACACCTTTGTTCTGGCTATTTCGTGTGTTAAAAGGACAATCCTTTGTTGAAAAAAAATATCCATATACTGTTGACAGCCACTGAAACTGTCTCTGCATGGGATAGCTATCTTCTCTAAAGCCTCCACTTAGTTCTTAAGGAAAGTTTTTGTGCAATTAGGCTAACTTCAGCTTCACACCTTTGTGAATACATAACTATAGTTCCATCCTTTCTAGCAGCTGACCCTGCTAATGTGAACATGTTCAAATGGTTAAGATTAATGAGTCAATTATTTTTACACAAACTATCTGTCACGTAGGCTGTTTTCCTCGACTTGATTATTTTAATTTAAAAAAACTGTGCTCAATTATCTTTTTTTATTGATGTTCTTGTGTTAATAAGGGAGAATTATTAGTGAGACTTTGGTGGATGGTTGCTTCCAAGTTCCTTAAATGAAAATACAATATTTTAAATAGAACAGAGTCTTGGAAGAGCTGATTTTTTTTTTTTGAAGACTTTAAGTGAATTCTAGTAGTTTCCGTTGTGGAAAAGATGGACTGTCATTTTACGTATGGACACATCCAAATCAATGCTTATGATCTCTAAACAAATTACTCTGTATTCACTCTAGAGCTAACATGACCAGTTACATTTCATACTTGCATCTCAACCATAAACTAATTCTCTTAAGTTAAAATCTTGTTGACAAGATTAGGTGACAAATTTTACACATACTAAGTACCCTTTGCTTCACTGAGTTACCAGGTATTACATGTTATTTCCAGGGCAAAGAAAAACTTGGGTCTTGAAATCTGTCAAATTTGAAATTAAGCTTTTAGCTATAACACCTTGGCAATAGACTTCTTATTCTTTGGACTTATGTCACTCACTCCAGGAGGGTTGTGAGTTAATGAGGTTATTTATTAATTCATGTTTGACATAATTCAGTCACCAGGTGGCACTATTACATACAGTGTTTGTCTGCAAAGAGAGCAGTTACATCTTGTGAAAATGTTCATGCACTGTCTTATGCACCTTTCTAGATTCTGAGCAAATCACTAACAAAGCCTTTTTTTCTCAAATCCCTTCTCTGTTGCATTAGTATCTTTAATTTGAGGTATTTTCAGATGCTTCTGATGCTTAATGTTTTCAAAGATGAGAACAGAAAAACATGTTGCCCAGACTACCATAGTGAAAACCTTCTGGTTTAGACACTCTGTTGAAACTTCTTTGAAAACCACATGGACTGAGTACAGTGAGGACACGCAGTGAAAATACCCCACAGCTGGTCATGGTTGACTGGGACAGCTCAGATGCTAGCATCTGTGAATACTGTGGCTCTCTAGGTCTTTATGTCTTCAGACCTAACTTGTGATATGCTCCTAAGGTGTATGTCACCCAGACCATGTGGAAATGAAGGAAGACGTTTGGCTGTGTGTTGCTTAATTGCTTCTCTTGTTGGAATTACGGTAATTTAATAACGAATATTGGCCAGTTATTGCAGGTCTTTCATCTTAAACTTGTAGGATTTTGTTACTCTAAATTCCATAATAAAGAATCTGAGTTGTACTTCTTACTACAATATTATTGATGCAATTAAAATTATCACTAGGGGGTAGAGGGGCTATGATTGTTATTAATGGCAACATTTCATCCAGAAAAGGAAAGGAGGTGTAAAGTGAGACAAGTATTCAGTGGATTTGTAAAGGGCTCACATAATAAAACTAGAAGGTCATTTTTCTTTTTATTGTATACTTACACCTTATGATTCATCTTTAATCACACTTAATCTCACAAATAGCTAGCAATTCACACAGCTTCTACCACCTTAAACTATGGTTAAGATGACAACTCCACTCACACATTTATGCTGTTGCTACATTAAGGAAAATGCAGTCCTCAAAATAAATTATATATTATTGTAGAATCATTAAAATGGTTTCAGTTGCAAGGGACCTTAAACATCATCTAGTTCTGACCTCTCTGCTGTGGACAGGGACATCCCCCAGCCTGTACTGGTACGGAGGTTGCCCTGACCCAGGTGCAGCACCCTGTACTTGGTCTTGTTAAACCTCATGAGGTTCCAGTGGGCGCACTTCAAGCTTCCATGATCTTCTCAGGCACAAATGGGAGGGTCACAGGTCAACAGTTATCAGAGTCCTCCTTTCTACCCTTTTTAAAGATAGATACAATGTTTCCCTCTTTCCAAACACCCAGCACTTCCTGTGACTGCCATGATGTTTCAAATGTCGCGAAGGGTGGCTTAACTACATCAGCCAGTTCTCTCAGGTCTTTGAGATGCATCTCATTGGGTCCCATAGATTTATTTACATTCAAGTTCCTCAGAGGGTTATGAACCTGATCTTTACTTGCAGTGGAAGTAACTTTTCTCTTCCAGTACCCATCCTGCTGTACATCCACTTGAGGCAAGCGGGAAGAGAGGTTGCCATTGAAGACTGAAGCAAAATTGCATAGAATAATAAACAGAATGCATAAATACTTTTTTTTTTAAATTACCATCTCTCTGGATCTATGTAAAGGAATTAAAAGCTCAGATTCTCACCTTGTATATATCAAATAGGGTGAATTAAACCATAGCAATTTACTTTAATTCAGTTTCTTTACTTTGTTGATAATTAGTGTTACACTATCAGGAAGACCTAAAAGAGATGTTCACACAGGAATATTACACATGTAAGCCAACATTGTGCCTAACTTCTTTTAGATGAGGATAGTTTAAATGGAACCAGATGATGCCAGTTTAAATACAGTATTTTGCATTTCCAGTTAAAAAAGGCCAAAGCTAACAGTTATTTAGTCAACACAATCTTAAACTCAGCAATTCTGAGCATAGACTGCATAGTCCAGGGAAAAGAAGGTCTGAATGGAGGCAGGCTAAAGGCTGGCACCTGGACAAACCTGTGTTACTGCTGCTCTGATCAACCATTTTTGGTATTTTCATTTTTTTTGGAGGCTGTGTATACGTAGAAAATGTATAATCAGCACTTGTAGAATTCAGTTGCTGACCTTTCATGCGTTGTTTTTTTCATCTTAGGAACTTGTAGGCTCTCTTTGGCCCAATTTGCCGTGGATAGACTGTTATACAGCAGTTAATCTGTATTAGATTTAGTTGTAAATGTGTTGAAGTTGTAAAAGTAACACTCATATAAATTATTCAAGCAGCCCCTTGATTCGACTTGAGCTTTGCTGGTGGTTGGTTTATAGAGTGCAGTTGTCAAGGAAAGCATTTGAAAGCAGTCATTTACTGAATACCACAGAGGCAAAAGGAAGAGCTAACAAGGACAGACAGATATTTAGAGCACTGAATCTGTGTCTGGATGTCTCTTTAAATGTGTCTATGCAACAAATACCACTGAGTGCAGTCGAACTTGTAGAACTCTGTTCCTCCAGCTCTTTCCCCTTCAATAACAAGAGTCTAAAAGTCACAACAGAGAATCTAAACTGAAATTTACTATCTTCTGGATAGGGTTTTCTGCTGTTGCCAAATTCCTAAAGACTAAAAATTAAAGAATATCACTGTTTGTGTTCCTGAAGCAGGTAAATGTAGATGCCCAGTTATGATTATGATGGTGGTAGTGGTTATTAAAGACTGACCAATAATATAGAAAATCTTTTCAAGTAAGTTATGTCAGGAACCTGTTGTGGTTGCAGACCTATTCATTTAATCAAACTTTTAACTGAAGAGCAGATGATGTGCTAGGCAGTATTCATCTGAATTGTACCATAGTACTAAGGGGGGAGAGGTTTCAAGCATGGTGAAGGAAAGGTTCAGAAGCCATCACAACACTTCACAGCCATAATACAGACACAATAAGTATGACATAGTGGGAAGCATTCAGTTTGCCTTCTGCACAATGAGGTCATGTTCTGAAAATGCGTTAGAATTTCTTACAGCCAGTGATTATATAACTGAACAAGATTGTATGGCTCTTTTAAGGTTGGGCTCTCAGAATGCTTTTGATGATCTCTTACCAACGACTTTCAGAGATCCTAAACTGACATAGAGCAAAAGAGGAATCACATCTATTACTGGCTATCAGAAGAACAACAGCAATAACATCAACAACAACAGCAATACAAAAAGAAGAAAAAGCTGTCAGGTATTACAATGTTTACCAGTAGAGTTTATGAAGTGTCTGGGTTGAGAAATGTGTCCATACACATACTCATGAAAATCATGGGAAAGTGGAGAGATAGATAGATAGATAGATAGATAGATAGATAGATAGATAGATAGATAGATAAAAATGCTTGCTGGTAATATAAAATTATTCATATTACTTAAATGAAAGCTCACTGAAAAAGTGCTGAAGGACATCACAATACTGAGTGACTTGGTGATAAAGTGAAAGATAAATTCTGTTTTGTGAACGCAGTGCATCTGGGAACAAATCCCACTGCATGTACGAACACTGTGTGTGTATATATACCCTGTGAAGGGCTGTATATGAACTATTACTATTCAGAAGGAAGATTGTGGAGGCATTGTGCCTATTTCTATGAGAACATCAGTTTAATACCCAGAGACAGTTAAAAAAGGAATCAACTGTTAAGAATTACTATGAAAGAAAATTAGAGCAAACCAGAAAATATTATTATGCCCCAAGTTCAGGATATGCTTGTATCATTAATACCAAACACAGCTCTCATTACAGCATCTCAAAAAGGACACAATAAAACTAGAAAGGGACAGACATGACAACGATGTTCCATTTGTTTCCACATGAGGATAGATTAAACAGACTAGGCTTTCTTAGTCTGGGAGGAAAAATGACTGGAGGTACTAGATAAACCGAAGAATGATGAGAAGAAAGTGAACAGGGACTGATTAGTCACACTTTCCTGCAATAGAATGAAGATGGAGAAAATTTGGCAGGATGTTTACAACAGGAAGTTTTTTTCCTTTCCTACACAGTACGTAATGACACTATAGGATTCATTGTCAGGAAAGTTGTATTCAGAAAGTAACTCAAAATGTTTAAAAAAATAAAAGTCCACCAAGCACTCACATTTTCAAGTATGGAAAATTATCTTTAGATGCTAAAAGCTAAGAAACCAAGCTAGTGGAAGTATTGTGTAATTTTTTCCTGATTATAATTTCCTTTAAGAACCACCTTCAAACTGTCACCATGTAGAGAGACAATACTATGGGTCTGTAAACCACAAAACCCCCAGCCAAATGGTAGGGCTCGGAGGGTTATGGCTAAGGGACCATGTCCTTCTTGGAGGTGGGGAACAAGTGGGATTCCACAGGGTTTGTCTTCGGAGCTGCTCTGCAATGTCTCCATCAGTGATCCGGAGTAGAAGATGGAGGGTACATGCATGAAAGCTGAAGATGACACCGAGAGGAACCAGTTGATCCACTCAAGTGCTGGTCTGCAGTTCAAAGTGGTTTGAACAGGGGGAGAAAGGGAATAACAGGAACGCCATAAAATTCGGGATGGGTATAGGCCAAGCTGTGTCCCAGGAAGACAAAGGCCCTTCCAGGATGCAGGCTAGGGCATCAGGGCTGTTGAGAAGCTCTGGGGCTGTTGAGAATGACACTGGGCCCTGACAAGCAGCAAGATGAACTGGGTCTAAGAGATTTCCTGAGGTCCAAGCAAGCCAGAATTATCTTGTGAACTTATGACCATGTGATTTGATCCTACACATATACTTGTATTTTCTCTTTCAGTTTTTCCATATGTACCTAACCAGGTACTCATTATTATGCAGTTCTTGACTTCTGTGCAGAAACCTGTTTATGTGTAAGAAATCTCTTGGTCTTCAATAGCCTAATCAGGAAGCCAAACAAATTCTAATTTCATGTCTGATTTTGTGATTCTGTTACTCAGGTAACCAGGCTCCTCCTCCTAGTGCAGGAACTAGAAAGAAGAAAAATTATGAAAGCCTTTTTACCACTGAGGAAAATAAAGGTGGGGTTATGTGTTAACGAGAGATAGAAATGTGTCCAAAATATATCAGACCACGGGGCAGTAGAGTTAACCAACTCTGAAGGCTGCTATGTAGGCACTGTCAAAGCCTCTCAGGAGTGGAATTGTCCTGAGAGACCATTTCTCCTAATAAGCACTGCAGTGAATACAACTGAGGGGCATAGTCTACAGGAATTTTTGGATTCTTCTGCCTGCAATGACTCATATCTATACACAGAAATAAATGTGATTAAAAATGGCTAGTGGTAGAAGTCTTCTGTCCTTGTCTTTCAAACACTGTGTGACTTTTGATCTCTTAGAGGAGTTATTTGTAGGAGACAATGTATAAGAATGCTGTTATTGGCTTTTGAGGAATATTCTTTATTTATCCTTCCTTACTTCTCAAGGAGGCTAGGCACTGAGGGTGATTTTGGAATACAGAGCTCCATGATTCAAAGATCCATATAACTGATATTTCTAGAATATTCTTTACCTCATTTTAAATTGTTTTTAAGGTTCTATCAACCTTTCTTTTCCTATCTAAAATCATTTGGCTGTGGAGTAGGCATCAAAATTAATACCTGCTACAGAAAGGTGAGAAATGTCTAAGGTCCAGTGTCAGTTCATACTAACTCATGTCCTTTTTTTCTGACAGTACTTCATGCTTCCAAAGCAGAAGGAAAATAAGAATTAGGTTCCTGGGTTGTCATGAGTCCTGAAATACAGCAATTTCATTTTATTAACCACGACTGTCTTGCAGGTATAGGTTTAAAAAGCAATTCCTCTCAGTAACTTCTCCCTTCATATTATTATAATGGCATTAGAGATAAAAAATGTGCCAATGCTTTTCTCCAGCCTAAGTCTTTTCCTTATGGTATAGCTGAATTGTAAGGCAGGAACAGAAAGGGAAAAAATGTTTTAAAAACTTCTCTAGTCTGTATTCAGAGCCAAAATTTAAGCAGGTTCTTTTTGCCTATCATTACATATATATAGTAACTGGAAAAAAATATTTATTTATTTGTTTGTTTGTTTGTTTTTATGAAGCAGGAGATAGCTAACTGCAGAAATGTACAAATAATCTCTAAATTGATTGCAATTTTATTGTTCAAATAATTGAACTTATTTTTGTTGATATAAGCTATTAGGGACTGTGATGTAAAAGTAACCTAAATCATACAAAGGGACTACATTGCTGAATTCAGCCAAATGAAATAGCTAATATTTGTCAGACACACAGCGTTCTTCCAAATATGTGCAGAATACATTAAAAGAGGGTTGCTTAATTTTAAAACTAGCTGTAGTCTGTTTGAATATGTGTTCCAGATTTGTGAACATTTGCTCATTTGTTATTAGACAAGTCTACAGTGGAGCCAGATGCTTAGCTATAGGGGACACTCTGAGCAGTATTTGCTGAGACACATTCACCTCCAGCAAGGGCCAAGAACTGTAAATAGCTATCTTGGGTCAGGGACCAAGTTGCTCTGAAAATCCAGCAAGTCTAAAGAATTTGCCTTCCTCTTCTGAGTTGTTCAGTAAATCTCTTTATAGCCTTTGTATTATTTCAGAATCAATCTTAATACATACATAGACCTCTCTATTTTTACTCAACTTCTCTTCTTAGAATATGGCTCCAGCTGCTTTAGATGTTCTTTAGGAATATAAGGGAGTAGCCAGCTTTCATTTTTCTGTACCACAAATAATAATAAAAAAAGATTGTATGAGCATACTGTGTTGAGAGGAAGTTCTGAAGAACCTTTAGGCAGCATATACTAGTGATGTTCTATGTCCACAGACTGAATGTACACATCAGTGTCTATGTTTTTAAACAGGTGGTATTCAGAATATATACATATGCACACACATGTTTATAGAAAAAATATGATTGAAGAAATTAAAATAGAGCTAATGGATTCTCAGTACTTTTGAAAATATAACCCAGCTGTGAGAGCTGAGCAATTGAAGACCTGGCCCTGAAAGTCAAGAATGTACAAATCACAGTATATCAATCTGTTTCCCCAAAAAGTATTTCCCTGAAACCATTCATCTTATTGTGTATCTGAATTGTCACAAGGATGTTGTGGCAACTTCTGCAAACCTTTCATTAAGATTTTGAGTCAAAGCAGTATAGGTTGGAGCCTAAATCCTGTAACTCCTTGAAACTGACAGTGATTGCAGAGGTGCTGCTATCATGAAACTCATATACAAATTCACCCAGAAAGAAGTGGGCAGGAGCCTCTGCTGACTTTCTTTCCATATCAGTATTTGATTTGTTTCTCAAACCTGTGAATTCTTATATTGCACATGGCTCTTTTACAATTTTTGGCAATGAAGTTTCCTTCTATTTCATACCCTGGCTTTTGTGCATTAACATGTTCCTGCTGTTGTGTATGATTGTTATACTTATGTTACTTCTTAGAAATCAGGTGGTTGTTGGGGGCTTTAATGCTGTATTTAACCTTTGAGTTCCAGAGCTCAAATCAGCATCGCAATTTCTATGGATCATGAATTACTAATCAGGACTGATAAAGAGCCATCAATGCTGGGATTAATAACACAACACCATGGAACATTGCTCAAATTAAATCATAAATATTCTCTGCTTTAAACAAAATAATGTTACTAATACATTAATATATATGATTTTTGTGAAAGTTCACTGAATCATAACTTGGGCCTATGATACCGTGGCTAGTCACTTATATATGAAGCTAATTTGTTGTTTGTTTTTTTTTTTAGCTACACTATACAAATGTGCATCGATTGCTGAGAGACTGGTCTTTTCCAACACTTGTTTTGCTCTCTGATGGACTTGAAATAAAATGGTCAGAGTAAAACAAGCTTTCAATGGATGAAATCCCATAAGGGACAAGATTTTGTTTTTTGTTCTGATAAGAGTTTCTCAGGATTGACTTAATGTCCTTTAGGAGGAAGAGGTTTGTACCAATTGCTGTGCACTACAATAATAAAAACTATTCTTACCTAATTTCCTAAAGCTACTTTAAAGCCTTTCTCCAGTTGCTCGACAACCGTTATAGGGATTTTTAATCTAAATTAAAAAAAGTAATCAAGGCAGCATGACTCTGCTCAGCCCTTAGGGAAGATTATCCATATTCAACCCCTTCTAATGGCCTATTGCAAGCTGATATATTGGCAGTCATCCAGCCTGTGTAGCAGTCCTAATGGAGTCTCAGGCCCTGAGCCCTCAAAAGAGTTTTCTTTTAAAATAAAACAGGCTGGTTTGTTTGACATATTTCTTTTTTTCTGTTGTTTTTTTGGTTTGTTGTTTTTTTTTCTTACATCCTTACTTGGAGTGATTTTTACCCTGAGCCCCTAGCAGGACTTTTGTGTTAAATTAAAAGAACATGTTTTGTTTGACATGTTCCTTACCCCTTTTTCCCTTTCCCCCTGCCCCCCTTTCTTACATTCTTACATTCTTACTTGGCATGATTTTTATCTTGCTGTGGTTACTGCCAAAGCCTGAGCTCAAAATTCAGACAAGGGAAATTAGGTATTCAGCTGTATTACAGGCAGTTTATGTTCTTGTGCAGCAAATATTCCCTACCTTTCTTCAATCCATCCTGTTAACATCAGTATCCAGTTTATAAATTGCGTGATGCCCAGGAAGTGAAGAGGACTAGGAATAATCTCTGTGGTGTGCAAAGTGACAAATACATCTTGTATACAGGGGAATGTCACTGATAGATGAAGAGAAACTAGAAATGTGTAGAAAGGTAGGATTTGGCTATCCTGTATATACTGTGGGTTCAAACCATTAGATATATCATTCCAGTGGGAAATGTCAGCATGACTTTGGTAGATAAAGATTCCTCAATATGATTTCAGCAATTTGTGTGCAGTCAGATTTACTTGCCTATGAACAGGAGTCTCAGACTTTTCTAAGAATCAAATAAGGCTGTGGGAATTAAACTTTTGTATTTATTCATCAATCCAAAGAAGAAATTATGGTATTGGTTTTAAAACAGCACAAGAAAGGGCTATGTCCTAGAAATGCTAGGGAGATTGGGGCAGTCCAACTCCTGAAGGGTAGGGAATAAAGAAAGCACATGTAGACAAGGTTTATTTATTTGGCTTTTGGGATTTTTTTCTCCACAGCTCACAGGCCAGATTGGCACCTCTCCTAGGAATGCTAGCAGTTACATTAAGAAAAAGATATCCCTGGATTCAGGAAATGTATCTGTCTGCCCTGTGCTGATGTATATTTGCATACTGAGGGAGAATACAACCCTCTCTCATGATATTTCTGATTCTGGAGTTTGTGACAGCTGATCATGTACTGTAGGGTTATCTGATCATCACTGTGGTCCTTAGGGTGTCACTGACTGCATGCACATTTACTCCCATCTCTCCTTCAGGGCTTCCTCAAACACTTCTTTCCCTCCTGCATTTCTTTCATGGAAACAATGCTCACACTGACACCAGAATAACACTACCAGAATTCACCCTTGAACATCACTTGTCTCTCTTAGAAGGAGACTGATCCTGAAAAGTGAACAGCATCTGGTCAATTAAGGGCGCTGTTTGCAGCTAAATTCAATGAATTTGGGGGAGTTTTTCATTCCTCATTCCCAATCAGGTAAGCTCTTTTGCAGGTCATCAGCACAGATGTTGTCCAGAAACTCTGCTTTGGAGCAACAGTAAGTGATACCACATCATGGTTCAGAAAAGGGAAGAAAACAAAGGCCTGTTTCAGTGAAAGTTAAAATAAAGTACACACACATATTCACTGATCTGAGGAGTTATGTGTTTGTGTACTGAGGAAATTTCTGATAATTTTCTTGTCTGATTATTTTTGTGCATATTTCAGGAAATGGTTCATTTGTCTAGCAAGTGCCCATTAAGCGAAGCATATAAGATGAATAGGATTTCTCTTGGTTAAACTCAGTATATACACACAAGTCAGCAATAATACAACTCTTCTAAAAATATACATGTTTCTCATATGTCATCATTGCTTAGGAAGCCAGGGAAATGCAATTCATATGCAAGTGTAATAAAGTGGAAAAGAATAATCAGTGTTCTTGTAGGTCTTTTTGGTTTTCCTCACTTTCTAGAGATTCCAGCAATTTTTCAAAATATGCACTGTCTTTGCAAATTTGCTGCCAGGAAAGAGAAGCTGGTTCATTTTTCAATATAACCCTGTAATGTGGCTGACTTTTATTCAGCTTTTATATTATTCAATACTGTTTGAAGTATTTCCAAGGTGACATCTAGCACGCCCTGGCTTAGTGAAGTATTTAATTAGCATAATGACTGGCCAATATGATGAATGGAAAAAATCCTCTCTGGGTCAAGTCAGGAGACAAATTTACCCTGAACTATAACTGAACTGCTTTAAAAAACCCTGCTCTTTTATTAGTAGAGGCACTGTTTCTTTATGGTAAATATTGACCTCTTTCTGTATCTTTGTCTTTTCCCTTTCTTGATTTTCTGAATTAAAAAAATGTATTTGAAGATATATTTTTTAGGGTGACACCACTTCTTATAGTCTCTATTTCTTTTTCTTTCTTTCTCTTTTTTTATTTTTTCTTAACTCCTCTGAATACATAACAGTCTTGGATTCAGCTGGGAAGGCATTCCATGTCTTTTTGTCGTTTATGGATGCATCATAAAAAATGGTATATAAACTTTTGCTTCCTTTGTAGCTGATGACAAATATTGCCAGGGACTCAATAGGTGGCACTCTTACCTACAAGCTGGGCTCATGCAACATTGTTATGCAGAGAGAGATAGAAAACAAACAAAAAAGCCCAAGAAAAAGAAAGATAGATATTAAAAATGGTGTAGAGCAAGGCTGATGTGATTGTGAAATTAGTTTCATTTTTCCCTTAATTTGTGACATTCTCTTAGCTGTCTGGAAAGGTGTTATTCAGTGACCAAATTAAGTGAGAAGCCAGCAAAAGGTTGTATACATCTGTGGGTAACCATATGAATAATACTCTTGTTTGTATTCAAAGACAATACAGAAAAAAAAATCTCTCATGGCCTGCAGCCTCCGAGACTAAGAACAGCCTACCTACAGCACCAAGAGCAGAGCTCATCATGCCAGGCACAGCAACACAAATATTCTTAAGAACTCTGCTATTTTGCACTAAATGTTGCTTAAAAAAGAATTCCAAAAACCTGCCTGAGAGACAAATACTAGATTCTTTCCTGGCAGTATGGCAGGAAGTGGCAAAATCTATTCCATTTTTGTAGGATAAGTTCAGGAACATCTTCAGGCCAGTGTGTTTTTTCTAGTAAAAAAAGTCCCATTCATATTAATGCATTTTGGATTGTGCCTTAGTTTTCTGATTGCTATATGATATCTCAGGGAGATTTTGTAATGTTCTGAGGTTAGCAAACTTTGGCTAGCCATTGAAAAGTCTCTGTGTTAGTGTTGCAAACTAGAGGTTAAGACATCTGCTTTCTCTTGAGTATCTATCACAAACTTGGCAGGTTATTCAACTTCCCTATCTTGGTATCTCTATTAGCAAACTGAGGATAATAATCTCATTGCTATCTCCTATTCTCACTCACCTTGCTAAGGTGCTGTGAGAATTCGTGTATTTTTTAAATGCTTAGAGACCCTCAGTGAATGCTGTGCAAAGTACAAAATCTTGGAGGTTTTTATTTTTCAGTTCATTCTATCTGAGGCTCAGTAGATATTTGGTTTCTCTGTTGGAACTTGTCATGGGAGAACTTATTACTGAAAGCTTCAGAGAAGTATTAAATTACACAGAGATTTTATGAAAAAAGGAAAATAAAAAGAGAAAAAAATTATGAAAGAACTGCCCCCAAACCTAATCCTTCCATCAAAACACAGAAAATATTTTTATTCTTTGCTTCTGCTGCTAAAAGCCCACAGATATCCTGACTGAAATTTATACACAAAGCCCATCAGAGTTCCCTACTTCATATAACGGATGTCTGGAATTTAGCCATTTTTACTACATTTTGGTATTGCTTTTCTTTAATGTAGTGGGAGGGTTAGTAGTGCTGTTAGGAGATACGAGCCAAAGCTTTCACTTGTAACTTGCATGTTGTGAAATACATGATGAAATACATCATGATATGTTTAAATAATACAAAAGTTGAAGACCTGTCTGCTGATTTCATGGCATTTAGCATAGTCCATGTTTGTCTTCTAGCATATATTTTGTCAAATATTTATTGAATTTCAACCACAGCAAAACCTGCACACTCTCCTTTTACAGCAATAAACACAGAAGCTTGGGAAGAGGGAGAACCATGCAATTCTCTGGAGGTTATAGTGCACTACACACTTCCTTTGCCAATTTCTTACAGTGGATGGTTTTCTAAAACCTTTGAACTGCAACTTTATTCTAACAAGAGGTAAAATATCCTGTTTAATCAATAAGACATGGCAAGGCATGAATAAGTATATATTTATGATCAAAGCTGCTTGTCCTAAATGAACATCCTCTAGTACAATTCAAAAGTAAAATGCCTGAATAAGACAATACAATTTTATTATACAATGTTACTTTTTGTCAAAGAATTTGCATAATCTTAATTAAATGAACAGGCTAATAAGCTCTGAGTATTGAGTTCTGCTGTTTTAACTCTAGCCAATTAGATTTTTCAGTTTTTCAGGTACTCTTTGCTGTGCAAACAGAATGGCTATATAATATTTGGTTGGTTTTTGTTTTCTCATTTTATCAGTAAAACAGAACTAGAAGTAAACAGAAAACCAAATAGCTGACTAAAAATTAACAGAATAATTTTCTGGCAGCTCTAATAATTAAAACAACACCCCTCCCACCCCCGATAAAAAAAAGCCAAAACAAAAAAACCCCTGAACCTCACCAAAAAGATGCAAAAACCCCAAACAAACCCACGTATGACATAAAAAACGCTGTCCAAACAAGGCATTTTACTGCTGATGGAAAAAGTTGTTCCTGCATCTCTGGCAAACATTTAAGTTCCAAGAGATATTTTGGGTGTCCTAAAATGGGGTATCAGCTACTAATTGCTAAGACAGACATGTACAGAAGTGATATCTTTCTTTTCTTCATTAGAGCTGTAATGTTCTTTGTTTCTCTAGTGTGTTTTTGTGTCCTTGTCTTCAGTCGCTGTGCAGCAAATTCCTCCTCCTAAAGCCAGAACAGAAGTGAAGATGACTATTGAGAGCCATTTCCAGCTTTCTGGAAAAAATGTAGGAGCTGGAAAGGGGAATTACATGGGGGCAAAGACAGAACTGGGATCCCATCAGTTCCTCCCTCTGATAAAGCAATCAGAAGTGAAAGCGGAAAGTGCAATATGGGCTACTCAAGGGAAAATGAGAGTGTCCTGTGAAATGTTGCTGTTTAGAAATATTTTCTGTTCAGAGACCAAAGTATTTCACCCAGGTATGAAAAATACATAAAATAAAGAAAATTTCTGAATCCAAAACCATAAAAGGAAGTGTGCACCATGAAACAGGTTTTATTAAAGCTAGTAATTAACCCACATCCATGAGATGAACGCCTCTGTTCTAGTGCAAGTGTTTACAGGAGGAGTTCCTTGGTTTGGTTAAGACTGTTTTTGTAATCTATTTAAGGGTACAACTTCACTTAAGTAATGCAGAGTTGCCCTGTCTGGGCATATGCTCTAAGGATGCAGACCTGTGCCTTTTCATCATTTCTGAATGTCAGTATCAGAAATGAAATGTCCGGGGCATGAGTGTGTGATGGACTGAATGTTATTAATGTCTTAAACATTGTCAAAATCATAGAAGGACTTTTGTCAAACTGCAAGGAAGCAACCGACTGTCTGTGACCACTGAAGCATGCCATTCCCAATGCCTCCTGACTGGAATTTGGATTGTGACTGGGAACTTGAGATAGGAGTATTGCAGATGGGTTTTGGGTGTGTGATAGTGAAATCTGCCTACAACAGACTGAAGAAGTAAACCCTCCCACTCTGGGAAGACCATGTACACACAGGACATTCACGTAAGAGGCAGCTCAGAAGGGTCATAAACCATAAAAGACCCCTCAAAGTGCGGGGGGGGGGGGGGGGGGGGGGGGGGGGGGGGGGGGGGGGGGGGGG
>JAOXXN010000364.1:28087484-28100932 GCA_026770055.1 Myrmophylax atrothorax
CCCCTCAATGGGGGCCCCCCCCCCCCCCCCGATTCATTCCTGAGGCTTCCCACCACCAGAGGTCTGCACATGACCCAAGTGAGGCAACAAATCCAGAGCCTGTCACAAGAGACTGCAAATATTCCCCATCCCCAACAAGGGGCGGTGTCTGAATGTATATTAATCAGTTAAAACCCTCACCACAAAGAAAACCAGAACTGGACCCATGGGATGCCACCCCGTTACATGGGGTGGTGATACATTTTATATTTTAATCTCTCTGTATTTTCTTTCTTTCCCCATGTCCTCCTTTTCCTATTTCTTTCTACTTCTCTTTCTCTGCCTCATATTTACCATTAAATAGAACCCATAATATTGACTTTGGCATCTGGTCTTGTTTGTATCTTAATTTGGGCAGAGGCATTTCTAATAATTTTAATAACCTAATCATATCAGGTTGTAAGCAAATCAACAGGAAAGGAGTTTAACAAAACTCTGGAGATCCTCTGTATCTCTAAAGTTGTCACCTCTTCACTCGCCATTGACGGTGTATGTTTCATTTGGAAAGCCACAAAGACTTCTCACCACTTTTGTACTTCGCTAGAGTTCAAACATACTCGTGCTTAGTGAAAACTCAGAATCAGGGACTTAGCCAGCAGGAAAGAGGTTTCAAAATCTCCTTGAGTCATAGTAAAAAAAAAAAAAATATGGGCAGTTTTCACGGAACACAATTACACCACCTTACTATTCATAAAATGTACTCTTTTGTTGAAATCCCTTTTTCTTTCTTTTTTTTTCCACTGAAGTTCTACCATTGCCACTCTTCACTCGGGCCTCAAAGGAAATACAAATATAAAAGGCAATCCCTGAGCTTTAGGAAGAGCTAATCCTGCCCTCAAAGGGAAATTTTTACTCTGGTTTCTTTGTTGAATTTGCTAGATAGAAGTATTTTGCAAATTAACAATACTGGGAAGAATATCCTATGGATATGCACAAGGGCTTCTCAGCTGGAACAGAGTAAGTACATGAGTTGCTTCAAAGCCTAAGAAACTCTGTGTTCACCAACAGGAATTGTAGTCCCTTCTCACATTCTAGTCCTGTTATCATATGAGCTACTCAGTATCTTCACTCTACTGTTTTTGTGGTTTTCGCAAGTACAAATAGCTAGGGAAAAGATGCAGCTTTGAGACCTAATTTAAATGTAGCTTGCAACACTATTCACAATTCCTTAACTCCATATATGAGGTAAAAAGTATTTGAGCAAGAATTCATCTTTGTATTTTCAGAAGTTAAATAGATTCTTAATGAACAGTCACTCTACCTTTCAGAATTATATTTTCCAGACCTTCTTAAGCCTATTATATTGTAGACCTTACTATTGTAGCTCACTGTTCTACTTTATTATTTTCTCAATGCACTCTTGTTGAGTACTTTATCTCCTTACCCTTAAAAAAAGGATATTTTAAAAAATGCCACTTATATAATAATATTTGAACTTCTTTTTTCCTTGCAGATATGTTTTCTTTCTGTCTATATCTATCTCAAGTGTATGGTATCATTTATGATCTGTGCACAAAGGTATATTCATCCAGATACTTTTATGTCATTATAGCTTGAGATCCTTGGTGATTTTGTTTTTCAGATAGATGCAACTTTATGATCAAGTTAAGTGAGAAGCAGAATTTTCTTGTATTTCTGACTGTATTTTTGTCAGGAATACAGAAATAAATTGTTTTAAGAGGTCTTTGGCTTCAACCAGTGCTCTTCAATTAGACTTGGGGGTACTGTAATATTACAGAAACTGCCTGCTGGCACAAATATTTGGAAAGCAGTATTTAAATAACAAACAATTTGATTCTACCTGCCTTGTCCTACCTATTGCCTTTTTTGAAATGGGCTAATTGTATAATGTGTTGAAAGAAAAACACACCAAGGGAAGTGAAGAATAACAATTGCAGTTAAGTTGCAGCCATATTTGTAAAAGGCTGCATTACTGAAGAGCTAGATCCCAGGATATGGTGAGGAATTGTTAGTTGAATTAAATTAAAAACACTTGAACAATGTTTTATTTCAAGTATGTGCTGTTCTGGTGTAATGGTAATTGCCCACCAGTTTAGAAAGTGAAGTCACTGTGATTACTACAAGGAGGAGATGTTACAAGCATCTTGCTTTTACAAGGAGATTTTTAAACATCTTGTAAGGCTCTTGTCTTCCTGTGGTTCTTAACCTCACGAGTTCCAATTTTTCTGCATGTTCCTTTGGGAAAGAAGGAGATTGACAAGCTCCCTTTATAATATCCTCATGATATGACATAGCAACTATCTTTTCAGCTATATAATAATCTTATTCCTAACTGTTATCTGTAATAGTCAAACCATCACTAGCATTCTGGATGGTTTCACTGCTCATTAACATGTACCTGTATATTTTCTATTTCCATTTTACTTCACTTCCAGTGAAGAATTCTATCTCTGTCTGTATCCCAAATATTTAAAAAGCATATGAAATTAAATACATACTACATCTAGTATCCTAACCTTTGTCTGTGGTTAGATTATTTCTCTCATTTAAGAGCATTCAGAATGAGAAAGACCTCAATTCAAAATATATTAATAGCAACTGAAAACCAAATGTGCACCAGGTAAGCAAGCTGAACCCTTGAATAATTTTATTTGTAGGTCTCCATGATACTTTGTGTTCTTAAAGAAGGAAAAAATAAAATGTACTTCGGTGTTTTGTAATAAAGTATCTTTTAAAATACATAGGTTCATCACTCTTTTGGGAACATATTATTACAATAAGCAATTTTTTTCCATCTTCCTGCACTGCATCCCAGAGGATTCAGGGAGGAAAAGCAGGTATGAAAAATCAAATGGTGATAGCTGGTCTCCTGTAATTTGTTTCATGTTGCTTTATAGTCCAGAAAATTACTTACTGTACATGCTTAGGTATCTCTTACATAAGGCTGCAGAAGATTCCTCTGACATTACTGACTCCCTGCAAAGACATCCTTTGATGTGGAGTCATCAGTTGTCTTGAAACTATGCTTCTGGAGAAGACCAAGCTTAGAAGAGATTACTCAGAAAATAAGTCTTTCCTCCAAGACCATCAACCTCAGTACCTGATCTTTCTGACATGACTGAAATATTCAGTTGTTGTGCTTGCTGTTTCCGTATTTTAGAGCTGTTTCAATCACTGGTATTTTGAACTTCTATTTTCCCTAAGACATGAGTTACTTGATGTTGTGGATCCTTGCCTGTCACATATTCTGCTGTTATCAGTTTATGGTTATGTAAATTTTAGAAGTTTCCTTTGGGAAACGTGTTAGATTTTCTAAAGCACTCCAAAGACTTCGTGTGTGTAGCATGAGTTCAAAGTTATATCTACACCTATATACGACTTTCAACTACATGCTTTTAACTTTTATTAGCATGGCAAATACAAGGGTAAAACAAAATGAAAGTCCTGTGACTTTCCCCCATTATTCAGACTGCAAAGTTAGGGTGGTGAGACACTGGAACAGGTTGTCCAGAGAAGATGTGGATGCCCCATCCCTTGCAGTGTTCAAGGCCAGTTTGGATGGGGCTCTGAGTAACCTGGTATGGTAGAAGGTTACCTGCCCATGGCAGTGGTATTGGAATTAGATAATCTTCAATGTCCTGGCCAACTCCAGTTATTCTAGGATTCTGTGTATCATTCTATTACTATAGGACAAGGTGTAGTGGCTTTGAACAGAAAGAGGAAACATTTAGGTTAGATGTTAGGAAGAAATTCTTTACTGTGAGGATGGTGAGATACTGCAAGAGGTTGCCCAGAGAAGCTGTGGATGCTCCATCCTAGGAAGTTCTCAAGGGCAGACAGTTGAGCAATAGGGTCTAGTGAAAGGTGTTCCTGGGTTGGAAGGAGATGATCTTGATGATTCCTTCCAAAACAAACCATTCTATGATTCTATCACACAAACCAAATGGCTAAACTTCTTCCCCTCCAGGATAAATATTGAGATCCTGTATATAGTCCTCCAAACCAAAGGGTTCTCATTCACAGCTCACTACTCATTGGAGAGTTTTCTAATCATGTAGCTTGTGGGAAGAATAGGCCTCTTCAGCTGCAGAAATAAATACCGTATATATGGGGCACAGATAAAACAGGTAAAAATGAACAGAATAGTAAATATAATGGTGAGAATAAATCCTTGAGAAACAAAGATTAGGAAAACAGGTCCTGTGTTTCAGTGCTCTCATATTGGGCTACA
Organism: Myrmophylax atrothorax; assembly: GCA_026770055.1. Taxonomy (NCBI): domain Eukaryota; kingdom Metazoa; phylum Chordata; class Aves; order Passeriformes; family Thamnophilidae; genus Myrmophylax; species Myrmophylax atrothorax. The sequence goes on from JAOXXN010000364.1 coordinate 28,091,716, forward strand.
ATGAGAGAGGTATTGGTGGAAAAAAACCTGTCATTCATTCCAGACTGTGACTAAAATTTCATTTTTCCTCAGAACTTCATCTCTCCAGGAAAATAATTTAAACCTTTGAAGATCTTGACCTGGAAAGCACCTTTGAGTTTCACTGGCTACTTAGAAATTCTCAGCCAGTGCAAGACACTTCAGAATATACCCCAGACCACTAGCCCCTATTGAATTTACAGGTTGTTAATGAAACACTATTTTACTGCCATGTTAGTGTTTTCTAGGCTCTCAGCACACTCAATTTTCTCCTCTGAAAAGGAGACAAAGCGGTTTGAAAAACTGTGCTCAAGGTCCAGTTTCCTGTCAATCCCAAGAAACATTCCTCAAAAAGGAATGGTTTGCAAACTGGCTCTTAAGAGCTCTGGCTGCAACGGGATAAAGTCAAATAACAACTCTCACAGCTACTGTACCACTAGTAATAATTGCTTCACTCGCAATGGCCTGGAAACTGTGCCTGGGACTTTTTGGTCCCAGTTTGCAAGCTTCTTGATTATCTTATTGACAATATGGCAACAAACAGAAACAGTTTTCCACACCCATTGTAACACTAAGTAGGACTCAGTAAAAAAACTGAGGAGAAGAAGGGCAGAAGAATGTAAAGCATCAGAAAAGAACTTATAACTGCATACCTTCCTAAAGTCATCCTTCTGAGGAATTATTGACTGAAACCACATGGAAAGTTTCTGCTTAACCACATTTTTAAAAGCTTTCATAAATATTGTAATAAAGTTAAATTCATTGCTAGTTAAACCCTAACACTGGCATAAGCTTATTTCTTATTCAGATGACTGAGCTGAAGCAGAGAAGCAGCACTGGGAAAGCGTAGGATTTACATTGCAAAATTTGAAATACCCTTCTGCATTAAGTAATAAAAGACACTCTGATATTCTATTCTAATGGCCAATAAAGCACTAGACCAGTTAGAAAAATAAGGTTGGCAGAAACATGGAATAAATTAGGAAATTATATTTACTACAGTCAATTAGCACAGCATCATTTTACTTTATAATACGAGATTTTCTTGTGAACTCCAGTGTGCCAAAAATATTCCAGTGAGGGAGTAGGTTGTCAAATCTTTTTCCAAACTACAAAAAAATATTTCCATTACCCACTATGATTTCCACATTTAATAAGTTATTTGCAAGAGTTTGGCTTGAAAGCACAAATGTGTGCTGGGAGAAGGAGCATACAAGAGCCCTAAAGGCTTTTGTGTCCATAGCTTTTCTGCCGGCAGAATTCAAGTCAACCTTAAGCATGGAATTTGTGCTCCTTGGCAAAAAACAGATAGGATTTGATGCTGAATTGGTATATCTGACATCCTCACAAAAACTTTCATGGTGACCTGCGTGAGCCTGTAGCTATGGCTGGACATCAGAAAAACACCATTTAGGGTTTTTTGCATTTTTTTTCATGCACAAGGGAATGGCATTATCACAGTTCTCATCTGCCTACTGGTTGGCCTAGGTACAACTCAAATGTTTCTGTGCTTGTCAGCAGTAACGTTACCTGAGGACAATTGTGAGATGATTTTCAATGCAAGAATAAACATATTTTGCAGTGCATTGAAAGTATGATCATTCTGTTGGGTTTCATGTAGTTATTGAAATTTGTTTCCAATAGATTTTGGAAAACAAAGTAGTGATTTTGACCCTGGAAACTCTGAAGAGGTTATATTTTAAGAATAGCAGATTGGTCTGAGACTTGTCATAAAAACTGAGGTTAATTGAGGTACTTTGGGCTGTCATTCTTTACACTTTAACAGAAAATGGTGTTAGGGTCAGAGTCCTTGATCTGCTACTTCACTATTGCCCAAAATACTTGATTTCCTACTATGCTGTTTGTTGGGTCGGCTCACCTTCTTTGTTTTTTTTCAATAATGTTAGATTTACTCCTAAATTTCATAATATTTTCAGGCTAAAAGATATTCACAATGCTATAATAATCTTAGAAAATACAGTTATGAAAACATCCCTTTCAAAATCACACAATAGTAAGTACATGCCAGGTCTGTGGGACAGTATCATTTTTATATTCTGTGATGAAATACGAAGGGAAAGAGAATCCTGAGCAGAAAGCAGTTAAAGTGTGTTGTTCTTCAGATTTCAAAGTGCACACCACATGGCTGCCTTGGAGTACTAGGTTTATGGTCTTTCAAGTCTGGAAGAAGTGTAGAACACCTTCTTATAGTAGTACAGCTAAACACGTTTGTGTCCTTCAGACACACTTTTTATGGAGATCTCCCATGATAATGAGAACAGCTGTATCCATTTAACACAAAACACACCATCAGGCCTTTCCTTTAATGTAGTGATTCCTGTGAGTAAACTGAGACAGTGAGTGTCTTACTGACCACACCAAAACTCCAAAAGTAACCTAAGTGTCCTCAGTTATGAGCCTCCACTGACAAAACAAACTAAGCATTCTTCTGATTCTTTTACCTATGCATAAAGTCATACAAATGAAGAATACCATAGGTTCAACTGGAAAATTTTTTTCAAGTGACTAGCTGTTTTCAATCCTTTCCAGAGATTTTGATACTCTCAAAATCAAAAGAATCCTTCTGATTTTTCCCCTTTCTCTCCTTTTATTTTACAATGATATAAATAAAAATAATTTTTAACCCTACTTTGACATCTATTTCTTTCATTTCTGTAAGAGTGATCACTGGGATACTCTAAAGAGGCTTTATTTCTTTTGGTGTTTTTTTCTCTGAGAAAATATTTCTCTTCCTACTGGTACAGTGGTAAAAAACGGACACTGAAAACAAAATCGGCCATGAACCTGCTGAAAGTTACTGTCTGAGGTCTCCTTAAACCATTTTCAAGCAGCAAATTTATATTTTTATTATACAGATATTAAGTATATAAAGGTATTGCTTTTTTGCCCATATGAATTTCTTCACTTTTGGAATAATCAAATTGATTCTAGAGTTACCATCTTTTCTGAAGAAAACAAAACCCAAAGCAAACAAACAAAAAAAAACAAACAGATTTGGAAAATAACTATTTTTTAAAAAAGAATTAGTGAAAACTATCTGCATTAACAAAAATAATTCAGATTATAGCACCTTGAGGATTCTTTGCCCTCAACATAATGACATTATCATCTTCTTAACATGCCCAACACAGTACCTTATGATGGCCTCAGCAAAATAGTAGAAATAGAGGAAAATTTTTCAAACTCTCTCTGAAAATCTGTTGAAGTAGAAACAATTCGCCCTGAATTTTGCTTCCATTTTATTTTTGATTGCCAAATAAATAAAAATTTCTTCACTACATTTTTCATTTTTCAATAAAGAATATAAATCAGCAAGTAAAGTGCCTTGAAGATGAGGCAATTCAAAACTCTTTGGAGACAAAAAAACATGGAACCATCAGAATAAGACAATCCTCTATCAAATTAAAGACTTTATAAAAAATGGCCACGTATCTTGTCTACTTGTATAGAGAGTAATACTATTTTTTTAAACTATCCATTTGGTCAATAAGTTCTATGTAATTGTAGCAACATTACTTATGATCACTTTGCATTTAACGTTGCCTTTCTGGTTTTGAGTTTTTATGCTTTGGGCTAAAAGCAAATAAAAAGCTTAAGAGTGAGTTCCCTACTCATTACAGTATGCTTAGAAAAGTAGTAAATCTTTTCACTGGAGCTGTCATCCGTTGCAATTTGCAACCAGACAATCCACAAATGCATCAATGTAAATATTGAAGGCAGCATTCTTCTAACTGAATTCTAGCATATTATAAGATTTTCTTTCTTAATTTTTTATTCAAGTTTAAACCATAAAAACTCTCTGAATTTAAAAATGATATTTGCAATATTTTCTTAAATTGGTGAGATTTCTTTGAACTGCTTGCTGTTTTCTATATTTTCAAGAATACTCTTGGTAACACCACAATAAAGAAGCATAGTATTTAGGAAACTGCAAAAAACACGAAAGATGTGATTTTTTCCATTGCTTGGTAGGTTGTTGTTTTGTTTGTTCTTGTTGTTTTTTTTCCAGGACTCTGTTTTTCACATATTGTTGAGAAGTAGCTACATGCAAGCCTTAATACTGAGAAGAGCTAAATCTAGAATTTACCTTCTGTCAGAGCGACTCACTGCTGATGACATGACTTGTTAAAATTTAACTCTTTGGTTTAAATGTGTTTAGAGGTACTGGTTATCACAGCATGCTGCAGGATGAATCTGAGATTGAAATAAACACCAAAAATAAGGAGAGTGGTATCATGCACATGCTAGATTTTCTTCTGACACTTAAAATATATCTCTCACTTGCAGAATCGCTGTCACAGGAAATACTGAGTTGGAAGCAACCCACAAGCAACATCAAAGTCCAACTCTTACCCTTGCACAGGACCACCCCTAAGAATCACACTATGTGCCTGAGAGCATTGTCCAAATGCTTCTTGAACTCTATCAGGCTTGGTGCTGTGACCACCTCCCTGCAGAACCTGTTCCAGTGCCCAACCACCCTCTGAACGAAGAACCAGCTTAAACCTCCCCTGACACAACTTCAGGTCATTCCCTCAGGTTCTGTCACTGGTCACCACAGAGAAGAGATCAGTGCCTGCCCCTCCTCTTCTCCTCACGAGGAAGTTGTAACTGCAATGAGGTCTCCCCTCAGTCTCCTCTTCTCCAGGCTGAACAGACCAAGTGCCCTCATCCACTCCTCACACAGCTTCCCCTCAAGGCCCTTCACCATCTTCATTGCCCTCTTTTAGATGCTCTCCAGTAGCCTAGTATCTTTCCTATATTGTGTTGCCCAAAACAGCACACAATATCCAAGGTGAGGCTGCCCCAGTGCAGAGCAGAGCAGTACAATCCCCTCCCTCAATCAGCTGGTGATGCTGTGACTGATGCTCCCCAGGACATGGTTGGCCCTCCTGGCTACCAGGGCACTGCTGACTCATGTTGAATTTGCCATCAACCAGGACCCCCAGGTCCCTTTACATGGCACTGTTTTCCAGCATCGCATTCCCCAGTCTGTCCATACATCCAGGGTTCCCCCATGCCAGGTGCAGAATGTGACACTTTTCCCTTGTTGAACTTCATATGGTTGGTAATTGCTCAGTCTTCTGATTTGTTGAGGTGTCTCTGCAGGGCCTCCCTGCCTTCCAAGGAGTCAACAGCTCCTCCCAGTTGTATGTCATCTGCAAACTGGCTTAGTATCCCTTGCAGTCCTGCCCAAGATGGAGCCCTGTGGAATCCCACTAGTGACAGGTCCCCAGTCTGATGTCACCCCATTCACCATTACCCTCTGTGCTCGATCTGTGAGCCAATTGCTCACCCACCACATGTTGTGTTTATCCATCTGTGGGGTGCAAATTTTGTCCAGAAGGATTCTGTGAGAGACAGAATCAAAAGCTTTGCTGAAATCCAAAAATATTACAAGAACTGTGTTTCTTTTGATCGAGTAGGTGGGTTACCTTTTCATAAAAGGAAATCAGGTTTGATAAGCAGAACTTCCATCTCATGAAGCTGTGCTGGCTCTGGCCAATTACTGTGCTGTCTTTTGGATGTTTTTCAATGGTTCCTGGAATAATCTCCATAACTTTACCAGGCAATGAAGTGACACTGACATGCCTTTTGTTTCCGAAGTCCTGCTTGCCTTTCTTGAAAATCTGCATGATATTTCTCATCTTTCCGTCAGCTGGGACCCTCTGGATTCCCAAGACCACTCAAAAATCAGCAAGAAATCTTTTGCAATGACATCATCCAGGTCTTTGATGATTCTGAGGTGAATCCCACCAGGTCCTATAGATTTAAAGGGATTCAGCTAGAGCAGGAGATCCTGAACAATTTCAGGGTCGATTAGGAGTTGATCTTTCTTGCAGTCCTGGTCCTCCAGCTCGGGGCACTGAGACCCCCTTGGTCTGTCATCTGTGTTGCAGAGGCAAAGAAAGCACTAAACATCTCTGTTTTGTCTCTGTTCCTGTTTGTGAGGTGACCATCCTCATCCTTTAATGGGCCCATGGTATTTTTATGCCCATTGCTAAAAATATTTTTAAAAAAATTCTTTTTATTGTCCCCCACATTTCTGTCAAGCTGCAACTCCAGCTAAGCTTTGGCTGCATGAATTTTCTCCCTAAAAAGTGACAAGCAGCATCTCTGAATTCTTCCCATGTCACTTGACCTTGCTTTCACTGGGCATACACCTTTCTTTTTGGCCTTCTTTCCTGCTCAACCAAGATGGCCTTCTGCCTCACCTGTTTGACTTCTGACATTTGGGAATTACCTGCAGGAAGTGATGTTTGAAAAGTGACCAGTACTGATGGGCCCCAGCAGCTGCAAAAAAATGTTTTCCCCGGGGATCTTACTTACTAATTGCCTGAGCAGCCTGAAGTCTGCTCTCTTCATGTCCAGAGCTGAGGTTTTGCTGGCACTATTCCTCCTGTCATCAGAGATTTTAAACTCTATCAGTTCATGGTTGCTGTAGCCAAGATGGCCATCAATCTCCATTTCTTGAATCTGAAAACTACCCAATAGTTCTCTTGTGCTGTTTTTCCTTTGGTGGCATGCCTGCAGCAGAGTGGTTTTGTTTAAAATCCAATTATCCAGTTTTGATCTGTTTTGTGAGATTCAAATTTTATTGCATTCTGAAACCATCAAACTAGAAGTGTTAGAACTGAAGTAAAAGAAAACATGAAAGCCCTCTATTAAGATGGCTAATATTCCAGATGAAACTAATTAGGATGATAAGCTATGCACATAACAAAATTGTAAAATTGGTGAGATCAACCCTGCAATACCATTAACTATATTATAACTCTTCACATGATTTTCTTCCCCCACTAATGAAAGGTCTTAGAAATGTGAGATTTCAATTTGCTTTATCGTCTGGTGGAGCTCATCAGCACCACACTCTATTGTGAATATTGTGGTTTTCACAGCAGGGCCTTTTTTATCTTTGCAAATTTGTGAATTAAAATAATTTCACCTGGGGAAATCCATCACCAGAGAAATGCTGGTGACCTTGACAACACTTTTCCATTTCTTCTTTTTATCCTCCTGTTTTTCTCTAACACAGCACAGTGGCAGACAAATGACAGACAAGTGCCTTGTGATATCCATCACATTTATTACATTCATTTTTGTGCTGTTTCTCTAAGGTTGCATAGCCAGATTTACATGCTATCCTGATGTGGAAACTTGCACTGGAAAAAAGAAAAAAACAAAAAAAAGCGAGAGTAATGAAAAATATTGCATGTGGTGTGGTCCACCGAAGCAGGGATAAAATGGGGGAAAATGATGAGGAACCTGCAGTATGAGTAATAGCTAGTAAGTCATCTTTGTGAAGTGCAAGTTCTTACTAATAAGGAAATATCCCATTTGACTGTACCCGCCTCTTTATTCTCTTATGTTCTCTTGTATCTTGATTTACCAGAACTTTAGTAGCTCCTGTCTTTTTTTTCTACTTTCTTTCTCACGCTAAGATAAAATATTTGAATTTTCAATGGGAAACTTTTCAAACAGTGAAAAGTAGTCTTGGAAAATTTTACTGTTAACATAAGGCCCTGGTTTTCTATTCAATATTTAACAGTAACTGGGGCTAAATAGTATCTAATGGACAGAAAGGCGTCTTTTACAAAAGAGTCCTAGAATCAGAATGATTTGGGTTGGAAGAGACCTTAAAGACCATCTAGTTGCAACCCTCTGCCATGAGCAAGGATACCTTTTACTAGACCATTGAAAATTATTTATTTCAGGGTAAACATATATGAGACAACAGTTTTCCAGCTGTACTTTTAAGGAAGCTGATCCATATTGCATCTGGACACACGGCTATTCTGTGTTGGTTACCTCTGTCTGATGCTTCAGAATGGGGATTCAAAGCTGTCACAAAACAAGCCAAACCAGATACAAGCACACAAAGTCTTTCTTTTGTGTCTGTTACAATGATATAAATAACAAAAGTGACATAAATTTAAATAATTTTACATAAATGTAAAAGTAGTAATAAATCTGGTATATTGCAATCTCTTGTTTAAAATCCTTACCCCAAAAATATGTAAATCAGCAATAGGAATAGTTGTCACAATGTCTCATCTAGGTTTTAGTGTTAGGATTAAGTAATAATGCCTTTGACCCTTCGCAAATTGCTTGTGCTTACTTTCTGGATTGTCAGTGTGAGTATGACACTTGCCACCATGTTTACACTGGAGGCTTGAATCCATGAGTTAGCTCTCTTTCATTCTCACTATCAGAAAGTGAAAGAACTCTAAAAGACGGGAGCAATATTCAATCTACTGAGGAGGGAGAAGCCAAATAATACCTATGCTAATTAAAACTGCAATTGTTTATGAAAAAATTAGTACCAGTATCGTTCTCTATGGCAAAGAGTCAGGTCTTTAAAAACATATATTTCTTCATTTCAGGGAGACAAAGTGGAGTCAAATCCAGATCTTCACATGCAATACACTAAAATTGATGGGGAAAATTCTTATAATCACAGTGTCTAAGGTGCATTTAATTTAATTTAAAGAAACAGTATATAACCTGGGGATGCTGAGAAGGAATATTAGTGCTTTCTGATGGGAAGAAAATTTAGCTTTCATGGTGGAAGAAGCTGACACAGCAGCTAGAAGCATCTGTGCATATGGTCAAAGGCCAGGAACCCACAGTGCTCCTTACTCTGACAGCACTGCAGAAAAGGCTGGTTGCAGCCGGCATGGGCAATGTATGCAAAGGCATGACTGGCAAAAGGCCCAGTAACAGTTGTGAGCAACCAAAACCCAGGAACTGTGGAGGCAAATCTGAGTGATACTCTGTCTTTAATTCCTCACTCCTTTGTACATTTTTTTGTTTTCCTGCAACTGTGTGAGTTCAAGGTAAAATGTCAGCCTCAGCTTTTGACTACAATCAGAAAATTGAAAATAAGAAGCATTGTAACATTTTAGCCCTCAGACCTTTATTTTCTGGCTAGGAGAAAATAGACCTAGCTGCATTTGAACTTGTTCTCATCACTCTAAAGCCAAGGAAAGTCACACAGCCAAAATAACATGTAAATGCTTTCTTTTCTTTCTTTTCTTTCTTTTCTTTTCTTTCTTTTCTTTCTTTTCTTTCTTTTCTTTCTTTTCTTTCTTTTCTTTCTTTTCTTTCTTTTCTTTCCTTCCTTCCTTCCTTCCTTCCTTCCTTCCTTCCTTCCTTCCTTCCTTACTTCATTCCTTCC
>JAOXXN010000364.1:28148994-28166821 GCA_026770055.1 Myrmophylax atrothorax
TATTTTGCAAAAAAGCACTAGGTATAAAATTGGCATGGGAACACATAACAATGATCATATATTTTAAAGACATTCAGGTCCTACAGTAACAAAAAGGGAAAAAAGGAACAATAGCTATTAGCAATATTTCCTTATTGGATGCTTTTCTTTTAAGAAACCCTTTGAAACATACCTCTCAACCAGCTGAAGTGCCAAACATGGTACAGCAATACATTGCAGATAAGTGAAGAAAATGCAAATGTAGGAAGATTAAATTGATGTGGAGTTAATTTCTGTAATTTTTTATTACTTACTTTGTGATTCATCTATCCGTTGCACATAACTTATTGGAATAAATAAAACAAACAGCAATAGAAGTGATCTGTCCCACACACCTGCAAATGCGGGTAACTGTTATCTAACATAACACTGACAAGCAGTTAATTGAATTGTGTATGCTTGGGATGTGATTATTCCAGTAAGGGGGAGGGTCTAGAATGGAAAATTTCTTTCCTAATGAGAGAGAGTTGAGAGGTATGGGCAAGGGTGGAAAAAAGTGGAGAGTATATCTTGCTTTTCTCCTACATAGGAAATACTGCTTTCACACAAGCAAGTATAGCACCACTGCTTTTTTGAGGCGCGGAAGTGTAATTATGCATATCCCCACACTGCACTTAGGAAGGCTGAGCTTACCTTGTGATAAGATCAGCTTTCTAATCTTTTGCTAAATTGAGATCACAAAAGAGAGAGAGAAGAGAGGAGAAAAGAGAAAGAAAGGGGGAGGGGGAGGAGAGAGAGAAAGAAAACAAATTCACATTCCAATCCAGACATATCTGGTTAAAAAAATAAATCCGAAACCAATAAAACATAGACTTTAAAAAAAGTCTTGACTGTGAAACTGGGTTTTGTCAGCTGCAGTATCACTTATACTGTTGTCCTGGTGAATACTGACTCAATCACTGTATATAGAAAACATAAAGCAAATTAATCAAAGCATATTCACAGCATCCCCATTATCATCCACAAATGAGTTCTGAACAGATGCATGCAGTGGGCACACAATGAATGATAAACAGTAGTTCTGATGGTCCCTTGCCTTCCTGGTGTCGGTGTGCAGCTCCATGTAAAATTGCTAAGTGCAATACAAGAAACACTTACTGTGAAGGCCTGTCCACACTGACCAGTGTTACTAAATGACCATAAAAACACATTTGTGCTTATCATAAGGCTAACTGTGAACTATTCATAAAGTACTCGTGTGTTTACTAATGATTGCTACCCTTCTCTCCCCTTCTCACTTCCGTGGAATGGGAATTTGTTGCTGCATAGAAGCTCGTCAGGGTACCTGTAACTGTTGTTTCCATGCATTTGTGCTTACTGTTTCCTTAGTTTGCTATTGAGAAAAACAGCGGTCAGGTATGCAGTGAAAACAACTTCCACATTCATAATTGCCACGTTATGGAGGGGCCACTGAGCCCCAGATAGACACAGGCAATTCTAAGTAAGACCAGTGTAAGGATGCAAACCCTGCTGATGCTCTGATAAGAAGAGATGCCCCCTTATTCAATTCTCACTTACAGCAGTAACAATCAGTAATCTAGTTAACGTATGTACCAGCCCATAATATCTGTCAGGCAAACGATGTGCAGAAATGTGCGGACCAGTTCTGGCACTCTGCTCAGTAGTGTCCCTTTTCCGCTGTCAGCAGTACTGTTGGATTCTCCTAATATAATTACACTGACTTTTATTCAATTAAGTGCCATTCCTAGCCTTAAAAAGAAGCTACTTTATCAATTGATTCAGGTGTAATTTAATAATAAAGATGAACTCATGGCAGTGCATTAGCTCTGCTGTTCATAACTTCTGAACATAGGTTCATTCATAGCAGTCGATTTCCATTATGCAACCAAAGTTCAAAAGAATTGATTCTTTTACATTCATTTCTTAATCTATTTCACTTGTGTTTAATACTGTTCCTAAACAACATATGTGAAAACATTCTAATAGTGACAGGAAGAATGAATAATGAAAAAAAGTTAATTTATTTGGACTCTGAAGTTTTGAAATCTTATAACAAAACCAAGGCACAGACCCTCATCTCCATACAAAACTGAGATACTCCATCCTAATCCAACTCTTTCTCTCTTGCTTTGTCACTCCCAAAGCCTAGGAAGTCCCTTCAGCAGTGGCTGAGGGCTTGTCATGACCGGCTTGTCATGACCACCTTCTCATCCTGTTCATCTGCTACTCCCCATGGCACCTGCAGTTTCTTGATTTCAGCTGTTCTGTTCCCTGATGTGATTTACAATGCTGCTTACCCCTTCCTCCTCCAGATACTGCTCCCAGGTATGTGTAAACAATGGTCTCTCAGTAAGCTGAGGCACAGCTTGGGCACAGTAATTTATGCCAGTGCATGAACACTGCCATTAAACAGGCAGAAAATCCTGAAATAAAATATGTCAAAACCAGCTGAGCTTCAGCTTGCCATGGCTTCATTGTTCCTCATACCTGAGCTAGCTAATTTAAGGCCGTCTCTTGTGTTCTTTGCATTGCAGTTGCTGCTGTATCTGCAGGGAATAGAACTTAAAGAACATAAATGATTGGCAGAGGTTTATGTATGTGTATGACAAAACAAAATATATGACCTGATTAAAAACCTTTGTATGACTCCGGACTTCTTAGACTTGCTCATTTGTACGTCAACTACCAAAATGTCACTTGATCCTGGCAGTGGAGACGTTGCTTAAAGACAGCTGGTGACTGAAGTCTTCCAGAGACAAATATGAGTTTAACTAAAGGCATAACTCACTCAGCTCCACTTACCATACCTACCCATCCTATACAACAAGGGATAGTAAAGAGGGTTAATTCTGATAATACTGCGTGCCAAAGAACATCCAAACACCTGTTTAGCTCTGTACTACATGTCATGTACCCTTAAAAAGGAATTTCAAATATAGTTCGTTGTAGCAAGGAAGTTTAGAAAATTCTGGTTTATTTTAGGACCCCGAATGCCTAATTTTTTCCATATAATTACCTTTCTTTCAAGTTATTATTCATGAATCAGACACATGGTGGGCACTATTCACTAGAGTGAATTCAGCTTTAAAAATGGATCTCTGCTGCTGTAAGGCTGATAATGATAATGATAATACACATAAAATCTGTAGCTGTGATGAAGCGTCAATGGTATCCCACCTTCCAGTTCACTACTCCTCTTTAAGACAGGAGTTTTGGTAGCAGTGCAATGCACGATGCTACAGCAGTTACAGCAGCTCTTTGACTGTGGGCATGATCCCACTGGTGCTAGTACTTTCCTTCCCTTATAAAGTTCATGGAAGTATTCCACCATAATTAGAATTCATTGTTCGTCTCACCCTACCTACTATTAGCAAGCTTCTTGGTGAGAGATGCATTACGCATCAACAGAAGGAAAGGGTTTGTAAGCCTAGGAAATACAGTCAATCAAATGTACATTCTATTTATACAGATCATAAATCCAGACTGGGCTCTCTTCAGCAGTTTCTTTCTACACTTGTCAGTGAATCCGATTTTCTTAATCTACAGTCCATTTGTTGGAAAGCAAAAATATAATTGCCACTTTAGTTTATTTTTATTTAATCAGTCTTTTTATTTCTTTCTGAAGTGAGAAGGAATTTATCAGAGTTGAATTTGTCCTGGCATAAAAATTGGCATGACTTCTATGCATGACTCAAGGCCAGCTTTGGATGCACCATAGCTGCAGTCCTATCTGCACTGGGACAAACCTCATCTCTGATGTACACAACAGAGGTAGAGAATTTGGATTATAAAAAGTAGTGCTTACCTAAATTCAAGTATTACAGTGGGCATGAAACCAACTGCATGAAAAATTGGGTTGAATGTGTTGTTCACAAATCAGGATAGGACAGGTTGTTGAAAACACAAAGCATTTTCTTAATTATTTTAGCAAGAGAAAAGTATTATTACACTTAAATATTAGGGGATGAGAGATAAAAAGAGAGTGAGCATGGAACAGAAGCATAATTGTTAGGGCGGTCATTTAGGGACTAAGGAAACCAACTTTCCAGTTCTTGATCCAGTCAGAGAAGGGACAAAGCTCCTTGAACAAAATCTCAGCCAAACATCAAAGCACACTGTATTGCTCATTAAAATTCTGAAATTATCCATTTCAAAATTTCCAGTTGTATCCCACCTTTCTTCCCATGTTTCCAAAAAAGCCACTAGCCCAATTTCTTATGCTTCAGATGTTTTGAAAATGCCTTTCCTGGCAAACACGTGATTTGCTATAGTAATAGCACCCAGACCTACCATTCTAACACTGCAGAGAAATCGTAAAGAGGACACCAGAGCAGGGAGCCATCAGTCTTGTTCACCTTTGGTGTAAGATCAGTAAGTGATCTCAACATTAAGTAACACAATAAAATTATATTTGGAGACTTAATGCATTAAAAGTAAACATCAAATTATTTTCTGTTAAATTATGTTTTTTCCATGTGATAGTAGACTTTTAAAAAGAAGACAAAAGCTACTATGATCTTCAGTAGTTTGAAGAAGGTTCTGTTAGAAAATCAAACTCAGAACACATCTCTCTGGTGATCTATGTATAGATTGGCAAACTTCCTTATTAAAGTTGGATATGGAAGTAACTGCTCTAGTTGTACAGGGCCCCTAAGAACTATCATCCAGCTATACTTAGTTTAAAACTAAGCTCTATCAATCTGATTTAAAATATAAACAATGAAACTTTCATTATTCCTCCTATGAGACTTTTTCCACATATCTGCAGCTCAGTATTCAGCCTACGTTTTCACCTGTAATGAAATGTTAAAGGAAAGTTCTCTTTCTTACTCTTCACCTCAAAGGCTGTCAATTAAGGTTTATGGTTTTGTTTTAAAATTTCACATGATTTTAATTGATAACACAATTTTATATTATGGCAAAGTATTGTGGTCATACCTCAATTTCAAGTCCCTTTCCTACTTATTTAAGTCTGAAACTCATAGAAAGGCTTAGAATACACAAACATAACAGAAAGTAAACCCAGAATTTTATGCTTTCTCAGAATCTCTGCAGACTGGAAGTTCTGAGTTTCATGCAGCTAAAATCAAAGAACCAGAAAGTAAGACTCTGGCTAAATATAACTGTATATGTTTATGAGAAGGATATTGCCTCGATTCTGACATTTCTTCAAGAATGAAGCAGGAATCATTTCCCTCATTTACTTAAAAGAATCAACAATGAAACAGTTTCTGGAATTTAACTATTAATAGAAACTGTTAAAAAAAAATTCTCAGTTACTGTTCTAATTTTACCACTCTATCAGGGTTTGTTTGTTTGTTTATTTGTTTTAATTAAAAAGAAACAAAAAAGTTCATGAATCTAAGCAAAGATAATAATGATTTGAAATCCTGATCTGACCGAAATTATAAAATCACATTTATCTGAACAGGGTCAAGGTATTAGTTTGTACATTAGTGCTTCTGTATGTTTGATCATGTTTAATTTGCCTCTAAATGTAAGGGGAAAAGTATGTATAGGGGCTAAACTGTAGAATGAGTCAAGGCAAAAATACTGTACTACCCAATGAAACTGTAGCATTTCTACACGAACAAGGCAATAGCATCAGTTCTCGAGGCTTTAGATTGCATAGCATCTGAAAAATATTAACCTTTTATAGGAAGAAAATCAAAAGGTAAAATATAGTCCAGCACCTACTAAAAATAAGTAAAAACCCCAGTACTTATTAAATAAAGGGAATAAAGGACAAGCAAGTTGTTGCAAATTAAGAATGTGGAGCCCAGTCATTTTAATCCCTTTCAATATGAAACAAATCACTCACACTGGTCACGAAGACAGCTCCCTCTACACTCAAATTATTCACTTGAAGATAAGCTCCCATCAAACTCTTTAGGGGTTTAACTAATTTACTGCACAGATACGGCACGTCTGTTGTAATAACAGGTAGGATGTATTGGGGTCGACCATTTATCAGAATTAGACTTCTTTTTTCAATTCACAGTGAATTATGCTGCCTACACTGCTCCTCTTTCTCAGAGCTTCCCATCCCCTTACGGCCCCTAATGTGGCAGGCAAACAAAATTGACAGTCTCATCTTGTCAACAAGGGGTGATTCTCCTGAGAAGCCATTTAACTTTGCAGAGGAAGCAATGTATTAATGTGCCTATCCCAGGAATGTTAATCATCTTCAAGCTCCCTCTAACTCTGACATGAACAAAATCACCAAATTTGTTTACTAAATGAATCGTAATATGCTAATAAGAGTGCATGACATATATGGTAAAGCCAAACAG
This sequence comes from Myrmophylax atrothorax, assembly GCA_026770055.1. Classification (NCBI taxonomy): domain Eukaryota; kingdom Metazoa; phylum Chordata; class Aves; order Passeriformes; family Thamnophilidae; genus Myrmophylax; species Myrmophylax atrothorax. The sequence goes on from JAOXXN010000364.1 coordinate 28,155,288, forward strand.
ATGGTTTGTTTACTCCACTTTACAACTTTATAAATGTTGTAACTCTGAAGATGTTAGTGAGAATTATTGGTTTGTTGGCAGTGGCAAACATACCTTTTGCATACTTAATCCACAGTTAGCGTCAGAAAACAATTTGTCATCACCGTGGAATGCACAAAAAATGTTAATGAAGAGACAGCATTTTGGAAGGCAGGATAGCTGGCTGTGCAAACAAATACTAAGGTTAAATGTGAAACTAATATCTCATGTCAATGTTCACTACCAAATACTTTTTAATGTAAAATCTGTCAGGTTTGGGATTCTAGAAAAGCCCAATAATACAGTACAAACCTGTTGCGGTGTTCAGTGAGATGGTCCCTATGGTGTGAACAGAATTACACTTTCACAACAGTTGTGTGTGCTCAGAAGCATTGAGGTCATGTCATACTCTTAATATATTACTATTGTTGTACATTAAAGACAAAAAAAATTACAAACAAAAAGCACAACCACTGGCATAGTTGCCAAAGTTCACACAGAAGAGATCAAAACTGTGTTGTAACACTTCAACCTCTCACTTTACAAGCTGCCTGGAAGCAAAACAGACTCATTACAGAATAGCTGGCACTCTTGTCTAATACCTGAACTGGCTGAGAAAATTTAGAATAAAAAGATTTGTCTGACAATATTTCGTAAGTGAACTTGGTATAGCAAGGTTACATGCATGAGGTCATCATACATATGTCAAAGTCTCTGACGGAAATAGGTGTGGAGCACCACTAGAATCAGTCCAAAGCTGTTTCTATAATCTACACAAGCTCTGCAAAAAACTTAAGCCATGCAGATGAGGTATACATAGCCATGCACTGCAGTCATGTACTAGGTCCTCATCTCAGCTGTGTTGAAGTATTTTCCTGGTCCTTCACACAAGATGTATTTCTCCTTAACAAGTAATGAACCAACATCCAGGTAGAATCTGTGGCCAAACTGCATGTGTTAACATTTTTTTCCATCCTAAATCATCTAACTATTACATGATCCAGGTTTTGTAGTAAGCAGTTTTCATCCTTCATTTTATTTTACTGTTAGAACAGACATGCAAAATGTGATAATTTTACAAGTCTTTACACGAAGTCCCTGTGTTAGGTTGAGCTGGCAAAATCCATGTCACACTATCTGGGCCTGCCGAAATGAGGCCTACTAAAATTAAGGCCTAAACTACCACCGCCTGTTCAGTTCAGCACCCCACTCATTAATTTTACTGAGCTTCAAGTTTGAGTAAAAGCAGAAATAAAGATAACACTCTGCCAGAACTGCTACTACCAACTCTGCTTTCAAACAAATTCTTTCAGATATTGATGCACAGCAACACTTTATCTCGTGATTTGCTTAAAAGGTTCACAAACTACTGATTGCACCTCAAGTTCAAATTCATAATAAAACCTCAGATCTAGGGATAGTTTTCTACAATTTCAGGTTCTGCAGAAAATCTGAAAACCATTAATTTTGCTCACAATTCAATAGCAATTCTAATTTCTAATGTGTTTTTTTGGTCAAAAAATGCCTATTTATTTATATAATACCAGAGGAACTATATAACCAATTATGATGTGGCACTTCAACAGTGTTCCTTTGTTAAGAATTTTACATTACTAAATAAGTACTCCTACCAGGTCAACTGATAGCTGATTATATCCTATAACCTCTCTTCATTGATGCCCCGACTCCTTAGTAATTTCAATCCTCCGAGATTCTTCCATATGTACTATTGTCAGCAGTTATTAAATTCTCAACATTTTACTCATCCACAAGAGACTGTGCAAAGATATCTAAGTTCAGCTTGCTGTCCAAGGATTACGTTGGAAGAAACATTAGTGGCCATCCTAGCCTGGCGCTTATATCTCATTTGAAACATCTACTCATTCCTGACCAACAAAAAAATTTCAATAAAGTACTTTTACTGGTTTAACAGCAGCGAGCTCCTGGGATTGTCAAAGTGCTCAGTCTTTTCCAAGGAGAGAAGGAATCAGCAGCTCAAATATAATTAACCTTCCATTCTCAATGCAAACTGCCACGCAGAGGAGCCCTGCAGTCTATTAGTGAAGTTATAACGGCCAACAGGCAGAGGCAAAATTGGTCAAAAAGTTGGCTGCTGCTGTCATATTTTTAGAATTATGATTAATGACACTAATAATGTGGATGATTACTGATATGTGTATCTCCTGCAGTTTATCATATTGCACTGGCTGCCTACGTCCACAATAAACATGATGCTATCATTTACCTCTTTATTGAAGGCAATCCTTCTCTTGAAGGAGCACATTCTAATTACTTTGTAATGTTTTATGTCTTAAACATTTTGCAGCTCTGGACCTTGCCAACTGCTTCATGTCTACCATTGATTAATTACAGAATGTTTAATCAAAATTTAGAACCTAATGCAGTCATTTATGATTGTGCTGCAGTGCCAAGGTAGTTAGGCTGCTGTCCCAAGCTTGGAGAGTGCTGCATTCAAAATTAAACCCCAGAAACGTGGAAGATGCCAATGATTTTACCTCAAGTGATTTGAGTTTAAAAATCTTACTTCAGTCGATGAATGAGAGGCACCCACTCAAAAGAGGAGGGGAGGGGGTGTCTTTCTTGCGTATGTATGTGTGCTTCCATGTTCCTATCACATTTTTCTTCTTCTTTAAATATCTTTTCTTTTTCTGCCATTGCTGCTGCAGTTGCAGTTCCTTTACAAGCCTTTCCTCTGCTAAAGCTCTTGAAAACACCAGTCAAGAGAGTGTAGTTTTGAAGTGGTTAAATGAGTGAAAAATTATTTGCAGGGACAAACACATAAGTTTTTTTTAATGTGGATTTTTATGGTACTGTCATACAACCATTCACCGTTGAAGTTAAGTGTTTTTTTAATACCATTACTGAACTGCTGAAATGGATGCTAATATAGCTTGGAGTGCTAATGTCAAATCCTGGTAATAAAAAAGACAGACTGCTGAATGAAATAATTTCAAGTAAAAAATAGAACAAAAGTGCTCTCACTCTCGCTCTACACTTTTATTGAATTGGGACTGACTGAGCCAATTGCTTTAGAAGTCTGTAAAACACAATTACTAGTGAGCTGACTGACCCAGCAGTGCCCCTTCTGTGACACAACAGACTAAAAAGGCTGCAGAATTAGTGCTGCTCCCTTATCTGGCTATCAGACCTGGGAGAGATACGACACAGGATCTGTTATCCTTTCCACCAGAGCCTCTCCTCATGAAATCTTGGTTCTCAGTCTTGCATAATACATCATCTGCATACATCTTCTTCTTGAAAGAAGGCCTCATTTACCTTTTCTGAGAGGGAATTCAAGTTCTTTTTCTATCCATTGTATTTTTAGGTCCTTATCTAACAACACAGCTATATATAGGTGTTTCTTTCAATACATGCATCCACAGATACACACACATATATAGTTGTTTGCGTTATTTTTAATTTCACATTTTGTGTGTAAAATACAGAAGTACAATGTAAGATTTATAGGCAGCAAAACTAACTATGTCCTATTGGTATTTTCAGTTGTAAGTGGCTGAACTGTAATTGCTTTTTTATTCTGGCATAACAAAGTAAAGGGGAGAGAGAGAAAGAGAGGGGAAAGAGAGGAAGCAGGACAGAAAAGAAAAAGTGTATTGAACTGGAGGCAGGCAACACTTTTTCCTACTTAATAAAATAAGCAATGAAGTTTAGAAAGCACTAGAATCAAAATCAGTAACACTGGAAATAAGAACTTAGAAAACTTATAGTTTACATCTTATTTTTCAGACCTATATAGTTTGATACAGACATATAGCTTAGGGAGATTTTTCCCCCTCTTTTTATTAAAAAAACCCAAAAACCAAAACAGAAAAACAAACAAAAACCCAAACCAACCAAATCAAACCAAACCAAACCAAAAAGAAGGCAAACCCAAAGTGACAGGAAAAGCTATCATCATATTACAGTCCTTTCCTTTCTTTCTCTCCCCCAGCCCTTCCCAAACAAAACAAACCACTTTACATTTATATACAATGCCGATAAAGTCCTGCAACTCTTTCTTTTTTATGAAAGTGCACATTTCTGGAAAATCTAAAACTTTTTACTTTCTCTTCCAGGTCCATTTATATAGAGCTTGAAGGTGCCTTATGGCAAAAATGTTAAATTATTTCTTAGACAGATCATTTAAAGCTACGCTTTTAGGGCAAGCTTAAAAGTGAAATAAGTTTTTCATTAAAAAAATAATAAAAAAGTTTGCTTAGCACAAGGCAAACTGTTACTATAAAAGATGTTGCTGGAAAGTAGGAAGCTCTACAAAAAGCCTTAGATTTTCTTTAGAATTGGTGGGCTTAAAACTTCTGTCAGGAAATACCCAGTGTTTGCCACTAAAAGGTCAAATTGTGATGAGCCATAAGTGGTATCTCACCTGAGGTATTCTTGGGTTACCTCAGGTCCCAACAGACCATCTGATGCAGCTCTAGAGGTATCATTAGAGAAGGTTTTATGTGTACGTGCTGGATGTGAAGGAGTGGTTTAGACTGTAATACCTACAGCATAACATCCCGAATACTGGCACATAATGTGTGGCACTGCTTTCCTGAAGATACAAAGGACAGCAAACTATGAGTACTGCAGATCAGGATCAAGGGGTAGTAAAAAGCTGTGAACAGTGTCTTGCAGTACACTTGCACTCCCTTGACCCTGTTGACCACTTAAGTCTCATTCATAACTCTGCAAGTCTTCCTTCAGGATCACTCTGAGACAGTTAGCGATATAGTTATCTTTACCCTTAATTGTTTGTACCTTAACAGTATATTCCTGCAACTACAGGCTCTACTTCACAAAATTGCTATTGCTCCCTGTCCTATTTGCTAACCACTAGCAGCTTGTATAACCATAAAAAGATGTGCCAGATTTAGAGAGGCTGGGTTTTGGGGTTTATTTTCCCCAGAGCCCATAAATTACCAACTACTTTTGAGTAACATCTTTTAATAAGACGTATTTCAATGGAAAACATTCCCATCTCACCTGTCTCACTAGCTAAGACCTATTTTGTCAAAAAGCAATGGAACAGAAATCCGAATGAGATTTATTTTACTATACTGATCAACTGCTACATAATTTTACTTCAAAAAGTATTTTGAAATGTCTGCTTCTGTCTAGATACATTGGTAGGACTGCACAGTATCATCCAAAAGAAGGTGTTGTAGCTATGTGGAGTCACCTACATCTGGTAAATCTGTCCCCCCCCTCCCAGCTTTTTTTTTTTTCCTTTGGTCATTCCTATGACTTGCCTCACCAGTTTTCTTACTTTCAGGTAACTTCATGTTAATTTGGTATACACCCCAGAACAATCACTCTGTTCATGTTACAGTGAATGAAATGGCTAAAATCTAGAAGGAAAGGCATCATCATCATTAAGAGGAGAAGATAATGGCCTCAGTTACTAGTAATTTTTGGTTAGGCTGCAAGATCTGATGTAAAGTTTGCTTCTTCAGTTGAAAGTTCCTCTTTTCAGACAGATGTGCACAGATAACAAATGTATAATGGATTTATGTATGGTGGCATTTGCCTGCCGGCTGAGTGTCTCTCTTCTTCATTGAGAGATGTAAACCCAAAAGGCAGTACACACACAGCTGTTGCTGCCAGAAATGTGTCTTCCTTATCCTTCATTATTTCTCCCCTGCACCTGAGAAAACCACATCTCTCAAGCTGAGGTGTCTTGTTCCATCCAGACTTTTGGAAGTAGTGCCCTGATGCTATCTTCTATCTGTAAAGTACAACTTCCTTCACCTCAGCAGAAATCTTGGAGCCTTCCACTGTTAAAAGAATAGCTAGAGCCTTTCTCTGTAGGAACTAATGGGAGTAATTTTGTTTACTCTGCTTCTAAAAGACTCTAGGGAAGATGGGATGTCTTTGTATATGGGGAACAGCTTTACATTTACTCAGATAAATGGAAGATACTCAATTTTATCCCACTCTCTGGAGAAGAGTTTTGATTCTTCCAGTTATTTCCTAGGAACCTAGGTGCAACCAGTATATTATGATAAGCATTCATGTACACAGTTCTGTCTTCCCAAATAACTTTCATCAAACATAAAACACATAGAACATACCCAGAAAAATTGGACAAAACACACTGAATATTTACACTATTTGTCACATATCAGGGGAAAATATTGTTCAATGCATGTTTTGCTTTTGGCTAGTATTTTCAATGTTTTACTTATACTTCCCAACTATCTTAATCCTAGTGTAGCAGTTTGGTTAAATAAGCTTTTTGGATCACTGAAAATTTCTTTGCAAGTTCACATAAAAATGAGACTTCTTGAACTGCACAAGAAACTGTACTCTTTTGAAGTGATATCATTTTGTGTACCAAACCAGAACAAGATAATGAAGACAGCAGGTTGTTTTAAAAGACAACAGCCACCTCCAATTCATACCCAACACAAATGATTACATGTAGTCAGAAAAAGCTTCATTCCACACCAGAGTTGCTTTTCCAATATTTACTCACATAAGTAGCCTCTGGTTTCAAATTATTTATTTTCTTTTAAATAATTTTTAAATCTATGACGGAATTGGTTCTATGTATTTTAGTTTTAAATCTGCTTCTCTCATTCACACTGGTGAGTATGCAATATGACAGGCAGTCTCTGCTCAACATGACTACTCATAGAGGAGGTTAGATCAGTAGATCTGTGTTAGAGGTGGCACAAAAGGTTTATGATCCAGATTCTCTTGGGTAAGGAAGAGTTATGTGAACATTAGCAATGACACACATCTTAGTGACTCTGCAAAAGAAAACCTAATGGTTCATTCAATTGTACTGGATATGCAGCTAGTCTCTTCATGGACTGAATCACATCCAGAAATGGTAGTACAGGTGTAAATGTGTTTATATTTTAAGAAATGTATAATTTTGTATCTTGAAAAATGGTTCATCAAACACCTAAGGTCTTAAAACTTGATTTTCTTGTTGCAGGAAATTCAAGTTGTATATGACAGCTAATTATATTTGGGGAAATACAGTAATAGTTATCATGGACTGGTGCAAAGTATCTTATTTCTTGGAGCTAGAATTGTGTGCATTTATAGAAAATAATTCTCTAAAAAGTTATCTGTAGAAGATTCCAAGCATAGTAGGATGATGAAAAAAATGGTACTCTTGTGTCAAGGAGGTGGTAACAGGAGGCAGGTAGCAGCTTTCTCACATCTTCACCTTCCTTGATAATGTATGCAGTGGCTCATCACAGGTAATTGATGTTAATTTATTCAAGCACACCTGCACAGGGTTGGAAGTCAGGTAACCAGACAAAAGTATGTCTCTGCTTTTTCAATACAGCTTACCCACAGGCCCATATTTGCACAAATTTAGTTCTGGAGACATCAGTAGGTTTTAATAAATCACCTACAGATGTCTTGCTCCATACAAATCAAGGAGTACATGTTTTCAAATCTGGAATGATTTAACTCCCAATCAAGTGGCATGATCACACCTGGTACCAATAGTTGCCTCATATTTATTTACAAATCACCTTATTTTTTTGTTTTTAAATTTATTCATGGGGCTAAATTACCTTTCTCATCCTATGGAACACACACCCCCCCATGCATGCACATACATGCATGCACGCTTACTTTGTGAGAAAACTTAAAAGATGAACCTGCACAATTAATAGTCCTATTCAAATAGCAGACAGACCAAATGAAAAGTTCTTGCTTTGTTCCTTTGAACCGGTATAATGAGAATGCATTTATTTTTCATACATTGAGAGAAGGGAAAACACAGTCACATATTGTTGCTAATGCTGTTCCCTAGCCTAAAAACCAGATTTTAGTGTCAGTACTGAGGTGAAATGGGGACTTAGCATGTACTAGGGCTGACTGAAAAGATGGCTGTATTTCTCCTTAAAATCTTACAGTAGTTTCTCAACAATACTTTACTGAGGGCAAAAGGTCCACCTGCCTCCTGTTTCATCACTGGTTGTGACCACAAAATTTTCGGCTCTTCTGAGTGAGAGACAGAAAGAAAGCCAGCTGCTTTAAGTTGCACTTTCCAGACCTTCACCTCTGCATGTGCTCTTCAACACAGACTCTTAGATGAAACTTTGGCATGACTGTCCTCTTTGATCAGGAAATATCTATTCCTTCCGCCCATCTGCATATCTCATCCATAGTTCAGCATCATCCCCTGAGAAGCTGTACCCCAGTGTTGACTTCACAGGCCAACCATATCTATCTTTTTGTAAGACAAACTCAGTATCTGCTGGAGCAGGACTCACTGATGAGATTGGGAAGCAGATCCCAGCAGAATCTAACCATTGCAGCCAGAGGCCCTTCTTCCTCAATCATAGGACGCATCTCCTCTGAGTTCCGAGAGAATTCACGCCACAAGGACAAATCTTTTCATTCAAGTGCACAGTTCTCGCAGGAACTTATTTTCTTCCTATGTCTCTCTTTTCCATTGAATGAGTTACTTGAAAAATATGTCTCTCTGTTCAAAAGGAGGCTTATTACATTTTTTATGACTAAATTTTTAACGTGGTCTCTTTTCCTGTATACTGTCCATTGCCTTCTTGCAACAAGATCTAGCCTGAACATCATGCCTTCAGAAGAAAGGACATCTGAAGTAAATAAGGAAACAGAAATAGATGAGCAACTAATTCAGAGAGTGACTGTTGAAGAATGGAAGAAAAAGTCATTTACTGAAGTCTAGTGCTTCCAGGAAAAGAAAGAAAGACTTTTCAGTCTGAGGAAAACACCAGATATCTAGGTATGTATAAGGTTATTTTAATTAGTGATGTCATAAAAAAAATGACGAAAAAAGGCCTTTTAAAAAAAAATAGTCTCAGCAGCGCTTTACTATTTGAAAGTAATACTTTGTAATTTTTAGAATGGGTAACAATTATTGAGTCATTGACAGCAAGGGTCATGACTCTGCTTTCTTCTGCCCTGAGCTGAAACAAACATGTGAGGTGGGACTCTGGAATCTTCTGGTTATCTTGACCCTAAGTCACCAGGACTTGCAGTGGTGAGCTGAAGATCACAGATGATCTTCCAACATTTCTGGCAGAAGGATATTTATACAGGTGTTGACCTCAGTAAAAACAATGTACGAATGATAGATTTGGTCAACCTTGGCACAGATTGCTACAGGATGCTTTCTACAAGGAGAGGTTTGCAGCTGTGGCACAGATAAAAACTCTTCTTCAGTCAAAGCAGCAGTGCATTTGCTCCTGACATGATATGCTGCCTCTGATAACAAGCAGTCTGTATCACAATCCCACCTCTGCAAAGGCCATTTTAAAACAGCTCCACCCACTCTCAACAATTTAGAGTTTTGTATATGTACAGGGTAGGGGGAATATAACCAAACCTTTGATTAACTAGAGTTGCATTGGAAAAGGACTTAAGCCAAATCAGATGCCTCTAATGGAAACAAAAATCAGACAATGTTATCTATCTCCACTTAAGCTTGTATTTTCTTATAGAACATAGCTAGAGTTGTGAGTTTTAGACCTCTAGTTATAACGAGATTAATAATAACTATTAATGCTAGTAATAAAATGACTAAAAATAAAGATAAAAATGTCACAAGACTGCAAGCTATGGGATAGCTAGAACTCTTCATTAAGAAGGTAGTATTGAAAAAAACTCCATTATTTGTAATGAAGTGCAAAATTCTAAGCTACTCTAGCTAGTCAAAGATTATGTGAGTGACTTACACACACACAAAGCACAGAGACTTCTTTAATGTGTCCAAAATTCATTTCACATATTATCTAGGAATTATTATTGTGTGCTGTAGGTAGCTAATTCTTATTTCTTATACAGGAATTAAAAGCAATATGTTCCCAAGTTTTTAAGGGAAATTTATATAAGTGGATGGCAAAAGTTCTCATTTTACAATGCTATTAATTTCGTTATCCAGTTACCTCCATAATCTGAAGAGCAAGAACTTGTATGTTCTCTCCCTAAAATAAATGTATATATATTTTCAAAAGGAAGATCAGAAAAAAACCCACAAAAATTGAGTAGAAAAATTTTTAGGCTAATTAAAGTTTGGAGAATAAAGAAAAAAAAAGAAAGAAAAAAGGAAGAGAATAGATCTACTTAACTTTTATTTCCTAACTTTATTTTTAACAAAATTTTCCTTTTTGAGAAAGTTTTAGAAAATAATATTTAAAATGTCACTTAAATATTTCATCTGCTTTCTTTGACATGCTGTACATATGCTTTCATTTGTGCACACTTCTAGACATTGCACTTTTAGATAAGAAGGGATAGCCCAGGGAAGTTTTGAGGAAGTTTCTCACTCAAGTATCTAAAACAATTATCATGAACCATGAGACAATTTCCTGATTCTTTCAAGTAATTTCCAGACTACTGTTGCAAACCAGGAGTGCTAATGAACTAACGAAATATCAAATCTGAAAGGGCACACAAATTACACTACACCTTTGATATACAAGTATCTTTTGTCCCAGGTGCAACACGTAACTGAATCATATTCTGAATGTTACTAGTGGAATGATGTAAAAAGATGGCCTTGTGCCTTACCCAACTCAAAATTATATACAAATAATAATTTTTTGTTTAAATATGCAGCCTGATTTTAAGTTACTGAATCAGATTTTTATTTCATGGCTTGCTTTCAATACAATTAATAGGAGTATCCTACATAGTTGACAAAATATTTTCAAAATGTGCCCTATTTTCAGGTTCTGATCTCAGACATATTTTATGTATGACATTACAGTCATTCCTTCTTACAACATCTAAGTCTTTACTACAATAACTTTATTATTACCATGACCTATCAATGTATTACTGCTGAAATTTAATAAACTGCATAAAGATCCAAATCCTAAAGCTAGTTACTTCCTACTTCATGTGCTCGATGCTGGTTTGTGTAGTACATGAATGACTTCACAATTCATTTGAGCAAACAGACTGACTAAGCCAAATTCTTGACTAACAAAGCCTGTGCAATTTTAGGAAAGGAAAAGGGTTGCACACATCTAAACTGAGCATGCCACTGACTCATATTGCCAAATTCAAGTCTCATAAATCTTATCAGCACACCCCAATAAAAGGAGTCTTAATTTAGATTTACCTGCGTCATGTCCAGTAGTTTCATCCTATTGAAATGCAAACTTCCTAGATTGTTCTTCTTAGCTCTTTTGAACTTGCATTCTTACGTTTGTTCCTGCTTTTCTGATTAATGGATTTCATAAACGATGAGAGAGGACATGAAATACTTGGAGACTGGACTCTCCATCAAAACAGAATTTTGGCTCCTCAGTATCCTTAACACTAACTTGCTTTCATTTTGTAAGATATGATACATTCACTTTCAAACCACATGAATTACAATGAAAAAAACAAGTAAATTAGAAGCTGCATGTGAAATTTTTAGCCAGATGTTATGGGTTCACCTAGGTGGGCCTAAAGTTTAGGTTTTAAAGTTCAGACTAGGCCTGGAATTGTCAGGTGACTTGAGCTGGGCTGGGCTAGCTAACAGCTGACTT
>JAOXXN010000364.1:28166921-28177071 GCA_026770055.1 Myrmophylax atrothorax
TCTTTTCTGTATAAATACATATAGTTAGTTTCAGCATAAACCTAGTTTGGAGTTTTTTTCCTCTCTCCCTCTTTTTCTCTTGGCTGGGTTGGGGGGGGTGAGAAGAACCCTTTTCACTCTGTCTTGGACAGTTGGCATTTTGCCAGCTCAACCCAAGACACCAGGTTTAATTTCCTTCCTTCATCTGCTGACTTTTTACAACCTAATGAAAAAATATGAAACACAAGTAAAGGAAGAAAGGTGAGCTAATCTCACCATCATCCATGAACCAGAGAGATTTTGTTATGTGGCTATATGATCATCATCAGATGCAAGAGCTTTTATCCACAAGTATGAAATAACTCTGTTATCCCATCACCCCGACAAATTCCATTTATATTACATTTTCCTCAGGAATAAAAAGGAAAATTCTATTAAAAAAAACCCAACCCAAGCCAACCAAGCAAAACAATTTAGAATAACCAAAACCAAAGGCAAACAAAACCCCCACAAAATGAAACAAAACCCCAAGCAACCAACCAACAAAACCCAAACCAAAACAAAAACCTCCCAACCACACCAAACCAAAGAGTTTATGGACCAGCTGCTTCTGTTTAAGCCCAACTGTTTCAGTATTGATGCCTCATAGCCATGGCATGATGTCATTTGAAGTGTCAGAAGAATATATCCTGCTTGATATTAAAAATATGTAGCGGTCTAGCCTCTTGTCTCTGAATGTGCATAATTCCCATCATGGGGAAGGAAGTTGCTCACATGCAGAAAAGAAGATAAAATAAAATGACCCTAGTGGATAGAGATGTGTGTAAGTTCTACTAAAGAGACAATGATTTTCTTAATATTTGTTTGTTCTCACCACAACGTAGCATTCAGTTTTAAAAATTGAAGATATTAAAAAATAGTCTTCTAATGCTTCTTGTTTACTTTTACATGACACTATGGAGATGGAAATCATTCTTTTATTCCACTCCTTCCATTCTGTCTCTCCACCCATTCATCCAACCATCCATCCATCCATCCATCCATCCATCCATCCATCCACTCCTTACTCTCCTTCCTAGTTCTATTGTTTGATAAGCATGCATGGAGATACTTATATTGAATATAATTTACTATATATTTTACAAGATTTTCTTGTTTTAAATGTTGCAGGGAGAAAAAAATAAATGTAATGAAAGCTATAGCTTATTAACAGAAGTGTAATGCACACATTCACAGGCACACAAAAATGTATAATGACATTTATTATCTGGCCAGTCACTTAAGAGGATGGCATAATATATGCCACTCTGAATGCCAAGCAACAATGAATATCTTTAAAGTGATAAATCTCTCTGAATGTCATGGGAGCATGACTGTCACTTGTCATTATTCTGCATCACTCTATTTCTTCATATATCCTAAACTGCCTATTTTTACATAATTCAACACATTTAATAATGTAGAAAATCAATTAATATTTACTGACCTATCTCTGCTTCTCCGTGACGGGAACGCAGCATTACAGCCAGCCACTGTGCAGACATGCATCTCTTTTAAATGAACATTTCGGTAGTGAAGCTTCACACTGTAGGAACTCTTGAAACTTTTCTTGCAAACATAGCAGATCTTGGGGTCTGGGCTGGAGCACATTTCACCTTCTGGGGAGAACTTCTGAGGACTGCTGTAGTTGAATGTAGAAGCAAAACTTTCATGAAGAGCAGCCATACTCGCACTGCCTCCGTTGTATAGTCCATATTGGCTCATATAGAACATATCGTATGTAGGGTCTGTATACTCTTCCTTCACTTTAATGATATCCTGGTTGGAAGAGTCATTGTGGTTTTCATCTGGTCTGTCACTATGCATCATAGATTTTTCAACAGGTTCATGGAGGCGATCATCACCTTCCATGGATTCCTCACACAATTTGGGCTCTGATGACTCTGACTCATTTTCATAGTCTCTCTCATGCTCCTGGTCTTCTGATGTCATGCTGTCTGCCCTTCTTATATCTGGCCTGGAAATGCATCTGCTTCTGTCATTTTTGGAAAAGTCTTTCACAGACAGACCTGGGCTCATTTCCTCCTGAGAATGGCAGTGATTGTCATGACCAATGTCATTCACCATCCTGCTGCTGTCATTCACGTCTTCGTCTTCATCATCAAACTCATCAGCAGTATCAATAACTTCCTTTTCAATTTTAACTGGCATGCTCGATTTCCTTGGCTTCTTCTTGGGGGCAAGGTCTGCATTGGGCTCTGGTGTGGGCATCAACACTGAAGGTACTGATGACTCTGAAGGAGGAGGGGGATGCTGCTCCATGCCACTCACTGCTGGTATTATTGGACTGGTAGGGAGTGAGGTTGGAGGACTCACCATCTCTCCAGGAGTAAGTAAATTTCTGTAAAAAGGAGGAACAGGTTGGACAGTCTTTAAAGCTGGGAAGACCAGCTGACTAGGAAGAGGGTTCTGCAGTACAGGGTCTAGAGGGGGAGTGGTAAAACCCATTGGTGGACGCCCAGGGCTTGTTAAAGTTAGGCTGGATTTTGTACTTGCTATGACGGGAGTGGCGGCACCTGATGTAGCACGAATTAGATCTTTGTCACGGTTATTCCTTAGCATAGGCATGTGGAGACGGGGATTTGGGTTAGCACTGTGGCGATTGCGGCTTCTGAGAGAGCTGAAAACCATGTTGCAGCCTTCAATAGTGCACCTGTGCTTTATTTTCAGGTGCACAGCATTGTAGTGGATTTTAAGAGTACCTTTGTCATAAAAAGTTTTGCCACATGCATTGCAAAACACTCTTCCTTTCCTGGAGGCTGACCCCATTCTCCTCATTCTGTGGATTCGGAATGAGCTTTTAGTGTGTTCTGGTTTTGATAAATCATTGACAGGCGTAGGTGTCTGAACAGGAGAGACACAGGCTGGCTCAGTTTTGGGCTCAACATTTGTGATGCTGGTCAAAGCATTCCTGCTGGATGCTTGCTCATTCTTGAAAGGTGTAGGAGAAACTTCTGATTCACTGCTTTCATTATATTCATTTTGGGTTGTAAGGCTCGGTTCACGGAGCCTCATTGCTGGCTGTTCCAGAAGAAGGCCATTTGGAGGCAACCCCAGCAGTGGAGCAGAGACTGGATTTATGTACTGGAATGGAAGTAGGAATGCAAGGCTATTTGGGATATTTTCAAAATGATGAATGCTGGAAGGGTTGCTATTCTCCAGGTGAGCAAGAAGACTTGGGCTCCTGGTGCGATTATTGCTTTCAATGAAAGTCCTTATATCTGAATCTGTCTTTGAAGACGGCACAGCCACAGCCTGCCCTTCTTTTTCTTGAATTGCCATCAGCTCCACGATAGATTTCGTTTCTCCGAATCTCAGGAACTGCTGAAGCGTAATGATCTCTTCTTCCCTGGACATGATGGCCCAGCGGTCCAGCACCTTGCCTGCAGCATCCTAGAGGCCATATCAAAGAAACAACAAAGACAAGCACAAAGAAAAAAAATTATTGATTCTGAATAATTATTGAATTCAATAGAAAGTGCTCTGCTGCCTGAACATGAAAACCCAAAGCTAAAAACCCAGTATGTATACAGTGTTAATAGAACTTGATCAAGAAAATACAAGCTTTCCAGCCATCCAAATACTGTAATTAGAATCACTGTCAGAAAGCCAGATTGAGTTTAATAATGTCAGAGTACACAAAATGTAGACCACAAGACTCTGTGATCTAAAATGCTTTCAATACTTTTAATTTAGCAAAAGCAATCTATGTAGAATGCTACTGTTTGCAACACGTTAGTGTAAAACATGAACTGTTGCTGTACATGCCATTACTATGGCATATACACTATGAGTACATAGTGTATACACAGGGTTAACACTATGAGAAAGAGTTAAATAAATGCATTTGATAGATTTGATTCTTAAAGATAAGCAGACTTAAGACTAAAGTAATTCATGGGCTATTACACAAGGAACTTTGATGGAAGGAAAAATTTCTTTAAAATGGAGCAAAACACTTGTACCTTAGTCCCTTTTTTCCTGGACTGTTACTGGCAATTGATTGTAACCTTGCAATCTTGGTATGGTTTAGACTTTGATGACTTTTTTTGTAGTCTTGATATAAATGACAGTTTAAAAATATGTAAAAAGTAAGGATCTGATGGATGTAGATAGCATAAATGTGTAAAAATGTTGTCTCTCAGCACTGCCTTCTGATAGCAAGGAAAAATCCAGAGAGAATACACATCAGTAATCACTAGACTATCTGCTGTTAAATATACATTAAAAAGCATTTCAGACTTTCATTTTTGCTAGTAAGCATGAGATTTGCCTGAAGGTAGAACTTAAAAATTCTGCAATGTAATGTCAGGCAATCCATTCCAGTATGTATTGATAAAAACATATTAAAATACTTACATAATGAATACATCATTTTATTGGCATCTTTCATTTTGGACAAATGCTGGACATAATATTAACACAGTAATTATAACCAACAAGAACTGTTGCAGGCCATCAAGCCAGAATTATTTCAATGTTTCTTCATACCTTTTTCATACTGTCTCTGATATTTTTAAATCTTGAATTTTAGCTTCAGAATCTTATCTGAACACTTTGGGCTATACACTATTGCAAAAACCACTAGTTCTTTTTTGATTATGAAGACTGTGAACACCTTTTTTTTCCTTCAGCACTTCCATCCCCTCATTTTATTTATTTGTTTGTTTGTTTGTTTATTAATTCTTTTCAGTCTTCAGAGGACTGATTCCTCTCTTCCCTTACATCTCCTAGAGTACTGGGATATACAATTTTGCACCAAATAGTAAGCATATGTTTAATTAATTACAGCTGGTTTTATTATTTCAGTTCTGGTATGTTCATTTCACTTCACCTCTCTGGATACAAAGTTAATGCCAAAGGTTAATGCCATGTATGTTTTAATACCTTAGATATAAGTACAAAATTTTCTGAAATGCTCCACACATGAACATTCACAATCAAACCTTGAAACACAGTGGAACACTCACAAGCAATTTATTATGGAAAATCTTACCCAGCTGATCCCAAATGGAAAGCCCTACAAACCATCTCCATGTAGAAAATATTCAGTCTGTATTTACACAGGGATGAATGAAACATCGTGATGCAGACACTGGTCCTGGTTTGCAGCATTAGACAGGAAATGTCCTCACCTGTTGAATATCCTTAAGCACTGTGGACACCTCTAATTCTCTAATTTCCATGCCTTTACAGTTCTTGCCCTTACAGTCTGTCTTGATGGAGCAGTATTTTACAGGCAGTCAGTACTACCTAACAGAAATCATCCAGAACACCAAAAAAATCCCTCCCAAGAACAAAAATAAGTGAAAAAAACAAAACCTAAATGGGATGATGGGTGGGAGAAAAAAACAACCGAGCACCACACAGAAACAATTAAAGGACAGGTTCATATTTTAAAACTCTAAGACTACATTTGGTTTTATTCCCATCCAACTAATTGTGGCTACTCTCACTAAGAGTGTAGTGTAAAGCTCCTTACACCTACTTTTCCCACAAGTTCCAGCCAGCCATAGCGCCCTATGTATCAGTAATTGCCACCTGGAACTGCAAAAACCAAACCTGGTTCAGAGTTTGGTCTGCAGGCCTTTGCTGTCAGGTCTGACTCAATCTCTATGTACACAATCCTCATCCCAGGCCAGAAGTATTAATTCCTTCTAACTGTAACTCCCATTGTTTGAAGATGGAAATAACATTTTCTAATTTACACTGCTTACATGTATTGAATTAGGATTCCTTCTGCAGCCAGTTGCAGGCTGCTTTGAGATGTACTACTGGCAGTAATTTGTTTTGGTTTTGCTTTAATTTGTAAATCACTCACAGGCTTATGTAATGGATGCTTTACAAAAACAGATATGTAAGTAAATAAAAGTTAAATACAGTTAGCACAACAATAACTCATGAGAATAGTAGGTACAGATCCTGTAACAGACTCCCACACGTAAGTGGAAGGTGGTGTCACACAGTCCCTCATGTTGATGGCAGCGCAGCAGTGCATGCAGAGAACTCAAGCATCTAAATCCAGGGGTTCACTGTATGCTTTCCACATCTTAACTGAGCAAAGCTGGCACTCAACTGCATGAGCTTCCTCTTCATGAGACACCACCACCCTTTATTTCTTTTAATAACTTGCAATGAGGAATGCCAGACCTTCTGCAGCTGCCAAATCACACTGATCAGAGAAACTGGTAGTCAAGGGTATGATTGTAAGGGGGTTGCCCACTCTTGCTATCATAGAAAGAGCAGGGAATGAGGAAGTCACTCCTAAATGATGTTTGCCCACTCCTACTAGTTATATCAAGCTTTATCCTGTTAATTTTCAGCAAGAAGTTGTTTGGCTCTTTTTTCCCAACAAAAGTAAAGAGAAATTGTACAGATGCCTATGTTACATTAAACACTCACTGCTTATGGATACTATGTAACATATGCTTAAATATTTACATAGTGAAAGCTTTCCATAAATCATTGTAAGCATGTATTATGCAAAACTAGATAAAGAGTGAATAGGAATGCCATTTTTTGATAAAACTTAGAATTAACAAAAAAATCTAACCAATATCCCATTAGAATTTAGCTATAACTAGCTAGGGATCTTTCTGTATATGGTAATAGTTGATTAGAGGTTCAAGTCCTTTCTTACATGTAATCGATTTCTTGTTTCTTACAATCTCTCATGCTAAATTTTCTCCCCAAAGCCATTAAATCATATCAACATTTAAATACTTCATGACAAAAGGTTCCAATTTATATTACTTTTTTCAGCTCACAACTGATTAAGCCAAGCCTCCTGTGACAATGTGTACAAGGAAGTTAGTGAGTACAGAGATACCACTGCATGCTTACAGCTCTAAGCCAGGCAGTAGACAAGTAAGCCCAACCCATACAGCATACACTGATGTTCTTTCTTTGTCCATATAGCCTTTCTTCTAGTTTTAACTTTGCTTATTTTTTTAATTTAATTTTTTATTTTATTTCATTTTACTCTATGGATATCTCACATAGAATTTCAGATGGAGAAAATCTTCTAATCTTTAAACAATATTAAATTGATCTTCAGGGACACAAGACATAATCTTGATTTTTTTTTCTAACTTTAAACACACACTCAGCACTACTATTTATATAGATACAGGTCCACATATACACCTACAACATTAGATCTGTAAAGTAACATCATGGTTAATCACCCTGAATCTGCCTCCTCATTTTTGCTGACTGTATGTTAGGAAGAGATGTGTGTGTCAGGTTATGTTAGGGTACATCTTGTCTTAAACTTCTGGGTCAAGCAGAACAAGTGACGGGTGTCAAGATGATTATCTTAGATGACACAAACAGGCTACAACAGAAGATGGACAGAAAGATCACACTAGTTTTTAGGAGCTTAAATGGAGGGGACTGTGAAGGTAAGTCTTCATTTCCTGAAGGCCTTTAGCCTTTACAAAATTCAAGCTTTCAAATCAGCTTCAAAACCTCCCAATTTAAAACCTGCTTATTTAGAAAATAAAGACAGTCTATACAAGCATACATTATAAACATACCCTTTAAACCTTGAACTTTCATTATGAAACCAGTTGTTTTGAATTCTCATTTTGTGTGAGAAGCTCCTTTGACTCCTGTGCCTGCATCACCTCCAGATACTTTTATATGCCTTCACTCATAGAGATACATTTATGTATATACACAACACAGACGTTTTGCAACTCTGTTTTATCTAACTGATTCACTTGGCATAGATAAAACGCAAATGGCTGAATACACAGTGAGAGATAATTATACAAGAGCTGAGATTAACAGAAAGGTTAAAAAAATGAGATTGTTTCTTAAACTAGTCTTATGTACTGGGGAACACTCAAGGATTATTTTGAGGCACTATTGTGAAAACTTCTGAGAACCATTAAAAGTTATATAGAAAACATTGATAAGCATCATATTTTAGCAGATTTGCATATGCACCCTAAACTGTCACTTTTGATGCATATCATCTAAGTATCCATATTACAAAATGTTTCTAGATATATTTCTGCTTAAATAAGTAGGTAAGCCTATAGTTTATCACAAATCTTTCTTGTATAAGCCCATCTTAAAGACCTATGTGTTTTCTAGCTGATCTCAAAGAAACAGTTTGAATGCAGCCGTAACACTTGCAGACTGAAATATATTAATTTGGTCATACTATAATTGTGAAGGATGATCTTAATTAGGGTGTAGACAGAAAAAACCCCAACATTTGCTTCTAATAAAAAAACCTTGCATAACTTCCGTGATTTAGGGTTTGTTGTTTTTGTTTGTCTGAAATTCCCAGAAGCATCTCTTTGTTTCTCAATTAAATTTCAAGCTGTTACACTATGGGTAGTCCTGCTACTCCTGGGTAAGGGTGCAGCAGCACACCAATTAACATTAGTTCAGATGAGGCAATGTCAGCATCTCTAGTTCCTTTTGGCCAGCTCTCACTGATCTCAGTAGGACCAAAGTAAGTCTTCTGTCTAGTTTTACACAGAAATATACACACACATGCAATCAGGTGCTCATTTTTCTGATAGGAGTTTTTTACCATGCTGCACCTAACTCACATTTCCTCCTGTAAACAGGAAGAAAATGTGTGCATACTTGCTCACTGTGGTTCTACACGTGCAACTAATACAAGACTTACACACTCTACAAAAAGGCATGGTTGTTTTTCCCCTCAGCTGTAACTTCTTGTTCACCTCCTACCAGCCTTCCTTCACCAACAGAAAACATATGAACAAGTGCATGTTTAAGTGTCAGCAGTCCTTTCCTGGAGTTGTACTGCTGCAACAGAAGCAAACTTTACAGCACTACTGACTTCTCAGCCAATAATGTAAATCTTTATCTTTTGACTTTACTGCAGTCTCCACTCTGCTAGAAAAATCAAAATTTGTAGATATTCTTCCCTTCTGACGCAGCCTTTCTTTTATTATTTGGACTTCTTTTCCTTGCCACAAAGACACAAGGTATGCATGAGGATACCACATGCTACAGGAGGAGAAAGGAAGGTTGTCTTTCCTCACAGTATCACGGGAATGACACTGGTAGTGCATATTCAAAAGAGTAGCACCAAGGAGACTTTATTTACTTACATACGTGCATACTTACATACTTACTTTGCTGCCAGGTTTTTAACAGTACTTGCTCTGGTTGCTCCTTAGACTACAGGTCTCTTTATGCATTCAGGGCCAAAAAGTTTCATATTTTGACCAAAGGGACCTTTGCAAACTTTACTGATACTGTAGACACTGGGGCAAATGCAGCTGCACTTTAGATTCAGAGTAACTGCACTATAAATCTGGAGTAATTCCTCTGACCACGCTGAAAGGTAATTTTGACATAACTAGGCCCTGAAACATGATGTGGAACCAAATGTGTGTGAATACATATTGGGGGTATACCACCATGGTGGAGAATAGCAGCTGTGTAACAACGCACAGGAGTACTGCTCAATGGTTTTGGAGTGAAAGTGAGGAACACCATGTCCTGCTGAAACTGCAGATGAAACATAAGGCAGTAGAATGCAATAACCGTGGGAGAAACCTAGCCAGGACACCACCGTTAACTACCAACATTCTAGCTTAATGGGCTACAGGGTCTTTACTGAGAAGAAGTATGTAGGTCTTCTGCTTCGTATCTCATCCCAAAGATGTATGCCAGGAGCACAGACATCTCCCTGCACAAGCAACCTGCTGGAGTGCTGGTTATGGTATAAGTTGTGAAGAGCAGTACGAAAATACTGGATCCCTAAAATAAGACTATTTTGGGGACTGAACTTCCTCACGGTGCACCCTGATTGCAGAATACCTTTTCATTTTTCAGGTTCAACAACCTTAAAATACTCTGTTATATGCCAACTATAAAACATCCATAAGGATTAGGGGTAGGGAAGTGGGTGTCTTACTGTTTTCAGAAAAGTAACATTAATTTGAACTCTTTCTTGCTCTTCATGAATGCATATTCACCTCTGCAGCTCCAGTGAAACTATTAGGATGCAAGGGCACTAGTTTTAAATGCTTCTTCTGATTTTTCAAACACAGTGACTTTTGATAGAATATTCACGTTGTTATGGAATGCTCTTGAATATGGACCAGATAAGAATGTA
>JAOXXN010000364.1:28177081-28191971 GCA_026770055.1 Myrmophylax atrothorax
TCTTTTTCCTGAATAACAGTGCGTAAAGAATTTTTATTTTTAAAATTATGATGATCACTGCAAGGTTAGAATGTATTTAATCACAACAGCTCGAGCTTTATTTAATCATAGCAATGACATCAAGTCTCTTTACCGCTGGGTGCCTGACACATTTTCTTTCACATCAGATCTCTCTCCATACTTGGAGGAAAAGAATCTAAGCACAACCAGAGGCTGATACTCTTCTTGCATTTACTAGTTTTCATAGTGGTATAACTCTGTTGTGGTTTAACCCCAGCTGGCAACAGCACTAGCAGCCACTCACTCACTGCTCTCTCTGCCCCTAGTGAGGAGAAGAATCAGAAAGAAAAGGTAAACCTTGTGGGTTGAGATAAGAACAGTAATTGAAACAAAATAAAATATATTACCACTACTATCTCTGGTAATGAAAAAGAGACAGGGATAAAACCCAAGAGAAACAAGTGATGCACAATACAACTGCTCACCACTCAATGACAGATATCCAGCCTGTCCCTGAGCAGCAATCAGCCCCTCCCAGCCAACTCCCTACAGTTTACATAATGGGCATGACATTCCTAGGGTATGGAATATCCCTTTGGCCAGTTCAGGTCACCTGTTCTGGCCATGCTTCCCTCACCAGCTGCTTGTGCACCTGCTCACTGGCAGTGCATGAGACACTCAGAAAATCTCTAGTTTAG
Organism: Myrmophylax atrothorax; assembly: GCA_026770055.1. NCBI lineage: Eukaryota > Metazoa > Chordata > Aves > Passeriformes > Thamnophilidae > Myrmophylax > Myrmophylax atrothorax. The sequence continues at coordinate 28,177,780 of JAOXXN010000364.1, forward strand.
TGTAAGCGCTACTAAGCAACAACTAAAAATCAGTGTGTTATCAACAAGATTCTTATGGTAAATCTAAAACACAGCACTGCACCAGCTACTAAAAAGATCATTAACGCTATCTCAGCCAAAGCCAGGGTAAAATACTACAATGTCAACAAAATTTGCTTTGATTTACAGCTGCCGTATTGGTGACAATTATTAAAAGGCAAAATATGCCACTGATTGATAGCAGTGGAACTCCTGTTAGCATGGATCCAAACTGACTCTTTAAGCTTTATGAAGATCCAAAGCAATGTTTTAGCAGTTGCCCTTATCTCATTTATTTTGAAATACTATTGCTACTTCCCAAGTATTTACTCCCCTCAGCCCAAGAGCTGCACAAATTTTCAAATGCAAACATTTATTCTCTTTACCATCCATTCTGATTGAGACTTTTGAGACTTTCCTCAATGAGGAGTGACTGTAAAGTGAACAGACACTTTACAGTACATGCTCACAAAAGTATTTTTAATGCACTCTAAAGGTGAGGCATTTGTTCTCAACATTCCTGATATGGTAAAATACCAATAATTTATTGAAATCTTGTATTCAAATTCCTTAAACAGCTTTGAAATCCACAACCTTGGACCCCAAGTAGAGAAGAATCCTTTGCTTCTCTACAGCCTGTTAGAGTGGAACATTATTGAAATATCTTAGGATGCTTTGACAATACCTTGTGGCGAGTAACAGAACATTTGTCCTTAGGCAGACATAGCTACAAAAAGCAATCAAACCACCAAGTCCGTGGTGTATGAAGGCAAAAATTTCTGCATAAGATGTCGTGGGCCCTTTCAGGACAGTATGTAAACAGACACACAAATTTGTTAAGCCACTGAAATCATCCCAGCTATAAATTAGTTTTAGAACAGAATTTTGCATGTATGTGGTTTGGAAATACCATCATGCATATAACCATTACAGTGATTGATTTTAAGAGTCACTTTCACCAATTTCTACATATATAGTTGCCCATTTTTGTATGGTATATAAGAAAATTTGCCTTGATATTATCAGTCCCTGAAAAACCACTTGTGGTTTTACTGTTTGTTGTTAGTTCTGCATAACTCACTGAGAAGTAAAGTTGTATTTTCTCTGGTTTCCTATGCTCTGGCAGTCTTGCAGTAAATTTAAGCTCTTTCTTAGCCCCAGTTTCCCCAATAATGAAAGAATGACACATAATTTTTATTAGAAACAGGAAATGTTCACAAAAAGCACTGATGAGGTATGTTATCTGCAATACACACAGCCACAAGAGACACTCAGACTCTCTCCACCCAAGAACTTCCCCAGTGCAGTGTTATAACACAAAGAAATCATGTCTGATGTCACTGCTCCATCTAATGCAGACTACACCAAAAGCGGGGCAAGACACCTAACAGTCAAGTCAAATCAAATTATCAAACGGTCCTTTCCTCACTTTAAATCTAAATTGACTAAAGCCATAACCCTGACTGGAAAATGTAACCAACAAAAGCTGGGTCTTTCTGGGCTTGTAAGTAAAACTTCCAACTAAGTCAGTAACAAATTTGCCTAATCAAGGACATTGTAAGGAATTGAGAAGTTGCCCAAGAACATAAACACAAGAGTAAAAGTGCCAATAAGTTATAAACTGGATTTCATTATCTGCTTGGTTTTCTGACTGAACCCAAATTGTGTCTCAATAAGAGGATTCAGCTGCACTATATGCAGGGTATATGAATGGCAGCAGAACCAGGAGATTGATTTCCGTCTTTACTATTCATTAGGGGGCTATGCATTATTACTTGTAATATATAAAACATGATCTTAATGAGGCCTTTTCCTTTTTATTGTTTACTGAAAAAATTTACATCAAAAAACCACAGGTATGTCATAGGTGGCAATGTGATGTGAAAAGGACTCAGCAAGGTGCAGAAGTGACACCAAAAAGACAAAAGTCACTGGAATGTAAAAATGCTATAGTACATAAAGGAAGCTATCAGTTTGAACATATTAGAGGAACTGAAATGCAAAAGAAAGTGGGGGAATAATATTACAGTGTACAAAGTAATAATAACTATGCCTGCATGTCTTAATACCCTCTTGTCCCAGCAGTCCTGACTTTCTAGGCAGCCCACTTCTCCACATTAACAGTAGTCATTTGGAGAGCAGCAAACGTGCCATTAGAAGCACTTCTACAAGTGTATAGTCATCCACCAATTAGCTTAATGTGGCTGCTTTCTGCATATTTTCTATCCAGGCTTGCACAAATCTTATTAATATTTCCCCCTAGCGCTTTGACAGATTACCTTGTCATTATGCATCCTGGAGCCTTTTAAACAATATGGGTAAACTACTGTTTGCGAGGTTAATGACAATTATCCCCTAATTACTGCATAAGTCACTCAGTCCACTTTATCTCATAGGCAGGGTTCTGCTCTGTGTATCTGCCATTGTGTCACTGTAAATGAATCTTGTATAGCTATGTTTATCTGTCGTTGCCTTGTAAATTACACTGACAGAAGAATGAACAAATTACTGTGTGTCATCACTTAAATACAGCTTCTGATAAAAAAAACGTCCCACAAGCACAGCACTTGAATTTTAGTCTGATCACAATTAGCAAACACATATTGAATGTTTTGGAAGATATATTTAGAAGTGGGTGGAACACAGAGTGGTGGAAGAAGGTTCTGAAGTGGTAAGTCTAAGGGCAATAAAACAGAACTACAGAAAGTTACAATAGTAGTAATTCCATGAACACTTCCTAAGAACTCTTCTTGCTGATTTCTGTTGTTAGATGAGCCAGTGATATTTTCCAAACAGTTTCATATTCAGGGCTGTGCCGATTTCCACAATATCTGTTGTTTCTGATCGAGCCACATGCATGTTTATTCATAAAACCACAAGTATAGCTAATTTAATGCATGCACTTCAGAACAATATCTACATTGGGAGAGGAATTCAGAATTGGAAAATACCAACTTCCTGGTATATTCCATTTTCTGGGGCAACTTCAATGTCAAAGTTAAGAGTACTTTAGTAGTAGGACATCACTGAGACATATACATCCTGCTTTGAGAAAGAAGGTTGACATTATTGTCCTTTATTCCTTTCACCAAATACAGCTCAATGTCTTCAACAAGAAGTGCATGCATAGTCAGTGCTCAGAGACAATATAAGTCCATGGTAAAGAATGTTAAAAGAAGAGCTGCTATTTTAAGTAATGCCTCTTCCTATATTGGTGTTGGAGAGGTAACTGCTTCATAGTTCTAGGAACCAGAGTCAGTTCAAACAGTACAAAAAAGGTGTTGTCCTGGGAAGGTCCCCTCTTGAGTTAGAGAATTCCTTTTACTAATGGTTTTGTATACTGTTGGCAAACACTGTAATTACAAAAAGTTAGCAACAAGTGTGCTTCTTATTGTGGGTTCCAGGCTACAAATTTAATTTCCTTAAGCTCAGCCCAGTGACACCTGAACTTCTTCTCAACAGTGTCTTAAGCAGAACCTGATTCCTCTCACTTACCCTGTGACCCCGTATTTAGCTCAAAACAAAGGTATTTTCCTGCTTGCCAAGAAAATGAATGATTTGTGGAGTAAGATGCCTTTTTACTTAGATGGAACTGCCTGCCATGCAGATTTCAGGAGAAACAATGCAAAACAATGGGTATGTCAACCCTTCATCCTGCAATGAGGTTACATAGTATTACATTTTATCATCTTTGAGGACACACTTTATACACATATACAATACATTCAAAAATGAATGTACTACATTCATTCATGAATATGCTACGTAGTTGCGTATTTAAAATGTATTTGATTTGGTCTTGTATTTTATACATCTTCTCATTTAGTACTCTCATTTTATACACATCCTAAATACATTTAGCACCAGCTTCTGACCAATATGGTTCAAAAAAATATCCGAAGTCAGGATGACAATGTAAATTGGAACAGATTATAAATCCTGAAGGGTAGCCATATAAGCCTGTTTAAGCTGCTGTACAAGAAAAAGGAAAGGTCAGACTCTCCAAAACCTAGTGATTGTTTACTGTAACTCAGGAGGTTACACCAACACTGAAAACCTTTTTATCAATGTAAAGTGTATATTTATTTTGTTGGATTATGATACTGTCATATCGAGAAAGAATGGACCGACTGAGATACAGCAAAATTACTGATATTACTGAAAATAACAGTGGTTGGAATGGAACACAGATGAGGGTGGCACCTTTGACCATGCTCTCAGTATAACTTGTAAGAAAAAGCTGTAGTGAAATGGTAGAAAATGTAACAGCCATCACTGCCAGGGATAACTGAAAAGACTGATCGATTTTGAGTAAGTACTACCTCAAGGGTTTTGGTCCTACTAGGATTGATCTTTGTGTCTGTCCTGTGTTCAGTCAATGCAACTTCCAGCAGTGTATCCACTGCAGAAATAAATGGAAGTGCTGCAGTAACGCTACAACCTCCCTCCAAGTATATTATTTTCTCTCTATGCTGAAGGAAAAAACTAAATAATGTAGTAGATGGTAAAGTGACACAGATTGTTTAAAAAGTTTAAGGACACATAATACTGTTTTTTTCATGTACAAATTATTTTTAAAAAATGTGTTTCTAAATTATTAATATTTCTTTTTGAATTTTGAGATTCTTTGTCCTCTGATGTTTTCTAACAGCAGAGAAACTATCAAAAGCTTTACTGAAATTCAAAAAGATTACATCAACTGACTGCCCTTAATCAGCTAGGGGGGTTATCTTGCCATGAAAGGAAAGTAATGATACATATTGGCAGTACAGATTGAACAGAAGAATAAGCAAGAGAATGCTAGATGTAGGAGATTAACAAGCACCATTCGCTGACCTAACCCTGTATTTAGGTAAAACGTACTTTTTCCAAACATAATGGAAGTTCTGTTTGAATGAATTCTTTAAAGTTAATCCATGCTGGGGTCTGTGTCACCCCTCATTCTTTCATTCAAATGGCATGGTATAGTATGATGGATATGGGCATAGAAGTGACCTTGGTTCATGCACAGAAAGTCTTTATTTTTTTTTTAGTCAGTTTGCAGATCTAGAATTACTGTTTGAACCACAGGTGCAAATGACCTAAATGGTTGGAAATTTAAATGGAGTGATTGAACTATACCTATTCTTAGGGTTTAAAGAAGGATCTAAAACATCAAACAGGAATCTCATGAACTACAAACATTTGTCACCTGAAAAGAAAACCAGTATTTTTGCATTTTTAATGCATTTTCATAGAGAGAGGCATACCTTGGCATCCCCAAGGAAACTGAAGGTTTAATCACCATCAGCTTCCTCTGTATTCTGGACAAATCCTGGTCTTCCCATGTCTCAACTCCATGTCTTTAAAATGGACATAGAGAATATTTCCCCTCACTTCATGGTTATAATGCAAAACACGTCACAGAAAGGCTGAATCCAGGAAGTACTGTTCTATGACTCTATATGTAATACAGAATTTGGTCCTGCCTGACCAACTTGATCTCCTCTTATAACCAGGTGACCCATGTAGTGGATGAGGGGAAGGCTGTGGATGTAGTCTAACTGGACTTTAGTAAAGGCTTCGATTCCATCTCTCATGACATTCTCCTGGAAAAGGTGGCAATGCACAGGTTGCACCGGGGCACTCTATGCTGGCTTAAAAACTGGCTGGATGGCTGAGCCAAGAGAGCAGTGGGGAATGGTGCTGTGTCCAGTTGTCATCTGGTCATTGGTGATGTCCCCCAGGGACCAGTGTTGGGTCCAGTCCTGTTCAGTGTCTTTACTGATGATCTGGACAAGGAGATTGAGTGTACCCCCAGTATATTCACAGGTAAAACAAAGCTTGGGGGAGTGTTGATCTGCTGGAGGGCAGGAAGGCTCTACAGAGGGTTCTGGACAGGCTGGATCAATGGGACAAGACCGATGGTATGAGGTTCAGCAGGACACAGTGCCGTGTCCCACACTTCTGACACAACAACCCCAGGGAGCACTACAGGCTGGGGACAGAGTGGCTGGAAGGCTGCTTAGCAGAAAAGGATCTGGGGATGCTGGCTGACAACAGCTGAACATGAGCCAGCAGTGTGCCCAGGTGGCCAAAAAGGCCAATGGCATCCTGGCCTGTATCAGACACAAGGCGGCCAGCAGGATCAGAGAAGGGAAAATTTCCCTGTACTCAGCACTGGGGAGGCTGCACCTCAAATCCTTTTCTCAGTTTAGGGCCCCTTACAACAGGAAAGATATTGAGGTGCTGGAGTGTCCAGAGAAGGAGAACAGAGTGAAGAGTCTAGAGTACATGTCCTGTGAGGGGGGTGGAGGGAGCTGGGGTTATTTAGCCTGGAAAAAAGGAGGCTGAGGGGCGACCTTATCACTCTGTGCAACTCTCTGAATGAAGTTTGTAGCCAGGTGAGAGCTGGTATCTTCTTCCAGGCAACCAGTGATAGGGCAAGAGGGCATAGCCTCAGGCTGCTCCAGAAGAGGTTCAGGAACAATTTCTTCACTGAAATGGGTGTCAGGCATTGGAATGGGCTGCCCAGGCAGGTAGTGGAGCATCCTTGGAGGTTTTTAAGAAATGATGACATATGGTACTTGGTGCCATTGTTTAGATGACAAGGTGGTGATCAGTCAAATGTTGGACTTGATGATCTTGGAGTTCTTTTCCAACCTAAATGATTCTGTGATTCTGTGATTTAATGTAACCTTAAATACGGAGTTTATTTTTGAACTTGACCTGTCGTTACAAACATTAAAACAATTCTGTCTTGCAGTAAGGTTTTAAATGAACTGAGCTACCTAAGAATTGAAAAGAAATGAGAGACTTAGAAAGTGTCTATCTAGAGAACTGCAGTAAAACTCACACTCCTTTTTCAGTGGAGGACGGCGGGACACAGCTGGAAAGGATTCACTTCTACAATATTTTGACATGCAAACTGCTATTGGTCAATGAACACCTTTTCTGGTTCATCCTCTCAGAGAACAACCATTATTACACTACATTGTGATTGTTTCATTCATGCTTATTATGTTCAGAGCTTCCCAACTGAAATAATTCTCAGATAAAAGTACCAATCCCTCTTCCCCAAATGGACACCAATAAACTGTCATTAGATTACTTCTAGCACAGCAAACTCTGAAAGAAATAACAGTGCTCATACTTAAAAGTTTCTTTTGATAACTTTACAAATTGCCCTGTTACCCAAGAGACAGACATTCTGTATAATACAGAAGAGACTTCCGTGAATACAAATATTTGTTGCAAAACAAATAAAATGAATTATTTTCATAAAAAGTGAGCAGTAAGAATAGCTTGACAAAATGCAAGCAAAAAGTTACTCTTAATGTCTTTGGCACATCTCTAGCTCTTAGAAACAGCATCCAAAGTTGGTACAAGTGTGGCTGATGAAGCAGCCTTAAAGCTGCCTTTCAACTTTCACTTTCTAATAATAAAAAATAAATACATGGAGGATTACAAGCCTCTTGGTTTTGATTTTGTATATAAAAAGCAAAAGATGATAAGGTTATGGTGGTGTATGAAATTCAGGCCACAGTCATGATGCTGCAAATATTTTATACCCTGTTAATTTACTGCACTCTACCATGAGACTGAAATAAAACATTAAAATAAAATTAATTACCTTTTTTAACTATATATCTACCTATCTTACATGGAAATGCAATTTTGAATATGCATTCTGAATCCCAGAAAATTAACAGATTCCATTTCAGAGCCTAAATTAATCATGAATGTATATTATAAAATAAAACAAGGAATAGTCTGGATAGCAATGTGCATACAACTGTAAATGCTCTTATGGAGCCAAATGCAGTGTGAATTACACTGTAGAGCAAAGGGAAAGTATCATGGAGTACAAAAGAAACAAGCAAATCTCTTAGCAATCACAAACTCCCTCAGCTATTCCTCAGTGATGACAATATTTGAAATGAAACTGTTTATTTGTGAAGGATGTATGACTCTCCTTCTCAGGCAGACTAACTGAGCATGGCTCAAGCATGACAAAAACACAGACAATCTTGTATAGACAAGGCATAGTCCTGCAATCTTGAAAACAGCAAATGGAAACTGAAGACTACAAGCCAATGTCAATTTTGTCCACACAGGACAATGTCAGACGTCTATAGGGATCTGTGAAACTCACAGTAAATGGAGTTATCATTTATAAGCTGTGTTTTGCAGTATTTTTAGCAAGGAATTATTGCTGCAAAATCATTAGAAATGTAACATTAATATTGTTATGTGATAACTCCTGGAATTGTTTTCTTTATGTATTTCTTAAGTGAACTACAGAGTAATTAATGCAATTTGGTGGAGTTAAACAGTCAAGGTTACTTTTAACATGGTCATCTCAAACCACATGAGTTTGAAGGAGGGGTGCACACCTTCAAAAATCCATTAATCAAATCAAATTACTATGCAGGATTCACCATAGGAACATCACAGCAGGTTGAACATGTTTAGACAATTACACTGTGGTACACATATAGCAGCAAGGACATAGCAAACAGCAGCAGCAGTAGGCCAAAACATGCAGTAATGCAATGGCTTACACCTGCCCTATTACTGATCTGAGGGAGTGAAAAGCCTTGAATTTAAACTCAACACAAAGAAGGTACTATTGGTATGGCACAACTTATGAACAACCTCTGATACAAGATGTAGCAAAATCAAGTGAAAGCCAGGCTTTGTTCTTCATTAAGTGCAGTTTTATAAAGGAAAATACCATAGGCTGACATACAATTAAGCTGTATTTTCACAGCAACAGAACAGAAAGAAGAGATAAAAAACTATGTCGAAGCATTAGGAGAGAGGACAAAGCAATAGCCTACTCCCTCTGCAATCATTTACCTATTTTTTTTTTTCCTATTTTTCAACCAGAGCAGTGAGAGCTGTGACTACAGAGCACCCATCTATACTATAACCATCCATAAGTGAGCACAGACTGGGCTGATGCCAGAACAGTAAAAGCAGCATTCACTTAGTATTTGTGTTGCACAGAGCCCTCTAAGGAAGATTGATTTCCATAAAGCCCCATTTTCATCTCAAGGTACTGATGATGCCATAAACCACAAGAGCTTCTCAAAGTCCTGCAGTGGAATTTCAGGCTCACCACAAGAAGTCCATGTACTAGCCAGGGCTTAAGGAACACGGGCATGTGTGGCAAGGCATAGCATTAGGTCACCCACAGATCCTAAGAGCAATAAACCAAGGCAACAGTGTCTAGCTTTAAAATAGCTACATACATAAATATGCACACACATCTATTTTATGCATTTTATCTACATTTTCTAGAGAATGCTGCCTATTATGTAAATTTTTAAATCATCATTTTGATCACCACATGATTGCTACTGCACAGGGAAAAGCTGTCTAGTCAAAGAATGTGAAGCAGAATCCCCAGAGAGAATTGTAACAAAAATTTCTTGGACTTTATTGTACCTGAATGTTTTGGTCTTTATTTGTGGGATATACAGTGGCTTTTGATAGTGGTCTTCTGTCACTTCATTTATCTGATTTGCTTTTTGTGTTTGTGTAACTTGAATGCTATTGTACTTGAACTGGAGTAAAAAAATGTCCTCCTCTCCTGTGCCATACAGGGCGGCTTTGAAATAGGACAAGACTAACTGACAAAAGAAGAAAGAAAGGGGGATGGAATATGTCATGTGCAAAACAAACTTTAGAAAAAACCTAGGAGTGTCACAATGCACATTGTGTATTTTGAAATTATTTAGTGTCGAGATGATGGTAACATCAGGAGAACCAATCTCTCTCATTTAGGGTACAAGCACAGCACTCACAACACTTCAAGAGACACCACAGCTAAAGAACTCACATTCTAGTGACTCCTTACACTCCACCCAAATCAATATATAAAAGCTGTTGTTAGTTTTCAAAATACACTTTTCAAATATGGTGATGAAGCTTTGGTGACGTATGGCTCAGCACAAGAACCTAAGTGTCCCCTGAACTCAGGTGTAGCTGCTTGTCAGGAATGCAGATGCTGGTGACATCTGCCTCACTGGGGACTAAGCGCTCCACTGATTCCAATAAGGCTAAAAAAGTGCAACAGGCCCTGATGTCAGTTACATGGTTTTTACATACCTACCATGTCAGTGGTTCTCTGCCTCCCTGGGAATTTATTCAGATATAAGTGTATTCAGACCATAACAATGTCTTCTACCTGCCAGAGAGCTAGAAATATTCTCACCTTTTATGAATCTACAGTGCATGACTGCTGGTGTTTTACATGTTGGGAGGGAGAGGGAGAAAAAGAGACAGAGAGAAGAGAGAAAAGAAAAAGAGAAGGAGAAAGGATAGGGAGAAAGAAAGGCGGAAGCAAAACAGGGAAAACGAGAGTGAAAAGGAGAGAAAGAGGAGAGGAAGAGGACAGTTTTCTAGAACTTCTATTTCGTTCCCTTTTTGTCTATTTCTCTAAGAATAGATCTACCAACTTATGTACAATATTTGTTCAAAAACCGTTTCAAAACTGCTCAAAACATAGACCACTGACTGTCAAAACCACAGTGCTTTACCCATCCACTTTCTTTTCTATTTAAAAGAGATCATATTAAAAATTAAAAATTTCAGTCTTGGACATTACACAAGCATTCAGTGCAACTACTTGCTGACGTAAAACTGCTCATATGCTTATGCAACTGTGACCCAGTTGAGTTAATTTTCAGCTGCACACATAAAATACAGACAAGAAGTTAGGAAAGGCAAATATGCTGGAATCAGATTAGATTTCTGTGCACTTTGCATATTGAGGCTAGGTATCACCAGAAAAAATATTAATGATATTAGTGACCTTCAATGCCCTCTTAGCCAGTATTTACTGATAAATTAATACATAGTTTTCTTACTGAGTCACAGTCTCTTTTTCTGTGGGTTTAATTCTGATGATATTGTCAGTAATAAAGACAAACCCCATGTAATATTAAGAGATTTTTAAAAAATGCCATCATACATGTATGATGCAAGGTAAAATTAATTTGGAATAATAAACTTATCTATCAAAAAATGTATCTTTCATCATTAACACTCCATCCAGATGTCCAAACATTATCAGATACTGATACAATGAGGTGCCTAAGAATATTGTTTCTGCTGTTATTAGTCAGACGAGACAGATAAATAAAAAATAAGTCCTAATTTCAAGCAACAGCTATAAAACATTGTCCTTGTGCAGGCAGTCACCTCAAATCATGCAACGATTAAGAAACTATGCAACTTTTTGCAAATATTTTACAAAAAAAAACCTCTCACAAAATCATACAATACTTCCAGTGTCTATAGAGAACTCGGTAGTAGTGTAGGAATCTGGAAGGTTTAGCAGTACAATAGGAATGAAATCTCTTGGTACTAACTCCCATACATATACACCCAGCCTTAAGTGTGGAAATAGAGTGGTAACTGTGCTTGCCATTACAAAGGGTACGTGACAAATGACAGAGTAGGTAAAAATGTAGCATATTGAAAAGTTAAGGAAAGCAGCAAACTACTGTCAAAACAATGTAACATGAAATAATCTAGTCTGGTTTTTATCAGTTTTACTGAGCACAATTTTGGGGAAATAGAAAGGACACACTGCTTTCCTTATCATTCACTAGTGACTCCACATAGCATACATAAAGACAATGACAACATGAGAGCTACAAAAGACATTATAGAAGTGTGCAGAGGAGAAGGGCAGCAGAAGCTCTTTTTCCTATCATCTGTAAATGGAAGGAGTTTGGAAGGTTTGAGAGGAACTCAATGACATACTTATGTTAGAAATCTAAAATGTTGAACACGTGTTTTTTGAAAAGATATCTGAAGTTTAAACACATATGAACACATTTTGTATGATGAGTATGCCGCGGGGACCAGTTTCAGATATGCATACAAACTAAACCTAACCCTTTCCTGAGGCCTCCCAAAGTGAGATCTCTTGGAAAGTGTGAACCTTGATGTCCAATATTTCAGTGGTGCACACTGATGATACACAGGCATTACTTCCATTTTTGTGTCCATGTCAACAGAAAACATGAATATTATTGCACATACATATTTTCGTAAATTCCTACAATTTTTTCCTTTATTTTTTTTTCCTTTACAAACCCTAGGAGAGATCTTGGTCTTCCAAACCAATGTATCAGTGAAAAAGTTTGGCCCATAAAAATGATAAAAGTGATATCACTTAGAGATCTTACCCTCACTTGGTATTTTTTGTTGCCTTGATGCTTCACATTTGATACAGAGAATTATGGCATTATGGGCAGAAAATAATTTTACTCTCACTGTTTCACTTAAATAATCCAGAACAAGTTGATAAAGAAATTGCAGAAATATGAAGTGTGCAGTACATTTTAGAATTTTATAATCTATTGTGTATTCAGGGTGTGTTGTTTTATAAAGTATTTTTTCTAACAACCTCTATCTTTGATTACATAGTAAATACTAACAAAATCTCAAAATAAATTCATGTGATCTAGCTGAACTGGACAAAATTCCCTTCCCTAGCAGCTATTCATTCATTCATTCATTCATTCATTCATTCATTCATTCATTCATTTATTCACTTACTTATTAAATAACATGATTATTAAGAATGAAATTTCTTTTGGTTTAAATAAGCAAGATATTATTTCTCTAGAAGTACAAATGAAAAAGTGAAACTTCAAGTATCATGTTAAACACTGCATATTTAATTTAAAACAATCGATTTTGTCTGTTGTTCTGCACCTTAATTGTTAGATGAGTGCAAACAGATGAAGAATCTTAAATAATCAAAATGCATGTGACTTAAGCCATAGCTGAACTTGCTCTGTCTCCATCAATATTTCTGAGACAAATCAGGTCAGTTGTACTCACTGAGGCTATCTGTGAATGCAAAAGCATACTGGACTGGATCTTCCAGATCCATGTTATTTTTTCTTCGGCTACCTGCCTGAATATGAATTTCACCAAATATGGCTAAATGAACCTATTTCCTTTCTGTGGATAAAGCAAACTAATGAGAATGCCTAAACCTGATATTGGTAAATTGGTCTCCCTACAACACTTGATCCTTGCTGTAAGTGGGACTCATTTCAAGTACCTATTTTTTTCTGGTAATTTACTATTTGTGATGCAAAAAGAAATAAAACACTCTACAAAAGCAGGAACTGAAACAAAAATTGGTATCAAACAGAATCAGTTATTTATGTGGCAAATGATTTATAGATATGTTAGGAAGATACTCACGATACAGTTCTCTGTGCAGACATAAAACACAGTTTTATTTGGTATAGAATCTTTCAAACAAGATGTATCCTAAAATGCTGCACAGACTTATATCCTAGTGTTACACTGATATTGTAAATAACAGCACAGGGAGAAATTAAGAGGCACAGGTAAAAGGAATGTTTTCAACTGAGACCTGAAAAGAAATAGAGATGCCAAAAAGGCATAGACTATATCTAATAGCAAAAGCTAGAGAAGAAAAAGAGGTTGTATGAGCCCTGACAAGCAACCTGTGGTGGAAGATAGCGGAAATCAGTTGTTGATGAGCTGAGCCAGCAGAGAAAGGCCTAGGAATAGTGGTCAAATTTTGCAGCACACATAAAAATTTTGTGTTTCTACCAAAGTAGACCAGAAATACATGTGAGCATACAAGGCCAGAATTTGGCTCTCTCCTCTGAATCTGGCTTATTCTCTGGTACAAATTGTGAACAATTCTGTCATCTCGAAAGGATTTCAAACAATATTCTTCCAGTATAACTGGACTTAAAGCCTGACTTTTGTGGCTCAATCTGACTGGAAAAAAAAAAAAAAGCACAGTTGATTGTTGTTTTGGTTTTGTTTGGGTTGGGCTTTTTAATGAATAATCATCTATTTTGTCTATGATAAATTCTGAAGGGAATGCTAAATGGAACAATAAGGGAAGGTTGGTCACTACGATTGCAGTTCTTCTATGCACATATAATAATATAAAAGCAATTATACATGCTGGAATAAAGTGTCAGAAAAATCCTTTCATAAATGGGGCTGAAAATTTCTTTGTGCTTAAGTTCAAATCCTTTAAAAAAGTCAATTCTTTAGGTACAGTAGGTGTAAGAATCACTGTCTGAGAAAACTGCCATGAATTCTCACTAAAATCACCTAAATCAGGCAATGAGTAGAAGTTCAAGTTCTTAAATTAAATGGAAGCTAAAAGAGGT
>JAOXXN010000364.1:28191976-28239849 GCA_026770055.1 Myrmophylax atrothorax
ATTAAGTAGTACAAGAAAGCTTTCTCAGGTTTAGGGATTTTTTATTATGGTATTTAATACCATGCTCTTCTTAGCTCATAGGCAGCAATGCTTTTTGAAAGAAATTTCAAGTTATTTCAAGGCTCATGATATGTTGCTATGGTGCATGCTGCTGAAGAGAATAAGCTAATGGGCTCTCTCTTTAATGTGATTAGAGCTATTATTGACATAATGCCAGAAGACGCAAAACCATTAGCATTACACTACAGCTCACTTCAGTCACAACTCAGATTTAGCATTTGATCCACAATTTTAATTTTGCTCTGCTCTATTCAGGGCTGCATTACACAAAATGTATAATTAAAAGCTGATGTGATTCTCTCTACTTCTCAAATTAAAAACATAGCAAACATTTGTAGTTCTAATCCACTAGAAATTAATAAATAAAACATTGTCTTTTATCCTCATTCCTCAGTGCAATTCAGGATTCATGTTGGGAATATCTTACAATGCAACAGAAAACTACACTAAGACACTGCTCAAAAGGAAAGAATCGTCTCTAAAGCCTGTATGTTCTGCAGAGAGAACCTGGAGGACAGCACAGTACTGATAATGAGTTATACCAGGAGATATTTCTGAATGTCACCTCCCTACAAATCCTTAAAATCTTTCACTTAATAGATTTTTTGGTCACTAGAGAAGGACAAAGTTATGAGTGGGCTTGATTTTGTAAAATCATGCAACTTTTGAAATTAGATTTTGTCAACAAAAATAAAGGACTAGTGCTAACCCTAAACAAATGTACTAATTGGTTCATGTTGCAATCAACCCAATGATCACAGATCTTCATTTCTTCTAAACACACAGATAGGTCTTCTAAAAAGACTTAAAGGGTACTGCACCTACATTCTACAGATGGCCAGAGCTTCCCAATCTGAGTGTCAAACTGTTATATTGTAAATGATGCAGGACAAACTAACCAGTTAGAAAGTTAAAAGCATTCATCACAATTTAGTAGCATTTTATGCCAAGTGAAATGGCATTCCCATTCTGCTTGCTCTTGTTTCTTCCCCAGATCTTTTATGAACAGTAGACACGAGTACAACTTTTTTACTGCAAAGTTAAATATTGACAGTGCAGGTGGCAGCAGAAAAGTTTTAAAATTTCATTCCTTCTGTGAGAAAAAAGTAAAATGGTAATTGCATTTAATTTTTTTTTAATTACTTGAGTGGTGTAAAAGGGATTAATTAAAAACATGGTTCAGATGTAAAAATATATTTGAAATGTCCTGAAAATAAGTTTCAGCACTGGCTTTAAAGTGTACTTACATGATACAGTAGAAAGAAGTTGAATCCTAAAGCTTTGGTTTCAAATTACAGATGTAAACATGCACATCTATAAAGACAAGTACCAAGAGCACAAGCCTTACTGGCATCTGGATTTTACATGAACAATAAAAATTTCAATAACAAGTAATTATGAATTCAAAGTTAAAGCTAAAACTATACATTTTAACTACTCTTCAGTGTTAAGAATTGATTTATTACTTATCACTGCGCAATTCCTTATGCAATTCAATTGCTGATGGCACACCTCTAAAGACAGCTTAAAACCTATATACTAGATGACTGCACTATTTTGTAACAAAGCAAAATCTGAAGGCTTAAGCTGCTTTTAAAATCTGAGATCTTTTAAACACCTATGATTTGCTTCAGCTGCGGCTTATCTGTCATTTCTCAGCAATGGGAGTCTGGATAGACACTGACCTAATGCTACCAAAACTATATAATAGTGTCTTGATCATCTTGTTATCTAGTTCATGAGAAATAAAGATCATTCCACCTCACTCCTCACAAGGTAAACAAGAAATTTACTTATGAAAAGTATCTAAAAGGACATGTATAATTAATTGAAATATGTATGGGGAAGCCTCGGGTAACAATCACTGATGATAGATCTTATCAATATTTACACAGAGTTAGCACTTCTTAGGCCTCTAGGAAGAGTACTGGAGCCATGGCTATATGCTTTTCTAGAGATTTTACTAAATAATGACATGCTAAAAATATTATGAATGAAGTCTGGCCTTAATGAAGCCCATGGAAACAAGTTCATACCCTGGGACTTGCCTTGGATTAACATAGAAGAGCAAGCTTGAACCTGAGGCCTTTCCAAGTCCAGGCCCAAATGCACATTTTTCTATCGTGAGCACAAACCATGTATACCCTTTTCTCATGCCTAAGTGAGTTTGTGTTTGTTTGGTCTAAGTCAACTGCTAGAGGGCATATGTGACAATTTTGCATGTGCTAAATTAGGTAGAACCCCTTCCAGGAGGGGTTCAACATTAAATGCACTCAGACCTGATAGCAATAATTATGTTTTCACATGCAGGGCTTTAAAGTTTTAGCTTTCTTAATGCTATGTACAAAGGCTGTAAGACTTCCCCTACTAGCTCACATTTTAGATAAATGTTTCCAGAGAAAAGTTCTCCATATACTACTTTATTTTCACTGGATTTTAAATATAAATTTTTCTATGCTTTAATCAACAAAAATCTAATCTGATTTGATTCAGATCTCTCATTTTTAAAAGCACTCAAAATTTTGACAATTTTAAGCTCATATGCATTCTAGGAAAAAAACCCTACTATTTTCAAACTATTACAATTTTTTTTCCTCCAGACTTAAAAGGGACTGACATAGTTTTCATACTGCAATTTTGATTGCAATATTTCCTATGAAGAGACTGCTGGGCTTCATAAATATAAAAATCTTTTGATCTTTGGAGTTCTTACTGGAAATTCAAAAGAAAGTATTTTCCTCTATAAGGACACATGGTGATGAGTCCTCCTATACTCCTTGTCCAAGTCATATTGATATTTGTGTGCAAATAATGAAGTACAAGGATGTATGCCAAATGTATTTACCCTTTCTCTGATAACAATCCTTACCATCATTACAGTCCATTTCCTTACCAGTATTGAATTAATGGGTTTGGATAAATCTTCTGCCAAATGTATCATACAAAACCAATTAAGAATTCTTAAAGGATCAAAAGCATCTTCTGGTCCCAATGAGTCTGTACGCACTGGCTGGCAATGTGGCTAGTAAACATTTGAAAAGTAAAGCAATGAAAATAAAAATGAGTGTGATCTCTGGAATGAAATACTACTGTCAATAAGGCAAATGAGAGAGATTTGTATCAAAATAATGTTCAATCTCAGGCTCACAACACGTGTAATCTTCTTGATTAACCTCTCTTGGTGAACCAAGTTAACTTAAATCAGTCTAGTCCTGAGCACCCCTTGACATTGTGACTGTGTGCAAATGAGAGGTATGGAGGGAGCTGCTGTACCTGAACTGTGGGCACAAACACTTCCACTGCTATAGGAAAGAAAGGCAAAGAAAAAGTCATCCAGCCCATTCCTAACTGAGACAAAAATTATGTCTAAATATCTTGAGATTTCACACAGACAAAAAATAACCATCACATTGGCAAAGGGAATGGCAATGCAGGTAAATAACAGATTCATTAACAAGAGATAAGTACAATTCAATACTGTAATACCCTCCCTAAGCTGCATCCCCAGTTATGTCCGAACTGCAGTGGACTAATTGAATCCTAGAAGTATCTCATAAGTATAAATATAATAGCAATACTGAAATTTATATACTTCTATTTTTTCCTCATTCCTCTCCTCAGTTTTGCTCCTGCTGTTATACTTTTTCCTTTCTTCCCTCTTCTCCAGCTCTGTGCTGGCTACCTATTCCTTTCTACCTAGTAGAACAACTGACGACACTTTTTTACACAAAGTGTACTTGATCTTAGATGCATTTCCCAAAGTTGCCAGGATAGCCACAGAAATATGCCAAAATCAATAAAAATTGTGCAGTCATCCACAAAGTGGAGGGTCACCACAGTACCTGACTGCATCACAGGGTGTTTTCATCCAACACTGACCTCCTCCTTGCAGAGACATCCATGGCTTGCATTTCCTTTACACCAGTAAAACTCTGCAAGCCAAGGGAATTACTGAGTCTGAGGTGCATCTCACTTGCAGAAATATAAAAGTGAGGTGTTACTGTTTCATACCAGCGCCCGACAGAAACAAATAAGACTTGAAATACATGGAAGACAAAAAGGAAAACAGCCAAACTCAGAACACTCAGGCAGAAAGAGTCTAAAATGACTCCTTTTCCCTGGATGGTCTATTACTTAATCTCTGCTTTTACCCTACCGTGAATACAGAATTTTCTGCCTAAAAACATCCTTTAATGCAAATTATAATATGAAAGAACTCTTGGATGTAATAAGTGCAGATCATCTTCTGTGTAGGTGTTGCTTTTTAGCTGAGGAAGCACAAGACCTAAATTAGCCACACAGATGCCGGTGGACTGTACAAGAGCACATTTTAAGTATGCAAGCATTGTTTTGTAAAAACAAAATGATAACATTATGTATTAAAATAAATCTGGTTTTGTAATAAGAAGAAAGAGCTTATCATTTAGTGTAAGGGAGAAGAAATACCGTTCCTGGGCTATTGACAGATACTAGCTGAGCTAAGCAGAACAACCTGAGGGCATAGATGAAGACACAGGTTACTCTCATCCCACTATATGGAACATAAAAACATGACACTCTCATATTAGTAATGTGTGTGTGTGTATGTTTATACATCCTTATATACTAAAAGAAGAACTTACTAGAGTGTGTGAGGTCTAACATTTTCAACTCTCCTGCCAGCACCTCTGTAGTGGTAAAGCTATACAATGAATTGGAGTTTTTTTAGAAAAAAAAAAGGGGAAATTAGTCATAGATTTTGTAATGACAAAAAGGAATTAAAAATTACTCCAGCTTTTCTCACATAGGTTAAGAGCACTTTTCCATGTTTAAATTCCCAGGCTCCAGTCACAATGAGTACTTGAATGTTTCGTGTCATTGCAAGTTAGCAGTAAGGGAAAGTTCACTAACTAGAGGTAAAATTGATTGGAATTGGACCCTGGGTATGACTCTGTATCATCTGTGCTGTGTTCAACAGAAACCAATGTCACTGCAATGCAAAAACCTGTCTGAGAAAAATAAGACCCAAAGTGTGGGCAGACACAAAGTGTAGCACAACCATACTGAAAACATGTCTGTGATGACCTACAGTATCTGCTACTGTGCCTCAGCTTTGAGGTTCTCCTGTCATTAAGATGTTGCCAGTCAAACTCAATTATTCCAGACCACTGAATTATGCTTATAAACACAGAAAAAAGGCACTCAGCTTTAAAGATCATATTTTCAGGTGTGCTACTAGTTCTCTATCGCACCAGAAACAAAAAAACTCAGCTTTATAACAAGACAATAAAAACATCAAAGTTAACAAGTAAAGAAAAGAGAGTCCAGCACTGAGCTGTTAACAGCATATATTTTGTTAAAGGTTATGTCTTTTTAAGGTAGTAGTGCACTGTCCACACTACATAAAATAGTAAGTCTGTATTCTGCTTTCAAACTAAAATATCCTTTTGAGATAATCTCCAATAACATGGATAAAATTGTACATGAATTAACAACTGTCACTGTAATAAGAGAGGAAAATGCAGAAAGCCAAATCTCCATAATAGTTAATGAAGATTCCAACAGCTGTTTACTTACAATATTAATTTCACAGACTCACAGAATTATTAAGGTTGGAAGAGACCTCTGGAGATCATCTAGTCAAAACCCCCTGCCAAGGCAGGGTCACCTACAGCAGGTTACACAGGAATGCATCCAGATAGGTTTTGAATATCTTTAGAGAGGAAGACTCCATGACCTCCTTGGACAGTTTGTTCCAGTGCTCTTGCCATCCTCAATGTAAAGAAGCTTTTATTCATGTTCAGGTGAAACTTTTTAAGTTTTAGCTTATGGCCACTGATCCTCTCCTTGTTGTTGGACACCACTGAAGAGTCTGGCTTCATCCTCCTGATGCCTGCCTTTGAGATACATATTGATGAGATCCCCTTTCAGTCTTCTTTAAACAGGCTGATTCCTCAGTCATTCTTCATAAGAGAGATGCTCCAGGTCCCTAATCATCTCTGTAGCCCTCCTCTGGACCCTCTCCAGTAGCTCCTTGTCTCTTTGGTACTGAGGAGCCCAGAACTGGACACAGCACTCCAGATGTGGCCTCACTAGAGCCAAGCAGAGGGGGAGGCCCACCACTCTCAACCTGCTGGCCACACTCTTCCAAATGAACCCATGGATACCAATGGCCCTCCTGGTTGCAAAGGCACACTGCTGGCTCACAGACAGCTTGTCATTCACCAAGACTTCCAGGTCCTTCTCGGCAGCTGTCAACCTGTAGTGATACTTGGGATTATTCCTCCCCCACTGCAGGCCTCTACACTTGCCCTTGTTGATCATCATCATGTTTCTCTCTGCTCAACTGTCCAGCCTATCAACGTCCCACAGAACAGCAGCACAGCCTTCAGATGCACCAGCCACTGCTCCCAGTTTAGTGTCATCAGTAAACTTGGTGAGGGTGCATTTCATTCCTTCATGCACATCATTGATAATCAAGTTGAGTAAGACTGGACCCAGTATTGATCACCAAGGAACGGCACTGACTATAGGCCTCCAAATGGATTCTACTGGAGTAGCACTTCTTTTACTTATACATACTTACAAAATCATATATGAAAATAAGCTTAACAAAGTACTTACTTTTGATATATGTAGGTAGTACTGTACTGA
Source organism: Myrmophylax atrothorax (assembly GCA_026770055.1). Lineage (NCBI taxonomy): Eukaryota > Metazoa > Chordata > Aves > Passeriformes > Thamnophilidae > Myrmophylax > Myrmophylax atrothorax. The sequence continues at coordinate 28,198,670 of JAOXXN010000364.1, forward strand.
CTCTCTATCTGCATTGCTCTTGGCATAGTTATGCACAAATTCTGAGCTTGGGCCTCTGAATACTACCGTAACTTAAATAATATTAAATACCCACAAAAATTTATTAAAAATATCTCCAGCAAGTTTTACAACTAAAATCTGTTGCCAACTAGTAGCGAGACACTAAAAGAAAAAAAAAGCTACAGAAAAGAGACTTCCAAAAATATTTTTAAACCACAAAAACCAGTTAATGTCATAGGCAGGAAAAAATGAATTTATTGTATTGGAAGCAAAAGATCAGTCAATTGCAAGGAAATTACTGTAGTTCTGGCCTCAGACGGGTTTTCAGTAGGTTTGCAATGTATCACACACAGGTCAAAGCTATTTGCTTCCACCCTAGATATACTTAAAACGTCAGAAATACTAAAGTGAAAGAGAGAAAATGCTTGCTATTTTAGTGAAACAAAATTATTGCAGTAACACATCAGACCAAATCATAGATATCAGATTTAAGTCTTTAGCTTTGTATAGGTGATTGATGATGTGTCAGTGTACAGAGTACCGAGGTTTTTTGCAGTCTCTGTATCTTCACTCCTCTGCTCAATCAACTAGGTGATGAGACAAATTTTTGGTGGCTGTGAAATGATGGTCTGTGGCCAAATTATAGGATTTGCTACTTCTTTTACAGTTGGGACATTAAAAAACCTGAACCAAACCAGACAAAAACAGACTGAGAAGAATAAAGTAAAATATTTACTGCTGGCTGTTAAACTACATCCTTCAAGTTAAGGCTAATGTGTTTCCAATACGGGAACATTTCCAAGGGTTCAGCATTACACCATTAAAATTTTAGAAACCAGGACTCTCAGGAGCAGTCCATGGTCTTACAAGCAAAGGAACACAAATAGAGTGATGGAGCCACTGAACCACAAACAGTAGTTTTTAAGTGAAAAGTCATGCAAAGGTACAAGGGTCTCAGGTCTCTGGTGTAACAGGTACATCTATGTCTGCCTATCAGCTCACTCAAGTGCTATTAAAGGCCGACCAATCCATCTGAGTGGGCCCATTTGCTCCTTGCAGGTACAAATGGCTATTTGCTGTACATGTGCGATTACACACTCACTTCCTTTGCCCTATGCTAACAGCATGTAAAACAAAAAAGTGCCATTTTATGTACACAAAGGCACTTATCTGGGGCCCTTGGGCTCTGAATACAAAGCACTCCGAATAGATTGATGGTACTGCGGTGGGGACAAACAGGAAATGGACAACTGTATTTCCCAGGTTAATAGTGTAATGATTCTCTGTTACTAAAAAACTTGTGCACTTCACCACCTTTTGCTACTGATTTTTCCAGAGTATAAAGATATGCTATAATGAAAAGCAGTCAGATTCTATTTGGGCAAAGAATAAGAAAGTCAAAAGTGTTGGTGAGTGATTCTGGACTTTTCTCCCAATTGTTATTAATCTCTGCAGATTCTGATACTGCTGACTTAAATCTACGAATGCACAATTTTATTTATTTTTTTTTAATTATTATTTTTTAATTTTTTTTCCCTGCTTATCTTACAAGATGTAATAAGCAAAACCTTTCTAGCAAAGGCTAGATTCTGTCCAGAGCTGCCAGTTTCTTAAAAAATACACTTAAATGTAATTAGCAAAAGTGACACATACACTGGATAGAGTGTTTCATCCACAAACCTCCAGAGACTTGTGCCTGAACAGCATACACCATAGCAGGTGCAGTGCATTTTACTGCTTGTATCAGCTCAGATCCCTGGTGAAAGGTACAGGAAAGCAACTGATTCAAAAAACAAAACCAAACCAAACAAAAAACCCCCTCCCACACAATACTCCATACACTTTCCTCCGTGCTTATCTCTTGCAAGCACATAGTATTTTTCTCTTCAGAAAAATTAATTCTACACCGAAGAGCATCAGGCCTTTTAAGAGCGTCACTCCACACAAGAAGTATGACTTGTGCTAAGATTCAGGGTATGCTTTTCAAAGAATGAGGCAGTCATAGACCTTGCTACGCAGATTTTTTTTCTTATGCTCCCTAAAACATTTGTTACTTAAATGAAATGTCAGTGTGAAAGGATATCTGTGTACCCCTGCCATAAACACCAAAACCATCTCCCTCCCAGGCAGTAGTGGTAAGGCCATAATTTGTGCGTTTTATTGTCCTTTAAACTTATACTCTAAACACTCAAGTAGTCCTCAGCATTTTGAAATTTGGCTTTGTGTTAGATTTTGAACAATACCTGCCATTCCACCTCAGAGCTCAGAGAAGGCAGCACAGTAGTTGGTGTACAGATGTGACAGAATGTTTTTATTCTAGAAAAAAAGCTCCCTGTTTTTGACACACTGGAAAATGTACAGCCAGAGAATGCTTGAGGCGAAGATGCCACACCAGCCTTACATCTGTCTGCTTTCATTTGTCTACAACTGTGCTTATAGATAAAACATGCCTTCCAGATGTCATCACAAGCAGTGTTCATATGCTGACTTCACTGAGATACTATTGTTTGCTGCCAGCATAACAGAGTTGTAAAACTAAAATATTTAAACTCTGCGCTACTCAACACAACTTTGAATGTCACACAGGATCTTATTTCAGGATTAATTAATGTACACTCCAATAAAATAATCATGTGTTAAAAAAACAGAGCTAGCTGGCATATACAGTATGCTGCACTTTTTTTCTTTTTCTTTTTTTTTCATTTAAAGACATAGTTTCTGTTCTAGGAAATGCAGTTGAGCTAAAGAAGTTTCCCATAAGGGAACAAAACATATACCCCCAAAATGTCTGAAAAGAATGGGTGACTACATCTATATAGTGTGGTACAATTCTGTATATTGCACACACTTTAAACTGTCCTGTTTTGTGGAAGAAGGATTATGACTGAAAACTAGGAGATACATTTTGGAGGAATCTTTTAATCTACAGTGGTTGTCATTACATCTATACACTAATCTATACATTAAATTTACCTAATGATAATCATTTGCTAACGGTAAATAATCAACATTATTACAGAATTCACATTTTTTACTTACACCATGTCTTGAACTCTGTCAGGCTTGGTGCTGTGACCACTTCCCTGGGGAACCTGTTCCACTGTCCAACCACTTCAAAGGTAGAAGAACCTTTTCCTGATACCCAACCTAAACCTCTCCTGACACAACTTCAGGATGTTCCCGTCAGAGACTGTGTCGAAAGCTTTAGGAGGTCCAAAAAGATTACATCAAGGGGCTTCCCTTGATCACCTAGATGGGTTACATTGTCATAGAAGGAAATCAGGTTGGATAAGAAGGAGTTTCCTCTCATTAAACCATTCTGGCTGTGACCAGAGACTGTGTTGTCTTTCAGCTGTTTTTCTATACCTTCCAGAATAATCCCCTCCATAACTTAACAGGGTGCTGAAGTGAGACTGACAGGCCTGTAATTTCCAGGGTCCTCCTTCTTGCCCTTCTTGAAAATAGAGCCAAGGTTTGTCAGCTTCCAGTCAGCTGGGACCTCTCTGGATTCCCAAGAGTGCTCAAAAATCATCGAGAGAGGTTTTGTAATGACATCAGCTAGTTCTTTGAGGATTCTGGGATGAATCCCATAAGACTCCACAGACTTCGTAAACAGCATTAATTAGAAATCCAGAGGGTTACATTCATATAACTGCTCACGTAGAAAACAAAACAGACATTTTCCTCCTTATTTTTCTGATCTCTGGTCCAGAATCTTTAAACTGCTGACTAATATCTTTTGGGTAATTTCAAGGCAATGAGAGAAAGCAAACTTTTACCTCTGAAAATATCCCACTTTCAGACATTTCTTCCCATTAATGAAGTCATGGTCTAAAATGTTTCATTCATGACTTTTTTGAAAATTATTATACTGAACCATGATAGTATTCCTATCATGCCGTTAGGAAAATGGTCAGATATCTCTACTATAACAGGTTTAATACCCGAAAGTTTGAGTTACTAACTCTGAGAAGTATGGTGTGGTTGCCGAAAACCACATGAAATTTGTAAAGTCTCTTGCAGAAATTGCTTTGCAAGACATTTCATTTCTAACAAGCAGGTTGCAACAGAAAGAAGACTGTATATCTTGAAGGGTTCTTTAAATTTCTGCCAGCCTTTGCTCAGGTTGGAAGCGACTGCATTGGCAACTTGGCTAAATCCATGAAGAATATTTTCAGCTCCCCTAACTTTTATTAGACAAATAATTTTTACTCTAGAAATTTATACACTAATCCAACTCACTTCAAGAAATCTGTGTGCTCTAAGATTCCTCTACTGAAGGAAACAACAGTGTTATTTACCTACTAAAATGGTATTGTACATTGTCATTTGATCTACTGAAGGGTGAACAAACACAGCCACTTGGCTTATCACTCATTGCAATTAGCATAAAATTCTCTTTCCTTTTTTTTTTTAAAGTTCCTGTCAAGAAAACCAAATCCTAAAAAAGTACGTTGGTCAAACAATAGAAAGCAATTGAGAAACCACTGATTTCTATCAACAAAATATAAAGAAAGCTATAGATAAAATCACATTTGTTACAACAAAATTAAGGAGTGAAACTTTTCATTTACATTGGTACTGTTAAAGGATTGCAATCACAATGCTAAAGCACACACAAGTCAAGACTTCCCAGTTTATTTCTTTATTCCAAATAAATCTAAATATAAATATTTGAGGGTAAAGACACTAAGACTCACTGTTAGGACACAGAACTCCACATACATTGCAGAGCTTTGCATTCATCCACTAAAAGTGAGAAATATCTCACTACTTGTCATCCACGTGTACTTCAAAAGAACCCAGAGCATGCAGCCTTCATTTCGTCATGAAGAGCTGATTCAGTGTACTCTCTGGAATATCTTATGACTGTTTTATATAACTGCTATGGTTCATACTGCAAGCTATCAAGAAGCTTGCATGAATTTCAATCATTTCCAACTCCAAAGTTCCCTAACTTGGTAATTGTAATTTTACAGAAAAACTTATATTTTCTTGTGTATATAAATATACACATGCACACAGGCATATGTTTACACATAAGAGTTGGAGAAAAGGCTATTAGTAAGTAACCTGTGATTGTCTTCATCTTTTCTTGCAATAGATAAGTCTTACGTGATGTTACTTGTAGCACTTCATCTACGTTTCTTTAAAATTTTCTGTTTAAAATTTCTTTAAAATTTCTGTAAAATCTTTAGAGTTACTAAGTCATGTATAGTACTTATTCAAAATCATTGCCTTGTGCTTGATCGCCATTTGGTCCAATACATCAGAACCAGACACACTGCTCTCAGGTCATTCCTCATAATTTTCTTCAAGCAAGGATCTCTACATTGTATTCTTAAGCAGCAGTAAATACACATATCTGATTATGGAAAGCAGTAATTGAAGAGCTTAAGGAGCTTTCAGAAGGATAGATATCTACAGTATGCTTGACAACATCTGATAGCTGTTCTCCACAGCTAACTTTCTTCAAATTTTACTTTTAGGGAGTAATAACAATCTCCAGAGTTGGACAGGAGGGAAGTAGGAGCTCAATAGTTGGCCCTCTTCAAAGCTCAATTTTAATGTCATTCTTCTAAACTTTAAAATTGTAGTCATTGTCAACAAGCCTTACTGTAGAAGAAAACAGCATTTGGTCCACATATTGGTCCATATTATTCTTTGTTAGCAAGGAGAAAGCAATAGCCAGTTGGCCTGGGAATTGTCACAAGGAAAATGAGAAGAACCTAGAAAAGTTAAGTTACCTTCTGTCCTAAACACCTGCTATTGAAAGCAGGAGGTAAAGAATTAAGGGACATGCCTATCAAGAACTAAAATGTCTATCTCAAAACTATTACAAAATATGAGGGAGAAAACTGCAAAAAAGGTCTGGAAGGGCCCTAATATAAGGACCAAGACTTCATTAATAATGAATAGGATTTAAACTCTCAAGTATCTAAATAATTTTCAGAAATAACACTCAACCTCTCACTTACACGTTTTTGAAAACAATATAAAAAGATTTATTTGCATTACCATCCATAAAAACTCTCATCTAGAACTTGCAGATTGTACCTGTGAAGTAAAAATTGAAGGGCAAAAATTTTTATACTTTTTAGGTTGAAATGACCTCTTTCAAAAGAATGAAAAGAGGGAAAGAGAGGCAGAGTCCATCTAAGAACTTTGGAAAGACATACATGCTTTTCAGACTGACTCACAGAGAGAAATTCTTATGTTCACATAGTGTTGACTGCTAGCCAGATGGGCTCTATCTCACTGGCTCCTCACCTCTGCAATATCAGTTTCTTCAGGTATCACTCCTACTTAAGAACAGAATTCACTCATTTTCCCCTATTATTTCACAGGAAAGATTTACACTCCTGAGACAATGTTGCATCTGGAGCCTTGACGCAATACTACCCCTACCCATATCTAGTGATGATCCCTCTGGTCTGCAAAAGTGAATCTGTTGTTCCTGTAAAATTTCTGACCTCAAAGTACTGTGGTTACTTAGTATATCTGGTTCATCCAGTCAGTGGCCTAATATATTCACAGACTACCTTGGCTTACAGTTCCTAATGCTTTATCTTAAACAGCTTCTAAATCTGTCACACCCTTGAAAAACCTGTGTTTTGTGAACAAGTGCATGTAAAAATAAAAAGGTGTGTCCTGTCGCTGCAGTGAAATAATTTGTAGAAGACAAAGTCCGTGCTGGAGCCACAATGTCTTTTCCCTGCACCTTGCTTGAAACATTCGTATCTTTTCTGGAGATGATTTTGCTTAAGCCCTTTGAAAATAAATCATTCTCAAAAGCACTCAAGATTTCCCTGAAGACTTTGTAAGGCTTCCTGCTTCATAGGTTTCCACTCCTTTGCTGTAAGGCTAATGCATTTTAGGGACATTTGTTCTGATGCAAAGCTAACTTACGAGTAAAAATAAACTACCAGCATTTATAATGCTGTTGGAAGGCAAAGAATGCCAAATGCTAAACTTAAATTACCAGAGTTGGTAGTTGTTCTTTAATAACCTTCTCTTTAGACAGCTTTTGCTGTCTCAAAGGAAAAGAAATTTAGTAGAAGTGTAATGATGAACATTCCATCATTTGAAAAACCAGCAAAATCTCCAAACCTGCAATAGCCTTACATGAAGAAAAAAAATAATAATTTTATGGTAGATGATGGTACTCCAGTTCCAGTTTGATGCATGAAACCAGAGGCGAATCATTGCCATTACTCAAGTGAACTGTGCGTTTATTACTCATAAGCCATCCTGTTTACCCTTTTGTGAACACTAGGAGCTACATTTAGCCTGTTTCAGATATGCCTGTCTACACAAAGATTTTAGTAGTCTTCAAATCAATCAATATTCACAAAAAAAATTTGTACTATCTAGAAACAAAACCAGTTTTGCATAGAATAATTAATCTGCAAGATCAGCAACTTTCTGATTAAAGAACACATAATTATCTTAGCATATATTTACTCATGCAAAATAGTTATTTGGTTTTACATTTTTCTCAGCAATCAGGGAATTCACATTGTTGAAGTGCTAGTATTTCACACTGTAAACAGAATTTTACTTTAGACATGTATTGGAACACAATTTCATTAAAAAAAATTTAACAATTCAGAAGTTCTCATATATGTTCTATAAAAATGTATGAGAGACCTAAAAACCATGGAGAGGCATAATTTCGAGTTGGCTCATTTGTTTCCATTTTATTACAGCACTACATGGTGGGTATCAGAGTCTTCACAGAAAGTAGTATATTAAATCTTTATTCTAATCTGTTTTAGCAGAACTGTATTATAGTTTAATACTATTTTTTCTGACTGATAAAATATCATTTAAATAAGACCAAAGAGAGCTCTGAACCCCAACAGAGACCTATCCTGAAAAAAGTCACCACACTTCTGCTTTCTTCATAGGTAGGCTACTATCTCCTATTTATTTACTGTTCTCTAGCTGAATTCACTTCTTGCTGAAGGCCACCAAACAACTATAAAATGCATTGTGTATATTGATATTCTTAATTTTTGACCAACTAGGCTTTGGGGCCCTGTAAGGAGGATATTGACAACTTCACAAAAACTCACCTGCAGCTGCTTCAGTATGTCTTAGCAGTAAGCTGGATGGTAGGTTGTATTATACTATAGCCTAGATACAGCAGAAAGTATTTTCCGTTCTGTATCACAACATCATCCAATCCTTCTTAATGTGGGAAGGTGGGGAGCACGAAGTTCCAAAACTTTTCAGGCCATGTCTCCTTTTCAGTGAGGTAAGAACAGATTTGCATACACATTTCTGCTCTCTCTGGAAAACAGGAATTTTATGTATTGAAGAACATGTCTGTCCTGACTTAGAGAAAATGGAAACTAATACATCATATACTTGGTCCTGTAAAACAAAATTACAAAAGAAAGAATATACAGGTATCTGCTTTCCAATGCCAGTAGTGTCTTATTACTCACCCTGCTCCTATAGCTATTTCACTCAAAAAAATTTGATAACTCTTTTTAAGCTCTTCTGGCAATTGCAGAGACAGGAAGAGCTTTAAAGGAGAGGGAAATAAGGGCTCAGGCTGTCAGCTTCTTGAGAATGAAGATGTCTTTCTAAATCGTGTAAGAAAGCCACAGCATCTGCTGCATATCATTTTTCTTCCTTACACATTGAAACAAATACTTGACATTGTAGAAGATTAATTTTTTCTGCCATCTTTTCTGCTTATTTGTTTTTTGTTCTTTTTAACTGATTGATGTACAAGAAGGCCCACTCAGCTGTTTGGGAAACACTTTACATGCTAAAATCCTCACTCTAAATATTACTACTTTTAAGTTTCATTTGCTCTGTCATCCAGCATTCTCAGAAAAGCTCAAGTACATCTAACTTTTCATCTAATTGTTTATTTTTGCATATAGAGCCATCTGCAGATCTACCATTTTTGCATGCAATCAGAAACCAGCCATCAACGATCCCCTTGTGTTTTAGGCATGTTCTGCAAATTCAAAGAGCTTCGTTCTGGCTTACATTTCAAAAAGAAAAAAATTACTAAATCCTTGACAGCAACAATTATTGATCAAAAGCAGATATACAAAATAAATACAAGACTAATATTTGCTTATTTACTGAAGTATGATTGTCATAATTCCAAGACTTAAGACTCGAAAGAGAAAAGAGTAGGCCTAAGAGGTATTTCTCAGTCATTCCATGTTTGAAATAACAGCATTACCACCCAGCATTGTCTCAGGATTTAATGTCCCTGAGCAGTTTCACTCCACAAGAGCTTCAGAATTTCCCAGGAGAATATGGTAGGTCTTAGTTCAAGTCAACTTTCATGCAGACGAATTTTGACAGACCTAGGTAACTGTTACTACTAGTGAGACACTAAGAATATTTATAGCTATTTAAATAACCCGAAGCAACCCACTGCACCACTGAGCATGACGACTTTCTTTGTTTGGATGGGTCTTTTCTCTTGCTGTTTTTTCTTCTTTAAATCTCTAAAATAGCTGCAAAATCATGAAACAAAATTAACTAATTAAGTCCTCTCTAACTTTTCCTCCCAGAAAGACATGGACAACTAAAAAATCCCCAACAAAAATATGCTAGCCTCTCCAGTCCATGACTTGTGGAAGCACGAAATAAGGTGGGAGAAACTGGGGAAAGTTATGGTTTAGAATCTTCTCCCCATTACTCAGAAGAAGTAAAAAAACTATTAAAGAAAGGATTTGGAAACCCCCATTAGTCTCCAGTTACATTGCCTAGGGAAATCTGGGGCTCTGAAAAGAATTTATTAGGACTGCAAAAGAAGAAAATTACGATCATTAACCAAAAGAGCCTTAGAGAAATCAGGCTATTACTTAACTGGAGGCACCTAACAGCTGATCTCCACTGCCTCTCCCAAGTTTAGGCACTCAAAGCTCCATCTGTAACATCTGTGTTAGATGTCTAAAGTAAGAAATGTGACTATCCCATGACTCTCTCATCAATGCTATTTAAATTCAATGGAATTTGGTCACTTAGTTCCTTTAAAATCCTATAAAGATTGAATATTAAGTTCTCTAATTAGCCAGACACCCATGATAATTCTCTAGGTTTTATTAGAACATTGTGAGGTACTCTCTAGCAGTCCTTCTAGAAGACTTCTTGATACCTCTTTCTAAATTAAAGCACAACTTGGTAATATGAGGGCAAGGAGGCCTTGCATACAACACTGGCATGCAGGCAGGATATTCACATCCTAGGTAACAAAGTAAGAATTTTCTGTTCTGTAATGTTTTCAGATGTAGTATATTTAAAGCTTTAAATACAAAACCTTATAAGAAAAAACTCAAACACCATAATTTTGCTCTTCTGTGTCAATCAAGACGAGGGGGCAGTTTTTAAAGCATGGAAGAGGTAATTGGGTAGGAAGTGGGAACAGAAATGTCGCTCTGAGAGAATATGAGTCTCTAAAACTGCATTTTTCTTTAGTCCCACACTTAAGTTTTCTTGAAAGAATAAAAATTTGCAAATAGAAAAAGGCATCTTCACCTGTGAGAAATATATAATTTCTCAAAAGAAAAATATTAGTCTGAAATTACCCAGCTGCCTGTATAACCACTTCCCCTCTGTGGGGTGAATGTGGTAACCCAAACCCAGTAAGTTGCTTATGTACGAAGCAAAGAAAAATGTGATATTTTAACTATTTTTCTCTCCTAATGATCCATTTTTTTGTACCACTCAATTTGAAACTTCTGCCAACTTCATAATTTTATCATCATTCACAGACAACCACAGTAGCTTCCCAACTATTTTGCAAGACAGTTACTCTGCATCGGACATTTATAGGGAACAGGGCTTGGTTGCTAGAAAGGCCTCCTCCAACGGAAATGTAAACCCTTCATGATGCTTCAAAGACTGCTGTCTTCAATTGTAAAGGTTATGGTAATGAAGCTGAGATGGAGGATCAAGGATTAATACATTCTGTGCACAGAAGGATTCACTGTAGTTTGTTAATCTGGCATTTTGCATAATACAACTGATTTTTCTTATGGTTCACCCAGAAGAAGGAGGTGGTCTTCTCCAGTCTCCAAGCAAAATGCACAGATAACAACTCAACAGCAGCGATAAAATGAGAAATTAGGTAGAAAAATAATGTTGTTTCAGACAGATAGATGTAGTATGCCCACATGGTCAACAAAAACCATCCTCAAAATATAAAATCTGGTCAGTGGAATAGTTAATGAAACACATATTCATCACAGCAACCTTTTCCAAGGCATTTTTAAACCACAGTACAATGCACTGTTTCAGTAACAACTAAAAGGGACATTTCACCTTCTTGATATTTACATGATCCCCAGAGCCATGTTGATATGGGAATCCCTTAAGCAAAATCCCTTAAGTAGTCAATAAATTACATACACACAGCTTTGTAACATTTGTTTTGGTAATATATTATATATAATTTGTATAGCATATAATGATATACCTAATTTATATTATAATTAGAATTTGCAAATGGGTAGTTTATTAATGCATTTTGCCATTGCCATGGTATGTCTACATATGTACCAACACCATACTCTCTTTATAAATATTTAAATACCATTACTAATCAATTAAACTGGCCAATCTATGTGCCAATAAAACATTATACAGTTTTTAACATGTCAATAAGCCCAAGAAATACATTTAGAGAGAAGCTTATTAATTTCTGGGGGTTTTATTTAGAAAGGGAGTTCAATAGTTTAAAGTTGAGCTCTTTAGAAAGGGATGTACCAGAAGATTCAATTATGAAAGGTAAAAGAAACTTTTCCAATAGACTATATATAGGAAAGCCCTTTTTGTTTCTCTGAACACTTCTTTAATGAAGGTCAAAGCTGGTATATAAGCCCAACTGCATTTGTAATTAGCATTTCTGTACTAAATTATGTGTTTAGAAAAGATATCTCTGGAAAGCGAAACTTCTCATAGTTTGAAGACTCCAACCACCAACATAATATTGAAAAAAAAATTCCCGTCCTACTGAGCTAACTAAGAAAAATTGAAGGGGAATTCCCACTCTTTGCTGCTTAAGTGACACTTCATAGAAGGAACCCACTATCGAATTTCAGGTCAAGAGAATTGCCAAAAATGAGCTGCAGACAAATAGAGGTGAAGATTCTCATGTCTTCGACCTACACCATGACCAGACATCTTTGGAGATAAATTGTTATGCCATGCATGGTTGCAAATGCAAAACCATAAATGCTTTGGTTGATGTGGGATGTGAGAACTTGGCAAGTAAGACTGGAATTAACTGCTATTTTAACACGCATCAACGTATTTTCAAGACTGAAAATAATTTGACTTTCCAGCTTTTGTTTTTCTGAACATTTGCTGATTTCCAAACCGAAAAGGAAACACTGAAACACCACAAAATGTTGACAATTTATCAGAACTAAAAATTTCCTAGAAATCTCATATGATGTGCAGTATAAAGAATTTCATTCCAATCATGGCTAATTCATCAAATGAAAAATCCCAGTTTTAGTGGAGTTTACTTTTTATACCTACAACATTCACAATGTTTCACATTTGATAATTAAAGACAAAAAAAAGGGAACAGTTTTACAGTTTTAAAAGTCTTGGCCTTTCCCTCATAATTCTCACCATGCGTGAAATAAGCTGGTGTCAACCCCCCTCCCCAGCCCAACATTCTATTGCCAGTTGAGTTTTTGAAAAGCAAGCAGCTTTATGCAACACACGACAGTGATTTTCCAGCAACAGTTTGAGAGTGCATGGGCCCCGTAGTTGAAATTTTTTGCTCTAATCTTTGTTTATAGTAGAAGTAAATAATCCAAACACAGAGCATTCCACTATGCAGGGCTGATGACTTTGTGATAAGGCAGAGCCTGGCACAAATGACAGAACCAGCAGTCTATTGAGGTAAAAAACAGCACTCTGATAAGTAAAACTATCTACTGATTTATAGACCTTAAGTTGGCTTTTTAACCCTTGAATCATGAAGATCTGCACCACACAAAAGCCTGTGAAGAAAGGCATATAAAAGAGAAAAAGAAAACTCCTAAAAGATTTTTTTATAGAAAAAAATGTAGTGGCTAAGATGTTACCTTTATCCCCAGGAAATCATCTTGAAGCTGAATTTTAAATATACTACATTTAAGAACTTTTCCCAGTGATCAATTTTTTTATTAGACACAGAACTTACAGAAGAACATTTGAAAAACAAAACCATTTAAGATCAACCCTTTTTTGTTTATACAAAAATAAATGGGCTTGAAAACATAATGAATAGTTATCTTGCAAAATTTAAAGATGATGCCAGATACAACATGATACGTGGCCTTTGGTGTCAGTCATATCTTCAGTATACAAGTCCTGAGAGACTCTGTTTCTCAGGCTGATTGAAAAGACTTTCAGTTCTTCCATACATTACATTCAGTAGTTAATTCAATGGTTAATATTTAATAGTGAGCAACCCTAATAACTGTGTGATCCTTTTCCAAAGTGCTCCGAAATGCAAAAGACATTTATAGATTTACATTTTTGAATAATCATTGAATAAAACAATGTTATTTGATTTTCAACTCTCCCCCCAGCATTTATTATATAGATAAGTAGACTCTCACAGAATTCATGTGACTTTTTGACCAGTGGCCCTGTACAGTTAAATACACCTTTCACAGTCTTGTTACAGTCTTAGTCTCTGAAACCGGCATTTGCCAATTCTTTTGCCAGTCAGCCGTATTAGCTGACAGATAGACACTGGTACTTCATAATAGATGAGAGGTAGCTTTTTTGTTCTTAAATGGGGTTTTATGGACCATGTTTGAAAGGAAAAAAAAGACATAGAATGATAGTTAATAAACAGTGACATAGCATCAACATTACATTCCAGAAATGGAATTATGAATTTTCAAGCCATTGAACTACAGCAAGAAGAAAACCAGCACAACTTAGGTTCTTGAAATACAGTATCCTAGTTCCCAAATGCAAATATGCTTATACGCAGAATAACTACAACCTCAATTAAATCCACCTCTAGGTCTATGCATATTTCAAGGCATCTCAGAAAACTATCCATATTATTCAATCTGTGCAAATTAAGCATCTTTCCAGTGAGATTAGACACCAAGACTAGACATCATCCCAAACCCCTATAATTTCTACAAGATCTATTGTACAGTTCAACATTATACTATACCTATGTCTAACAGATTTTTTCGTAATGCCTGAGTCACACTACAAAGTGTCCTGGGCACCAAGGGAGGATTCACGCCTCCTTCTGCAGGCTTCGCATAATGTTCAAGAATGCCATAGGCTCCACCTGAGAAATGCTTCCTTCCTGAACAGGATTTCAGGAGTGGTGGTGAGAAGAAATCCTGATATGTGCTTCCTTCTCATTTCCTACAAGCCTCTGGTATATACTGTGAAGTCCCTGCCATGTTAAACTGTGTCTGGCCAAGAATGGGAAGCTGGTGTATTGGCCTCAGAGGCACTGTATTTTTCAGTGTAGCCTATAGTTCACTAATAGGTTCAGGAGCTTTTTATTCATAGAATTTTAAATATAAATCTTTCATATTTTAGAACACCATTTTAATGATCATTGATATTTAAACAACTGAAAATGCCTTTACCAATATTTTGACCAACTAAAATGATTTGACCTGGAGAATCCTGAAACCTGGAGTTTTATAATGGAGATTTTCCATTATAAAACTTTACCACTGAAAGTGCTACCTCCCTTTTGAAGACTATTTCTTTCAGCCATCTGAGTACCTGCATAGGGCAGTTAATCCTTGAAATGTAATATATTTACTCTGTCTGTAAAACTTTTTTTTTTCTTTTTTTTTTTTTTTTTGAGACAGGAGATTTCTTTCAGTTTTGTATAATTGTGTTGAAAGAATTGAAACCACACACATTCTTTGCAAAATGATCTGTCCTTTTCAAGGTATGTAACTTTGACCTGGTACCAAACGGAAGATCAGAAGTCAGCAAGGCCAGGTTAAGCACTATGATTTCTCAGTTTTTCATAATCCAAAATGGCCTTTAGCAACCCAATACAGACAAAGCCTGTGAATTCAATTCAGACCATGAACCTAGATGTTGTAGTAAGGCTCTACTAAATAATTTAAATTTACATAAGAATGAAACAGTTCTTTCACTAGCGCAGGATAAGATGTATGACAACAAACTTGAAACAATGCAAGGCAAGCTATTATATCATTAAAAAGCTATCTTCCATGGATTTATAATTCCAACTGTTAAATGCAGAACCTAACTGCAAAGCCTCTATAAAAACAACTTTTGATGCAGGAAAAATTATAAACCAGGATTTTTTCATCAAGCTGATGTGCTGCTCCAAAAAAGGGTGCAAAACATTTTTAATAGGGAGAATTCTTTTTGCTTCTAAGCTTTGATACCTCAAACCCACTATGTTCAGTTTCTATTAAACCCTCAAAACCCAAAAATGCTATTTGATAGCCAAAGACCATATACAATTTCAGGTGTACTATTTTAATTGTAGTGAAGAACAAGTGAACAAAAATACTCAACTTCTGGTAAATTTGCCCCCATTTTAAATAATTATTTTAGAAACACTTTATTTTGCTCTGAGACACCGAAATAAAGGTATTAAAGTCCATTACAATAGGACAAACTTTCACATGAACAGAAAAATTGCTGTTTAGTTCTGCACGGAGAATGAAACCTCCCTCCATCTTTCTTTAAGTATAAAACTAATAGAGACCTGAAAGGATCCATAACCTGTCAATTTCTTGTAGTGATTGTAATAAAGTACTTCTGCAACAATTATCTGGAAAATAAAAAGAAGTTTAGAAAAGGTCTAACAAGAAAAAAATAGCAAAAAACCAGAAAAGGTCTAACAAGAAAAAAATAGCAAAAAACCAGAAAAGGTCTAACAAGAAAAAATAGCAAAAAACCAGCAGTAGCAAATAGCAAAAAACCTGACGTAAAGTAAGTGAAAGGCCTGTTCGTGCCCAGTACTTTGGAAGAAACTGTTCAGGAACAGTTCATCCATGTGAAAGTCCAAGTCATATAAGGCTGCAAAGGTCGGTGAGACCTCTGGTGATCAACTCAGTAAGTATCAGCCCTGCATGCGAGGCTGTCTTGAGGTAAAACTAAGGTGTAGACAATACAAATCCTATTATTTATACATAGCAAGGAACACTCAGCTTGTTTTGTTATAATACCTCTACCACACTGCTTTCTTAGTGCTCATCTAAATTCTTCAACAACTCCCAAAGTAAATAGTTCCCAGAGACTTATCACAACATTGTGAAATAAAAAATGCTAGCTCTGACCCTCAAAAGATACAAGAAATAATAGCTATGACTTTGGAACTTCCTGTTACAAACACCTATTTCATTTTTCCTGCCTTGCGCCTGTTTGCACTGAGCATCTGGCCTGTGCCAAGTGTCAGTTTCAACCTGATTAGTAATAACTACAGTAGTTGAAGCAGTAGTAAAAGGTTCAGTATCAAGAGTTAATTTATTTCTGACTATTGACTGAACATCTTATATGAACTTTGCCAGGATGTTCCTTGTGGCACCTGTGAAAACCAACTCAAGTATCATCAAGCAAGGACATAAACCTGTTTGTACACAATTTGCAGCAACTCCAGAGCTGCATTCCCTAAAGCTTCAGTCTGAATTGAAGGTGCACCAGCCTAATGTGGCTGGGGTTGAAGAGGCAGTAGTTTGCAAACGTTCCTTCTTACAGCCAGGAGGAAGAACTGATGACTGCAAGAGAAAAGTGATCTTGGCAGATACAGAGACCAGGAGTCAGACTGACATCTCTGGCAGGGAGAAAATGGTACTGGAAAAGGGAATTAATGGTGAGATGGTGAATTCAGTTGTAGATTCATTGCGTGGTTTGCACCACGAACAAGACAGAGAAGATGCCAGAGACAGGACAATGATCAAATGGTACAAAACTGCATTGTGGCTCTGAAGATTCCTGCTATATAAATGTATCATGAGGATAAGAATTTCTTGTATCTTCCTTTAAAAAAGGCAGCGTCTTTATTATGGGGATGTTAATCCTGAGCAAGCACACGCTCAGTCTTGGCATTTCTCCCCTTGTAAGGCTCTTGGTGGAACTTCAAGTTACTGCTGTGATTGCTCCTTTCTCTGTGATTCAGGTAAATAGTTCCTTATGGCTGACAAATTTTGTGATGAAGTGAAGTATTTAGAGTAGCATTCCTCTTTCCTAATACCTACAACATAAAGAACCTGGTGGGCTAGACTCCTGCTCATATCATTATATAAAATGTGGCATTTCTAGGTCACGACTCAAACAGTCATTTTATACATCTGCTGCAGGATAACAGAAATTCCGTTACAGAATGACCATTGCTTTCCCCTGACAGGAAAAAAAGTCTTATGTCATCAGCCTGTGTGGAAGGACTATCACATACACCTCCAGAGTCAGGCAAGCTGAACTGCATTCTTTAGAACAGAATGAGAAGGTCTGCAGAATGCTCACAACTAGTATCAAACAAACTCTGAATGGACCAAATGTTATGTAATTTTCTGTTTCCTGAAGATCTGGAATAAACAATGTCACAAGAAGGGGCAAAAATATTTCTCTTTTCTAAGATATCTTTTACAATTCTTTTCAGCATCTTACAGAGTGGAAATAAAACCACCTATTTATTTTATAAGTAGGAAAAAATATATTGTCAGTGTTTTGGAACTACCTATTTGCTCCCTGTTTCAATAAGCAACATAGAAAAGCCCAGAAGTAAACCAGAATAGGGGTTAGATCATGAAGCAAAGGAATTCCTAAAACACTCTATTAGAAGGACAAAACAAATACTAAATAGCCCCAATTGGCAAGAAAAAAACAAACAAAATGCTCAAAACCTAATACAAACAAACAAAATACAAACAACATGACTTCACCCCCCTCCCCAGCATTTGCTCATGGAATCAAGAAATGTATCACGCATGTGTATGCTCAAGGGCCAGGCATTGAAGCTAACATGTAATCTCAGGTAAAAAATTTCCTGGCTACTGGAAAACAATTTGAATATACTTTCATTATGCTTTGTATGATACTTACATACTAAACAGGCTGCATGTGTACATATTTTGTACAACTTTCAAGGATGGGTTGTAGGTTTTAGATGAAATATGAAGAACTAAAAAAATGTAAAGTAACAGCCATTAGCAGCCCAAACAAATTTTGTTGCCAAGTAACTTCAAAGTATTGCCTGTGGTTCCTTCTCTGGTGTTATTTATGGCATCTCCAATCAGCCTGTATACTACTGAATCAAAAGAACTTACTTAGTGTATGAAATGTTAACACAAGCAGATACTTGTATGGCATGTTTGTGATACTTATGCCAGTATTAAACATTCTCTTTTGCAGAAGTCAACATGTGCAGTTTTCCAAATGCTTTGCCTATTCCCTTTTGTCTTCTACATTCAATTACTTCTGAGAAGAAGATAATTAGAACACTTAAAAGCTAGGTGTTTCATCAGATTTCTAAAAATGGAAGTTGTCATCAACCCTTTAAAAACACTGTTGTGTCAAAAAAAAATAACCTCCTTTCTCGTGTCAAACAAATTTCCCTATCTTAACTAATTTTACACTATTTCTGCTCTATTTGTTTCCTCCTCCTAAGGAAAACCACTAGTCTTCTGGTTTGCTGAATATGGTCACCTCAAATTAAACTATTATGAAATACATTTACCTGAAATTATTTTCAGGTAGAGAAGAAACCTTAATGATTCTTTCAAACTCCTGCTTTCTTAGGCCAGTCATATTTTCATAGATGTTTCTACTCTATTAAGTTTAGTCACAGGGATAAGGTGGAGCCAAATTTGTTTGTTAGGTGGAACACTTATTAGAAATTAAATAAAATAAGTTCCCATTTTTTAGCCCTCACTGAAGAGTAATAATTAGTTGAAGCTTCCTCCTAGTCTCTTTGTATTCTACCTTTTATCTTTTTAAAATTATCTGGTGATGCTCACCACACTGGTGCTATGTTATTTAATGAGTTAGTTATTTAATTTATCAAGAGCTTATACCTCCCTTTCCCTTTCTTAGCCAAACCTGTCATCCAATACCTCCTTTCCCCTCTTCTTCTTTTCCAGAAGCAAAAACTTCAGAGGAAACTATGGACGGTCCAAAAGAATGGTGGTAAAAATAAGGCAGGTTTAGGTCCATGGTTCTCCTTAGGCAGAAGAAGATCTTTAATTCTGAAGGGGGAAAGGAATTTTGGCTAACAGGCATCTTTGGTTACATTTAACTACTTTTCAAGGTTTGATGCAGAGTCTTCATCACATGCCTAAGTAAAAATAGAATATTTTCACTAGTATTTTCCCTCAGTTATAACAAACTTGTGTATCCTAGTGAAAAATTCTTCTATTGAAAAGCCACTACATTTAGTCTTGCACTCCTGTAGTTTTTCATATATACAATAACTGTGAAAAAAATAAATATTTGAAGACTCTTCTGGGAAGGGACTTGGGGCTGCAAATGCATGAGAAAGGTGCAAAACATATAATATAATAATGCCAATTCTAAAACCAGTACCCTTTCCATTTCCCTCCTTTGCCTTCCCTTCCCCTTTTTACTGATTAATTACACTGAACAGGGAGCTGACACTCTTGGGTTGAACTGAAAAATCAGTCAATAAAACCATTTCACTTCTTCAGGTTTGATATGTGGCTCACTCAACAGCTCTGCTCCTCACCAAAAGTAGCTCCAAACATCCCAACTAATGCTCCCTGCCAGTGAAAACAGTTGCCATCACCTCCAGACTGCCGTTTCCAGTCTACTGCAGAAGTAAGAAAGACAATATATGATACATAGTATCAAATAAAACAGCTGTACCCTGTCCACTTATTATCTTCCTCCTCTTCTGGGAGGAAGGCAGACCAACAAGAACAAACCCCTCTTCTTCAATGCCCTTTTTCACAGAGTAATATTAAAACAAAATAAAGCAAAACAAAATCCAAAAAGATGGTGGTAAAGCAGGAAAAATGCTTTACCACCAAGCAGGTTGATGATTACAGGCAACAAGTGAAAAATACAGAAAAGCTTGACTAGAGACTGAAAAGAGACAATTTAACAACAGGATAAGAGATTATCAGAGAGTCCAAGATAAGAAAAAAGGCTAACAAATGCCCTGATAAGTGGTGGTGGGAAATCACCTGGGAGATGGTGTCATGGTTCTCAGAATCTCAAATTTTTAAATTTTGTATGCTGGGCTGAAGATCTTGCAGAGAACTGCTTGAATAATTAGGTCCAGACTTGGCTACTCCGTGGAAGCCACCTGTAAGTACTTTTTAAATAGAGCTTCAAGATTTTCAATCCTGAAAACCACCTAAATTTTATAATCAAAGCTTTGTTTTCCCAAGTCAAGATTTCTGTGTTCATTTAAAAAAAAAAAAAAAGAAAAAGGTTGAAAAGCGTCAATTCCAGCCACTGCAGGAAACTTTTTTCTGAATTGAGGGTGACTTTTTTGAGGGTCACTTAACCACTATTAGGAGAAACAGAAAGGCATGTGCAAAGATTAACTACCTCACCATGTGTCCAAATAAACTTGATTCTCATCTTGCAGTGATTAATGGAACCTGATTGATTTCAGAAACTCTTCCCTTTTACAATGGAACAACTAGTATTGTTTATTCTTACTCAAAACAAATTCTTACACTGAGATGCCTGACTTGTCTCCTACTATATGCCACAAAGTAATTCAGTTCCTCTGTACTGATTTGGATCTCCATTGCTTCAGAATAAGCTCAGAAATATCAGAAGATGATGAAATGTAAAATCAGGTTATGACTGGAAACAAGATCTTCACTCACCAGATTTTTTTAAGGCCTTTTTAGGTGGAATTCTTAAGATCTGCTACAATGGCACTGGATTTTAGCACAATGTACTGTCTGAATTTTGTGTTACAGTGACATTTGACTGATTTACATTCTTCTTTTGGTTTTTGCTCTAACCAGCACCTTTATTATGTGACCTTTATTCTGGATGGCCTCCAAGGAACTATATACAATAGCTGCTTCCACACCACTACCTCAAATACAAGCCAGCTGACTTCTGTGCTAATTGCTGGATTTGAAATTTCCTTTCCTCTGCAAAGTTCCAATTAAAAGCAAAAGACTTATAACACTTTAGGTACTCTGGATCTAATGTAGGTTTCTAACCTTTATCCTGAGGAAGGTGTTGCAGCCTGTTTTCTGCTTAGGAAGACACAATATTCTCTACAAGTATATAGTAAGGAATGCAGCAAAGCCAAGAACACATGAAATGGAGTACTGCTATTAGAAGCAGCTGTTTTCAGAATTCTTATGTCAACAGAACCAGTAAACAAGTGTTAATATTTCTAGTGGAAGGAGCACCCGTGGGGAATTCAATGTATTTAGCTGCACAGAGCAAAGAATCAGATCGGAGAGGGAATTGTGTCAGCTCTGCCGTGTCGGCAGTATGTGGCTGTCAGAAGTGTGAAATGGAGCTGCTTCAAAGCTGAGTAGGCTGTGACCTGAATGCTGCACATCCATGCACTCAGTGTGAGAGGATCAATGACAGCATTTGCTGGGCTCTACTCATCCCCTCTGCTAATGAAAGCAGTCCTGAAAGGCATAATGCGGGGCCTCTAGGCAGCCTACAGCCTAGCATTAGCTGAGTTTGTTATAAGCTTGGCTGGCAAGTGCACTGAGTACCAAAGACCCCCTCCCCTGTTGCTCTATCCCACCAACTCCCCCCGGCTGTCTGTTTAGTGTCACTCAGCTGGGATGGATCCTGTTAAAGATCTGACGCTTAACAAGGACTCAGAGGTGTCTGGAACGCCTGCCTCTAATCATAAAAACCACAGCTGGCAATGATGTGGTCGAGGAAAAAAAATCACCTTGATCCAGCAGCACACATTCCCTTTGATGTTTCTGCAGTGAGTTCACTGCCCAGAGAAAAAGGTACTGCTTTAAAAAAAAATCAGGCTTGACATTCTGAAATCATAACCATATGACTCTCAATTCCAAGCTTAAAAAACCCCACAACCCAATCCCAGGAAAACACATCATTTTGTTCTGAGAAACTCAGGGAAGAAGCATCTGACAATGATAACATGAAACAGGTTTGGAAGATAATGGCAGTTTGAGAAGAAAACACTTCCAAAAAATTCAGACTGCCACTACCAAAAATGGAAGAAGCCCTCTGCCAAAGATTGCAAACTGTGGTGACCTCAAGCAAGAGACTGTAGCTGATTCAAGGGAAAAATGAAACTTTTCAAAGGCAACATTGCTTGTGCTCTGCCACTGTTTATAAGTGCCTTATGCCCTCTTGCCTTTCGGGGTGGCCTGGTGTACACAAGAGCTCTTCTGTATTTTTCAGTCCTCTGCCACAAATTTCTGTTAAATATTCAACCCTGAGAGCAAGATTTTAAAATCTTTTTAGCCAGTGAGGTTAGAAAGAGAATTACAAATCCAATGCAAAATGAGTATTTTTTATTATGCATTCTTTTTGCAGCTGTCCCTCTGTTTCATATACAGACACCAAACATCCAAATGTCCTGTTTATTTTTGTACTGTACTGCTTAGATTTATTGATAGAAAAACAACTCTCTTCTTGCATTGATTTCTTTCTAAACACAGAGTGCTGTATACACCATTTGCTAAAATCTGGGAAAACTGTTAACTTTTGTTACATTCATGCTATTGCTTACTTATGCTATGCCATCTTAACAAAATATATAGTCTAATTTTGTTTTCATTATTCAAAGCAAGGGAAGCATTACAATTATTGATTAAGTTCTTTTCTAGGCTGTATGAAGAAAATGGCATACTAGACACACTGACACAGATGTATATTTGCTAGGGAGAAAAATAAAAATTTGGAACTAATTTTGAAAACTGCATCTAAAAATGCATCTTCAGAACTTGCCCCTATTTGCACAAGTAAATACCTAGTATTTTACATGTAAACTGAACAGCTGGTATGGAAACACTTGCAAACAGTAATTTAGGGGTATTCAAACATGTTTTTCGCCTTTTTGGAAGTTCTTTTAAAATGTCCTTTTTCATGATTTCATATTACTCACAAGATTTATTTTCTTGTCCAGATAAAAAGACAAGGTTACATTCCCCCAGAATCAAAAACAATTCTAGCAGACATTCCCTAAAGAGATAACTAAAGACAACTGCACAGTTTCATTACTTCTGGTATTAAAATCTACTATTTGTTTCTGTGGCTCACACTGATCAGAGTCATCCTGAAACGACTAAAGCAGAAAAGTGACATACCACATACAAAACATAGAGCTTAAGAGTGAGTGTAAATTGAACTACCATGTCATGGCTGGAAAATCTGGGAACTGTATTCCAAACCTATGTGAGGTTTCACAGGCTGTTTGTGCTGACAGCCTTCCTTGCAATTCCCTCAAATGCTGCAGATTCAGATAAGATTCAGATTTATGAAGTTTACGTACTGTTCTACAGTGGCATAAGTGTCTGTATGTGAGGAAGAGGGAGGCTAACTCAGCTGGGTTATGAAACATCAGCGATTTACATACCCCTATATGGCAATTTTTCTCTTATCTGTATGTAAGCAAAATACAATCAAATAATAGCCAAGATCTGCAGCCCCAGTGACACTTAAAAGGATCTTAAAAGGATCTCTTTTATTTTCATGTGCATTGATCTCCTATTTTCAACCAGCAAGAATTAAAATCAGTACCAGAAAACTGTTATTAACGTAGTGTCACATACACAGGTTAATTGACTGAATAAAAAAAAAGGTATTTCCTCAAGGCTTGTGAAGAACTATGGATTTTACTGTAATGGCCATTGTTTGCCTCCATGTATGCAAGAGTTCAGGAAGTGAGAGTCAAGATATGCATCCCATTCTTCAAGGAAAAATCAGAGGCATCTATCCAGTCTGCTCCCCTATTTCAGTTTCTTTATTAGTAATTCCAAACTTAATGGTGAAGTCTATCATGATTTCTCCTTTTCCCCTATGTTTACACTACTCTGGAACATCACAGGATGAAAATTATGAGAAATCAGTCTAACCATTAATATGGTTTTGCCACAAGACTTTTTTTTCCCTTCCATACTTTATTGAGACAAAATCAGTGTGGAAGTCTAAAAAATTAGTCCATTATGGTGTTAGTTCAGCCAGAAAAGGAGCACTGTCATCAAAGAGAAGAAAAAGAAAAGATATTTGGTTCTAGAAAGTGTTTTCATGTTTATACTGTAATGAAATATAACTTAGCTGATGACTTGTGAAATATCATATGACTGCACCTAAAATTCATGTGGCCTCCACCTGCTGCTCTGGACTGCACCAATGTTCAGTTCATCTTACTAGAACCTAACACTGACACATTGTCTTACTGATGTGTTATAAAATATGGCATATTGCCTCATAAAATGAAGCTCCTTTAATTCATATTCACCAAAAAAGTACATCATAATGACTTGTAACCTGACTTGATTTGCTAAATGTCTTAGATTCATTGTAACTGGCAGGGCTAGTATGCAAAACATTAGACCGCTGCAAAACTCCAGGACAAGTTAGCAGTTTAATCAGGGAGCAAACACTTCAGAGCACTCACAAGGGTGGAGTCTGAGGATGCCTTCAGCCCTTCATTCCTAACCAGCCCAAAGCTGCCTTGAGACAGTTCACTCACAACATGACACAGGAGGTAACACCTCTCACTGTCTCTCTAGTGACCCCTCCAGATGAACCAGGAGAGAAATGGAAAAGCTACAATGGCATTCTCAGATGAAGGGAGGCTGGCTGGCCAGAGAGTTTAGGATGAGACACACAGGTCAAATAGAAGCCTTCAGGGATCCAAAAGCTTATGTTACCTGAACCATTCCCTCTTTAAAGAGTGCAACAAATTCTGTCACGTAAAATGCTCTAGTCCTATCATTTACTTTATTTTTATGTAAGGTAAATCCAAACTTGATTTAAAGTTGATTGCATAAGTGATTACAAACCACTTAACTTGGGCACAGCCATAAATTCCTGACACTGAAGTCTGATTTGTGCAGATCCTTACTCATGAGAAGCATTCTGTTTACTAATCACACCACTTTTCATGTGGAGGAGGAACAGTTTCAAGAGCTAGAACAGAAACCACACGACTGTAGCACTCCCTCCACATCTTTTTTGTTTCTCTTACTTTTGAAATTAACTGCCTCCAATTGCTTTGTTTCTTTGCTGGTTTTGGCAGCCCCATTGGGAACTTAATTTTTGTGCATAGATAGTCTTAATATCACTTTCCAAAACTTCATTGCCGACACTCATTCTACAGCTTTTGCAGTACACAATGTTTGCCTGCAGAATAGCCTCACCAAGTGGGTTCTGGATTAGTTTATGCGTTATGAAGTTTGCTCATGGTTTTGCTTTTCAGGTGTTTTTGGGTTTTTTTCCAAGAGGTGACTGAAGACAGAAAGAAAAAGCCTGTTCCTTTTTTTTTTTAATTTTTTCCCCCTCCTTTAATACTCTAATTCTGAGAACATGTATGACAATATCTCTTAGAAAATTCTCCTGTCCAGTAACATGCTCAAAGTACTCCTTTGCCAGAGGCATTCATTCATTATATAAATCAAACAAGCATATAAAACCAGACAAAAAGTGACTGGTAATGCCCAGTGAATTTCTGTGCTCAGCTAAGATGATTTGCTGCATTGCATGCAGATGTCAGGTATTTTTATAAAGAGCTCCATTGTGCAGGGCCCCACTAGTCCTCCATCGCTCCCAGCACTCCCTTAAAAGGGGGGTGGTGGGCAGACAACCATTCCAGCTGGGCTTGGAACCTTGTCTGAGTCAGGAAAACCACAGCTCATAAGCAAAGAGGAAGCATAATGTTCTACAAGGACAAAACATTAGCAAAAATGTCACTCAGCCCCAGTTCCACATGTTGGCTGCCACGGCCTCTTCCTCCTAGCATGCCCGATTGATATAAATTCCATCTGCTCAGCAGCCAAGTGACAGAGAAAAAATACCGGCATCTGGTCTCTATTGCTGTCGGGTTTTTGTTCCATGTTAGACCTTAGCTAGAAACATATGAAGAAATGAAGGTGCTGGCAAGCAACTAAAAGGCTGCACTGGCACAAATGAGACATTCTGATGCTTTTCACACTTCACTCTGGATTTTTACAGGGAAAAAGGTGAAGGAGACTTGATTAACTGAGTCTGGAAAGCCAACAGGCCTGGAGGTCATTCAGCGTTTCTAACTTTTTTTGAGTGTTTAAAACTGTAAAGCAAAACAATTTTTTTAACACAACAGAAGGTAACGAAGTAACACAAGAATGTTGCTCTTCAGCTAGCGTTTTTTTTTTCTCCTTCTCTTAAACATCCACTGGTTTGGACCTGATCCACAAGCACTTTATATTCTCCTGAGAAGCAGCTGGAAAGTGCCAAACCACAAACTTTTTTTTTTAACCCCACTGTGTCCAGAAGAAGGCAAGTGTTTTAAAGCAAAGAGAGAGTGCTTTTCAAGAGCAACTCCTGAAGAGGCAGGGGACACTGATTCAATGGGAGTATAAGTGTGTGTGTGCATTCAAAGATTTCTTTGAGGAGTGCCTCTAACACCAACAGAGGTGCTAGAAAAAATAAAGGTGTGACAGAGAGGAAAGTAAAAAACAAAACACACTGCTAATAAACTTGAGGACAGACAATTTTCTCCTTGCCAAACCAGTTAGAGCTAAAAACTTAGGAAGGCATTTTGTACTTAAAACACTCCCCAAAACACACAGAACAGCTGGTCTACACCTGGTTTACAATAAGGTAAAATATTTCTAAAATTTAAAGTGGTATCTAAATCTAAAGTGGTTAATCAATATATAATTTGCTTGTATTAGAATAAAAAACAGTCTTCCATTAATCTACAATGCCTCCAGCCTTTGCTAGTCTCATATGACTCCCGCTGCAATGCGACGTCCTCCTCTTTTGTGTGACACAACCACAAACTGACAGAGAGAAATGAAGCGAGTGAACAGCTATCAGAACAACATTATAACACCAATGAAAGAGAGAGAAAGAGAGAGAGAGAGCGCAAGAGAGAGAGCACATGTAGGAGAACAGCTCCCTGGAACACTTAAGAATTAATTGTGAGGAAAAAGCCTTCATTTCAATGAAAAGAAGCGTTTCTACCCATCAACCCTATGCAAGCAGAACAGTCCAGTGTCCAAAAGGTAGTTCCATGACAGTTCCTTCACAAGGTGAAGTACACCTTTCATATATGGTCAGCATCACCTCAACAAACTGTCTGCATTGCATCCTCAGATAAAATCTGAAGTGGTACCTACCTCCTGCAAGCAATGGAACAACCTTCAATGGGTTTTGCACCCAAACTAATAAGGTCAGCAATCTAGCTTACCTAATTAGATAATGAGTATTACAAGATCCCATAATTAGGGTCAAATATTCTCCTGCTGGTTCACCTCACTGAAGTGTTACTTTAGGCAACTGAAGTTGCTAACTTAGTTTTCCTCAGTGGAAATAACTATTCAAATTCTAACCCAGATGAAAAGTACATATGGTGTAATATTCTTGTAATGAATCAGTAGTGCTCATCCATTAACGATGTGAGTCCATACAATCAGTGGTTTAGACTATTACGAAGAGTTTGGAGGGAATATTTCTTCTTCAGGTCTCTTTACATGGGAAGTCTGCCCCTAGCAGTTGCCATTTACTCATCATCCAAACAAATTCCGCATGGGCACTTTCTCCTGGTAGTCTCTTCTCAGGGCATTCCTGCAGTGCCACTCCTGCAGAAAAATTCTGATTTTCACTGATTTGTTAGAAGGCCAGGTTGGATGGAGCCCTGGGCAACCTATTCAAGTGAAAGGTGTCCCTGCCTAGTGCAAGTACTCCTGCAAGTACCTGTACATTAGCAAATAGTTCAAGCTCACTATTCAATTCAAAGTGTACTACCTCAAAAATGTAAATACAGTTGTTAAATGGCCCCAGATTCTACTGAGGAAATAGGTAACGCAGAAACTGTCTTAATTCAACAGCTACAAAAGTAATATAGCTACTAACTATGAATCACTTCATTTCAGAGCACCTCTCCAAAGCACTTTGTTCATGAGATTGTTCTCTTTTTTGCCTTGACCCTAACCATTTCAGTTCACAGACTGCACCATCCTTACAGTACGTTTCTTCTGTTCACGAGGATCAGATAAAAGTAAGCTTCCCAGCCAGGGTTGCTTAGGAAAGGAAACAATACTCACAAAGAGAAGGGGTAGGTATTGTGTTATGCAGAGTAATGGCATAAAAAATGTAACCTCTTATAACAAGGTGGCAACCGAACTCGCTTCTATCTTCCCTCCCTTTCCCCCAAAATGGTAATTGATATAGAGTCTCTGTTGTCTTTTTGTTCAGATTTCTGGAGGATGAACAACACTGAGGATACTACCACAGTAAAAATAAACAGTAGGGCAAAATTTTTAGCATTAAAATAGATGTGTGCACCTAATTGCTAACATATAATGGTTCAAACTAACTCCAGGGTCACACTTTCAGTGAAATCAACATGGCTGAGTGAGACTTGACTTAAAACAATTTGTAAGGTCTGTCTGGAGCCAACAACATTATACTTCCCTAAGGCAAAGCTTGGTGCGCAGTCAGCGACGAGAGGGGACAATTGAGCTGCCTAATGCTGGAACCCATCAGCGCCATTTCCCACAAGTCAGGAATATGAAACAGCGCAGCTGCTGGGATGAGTGAATAGCTGAAGGTGCTTATGTGAGCTTCAATAGCAGGCCTGAGCAGCGTTCCACTGTGAATGACAAGTGATGGGCCAAATCACTGGGGAGCTACCGATGAGTTATTAATGGTGACAGGAACACTACCTGGGAGACAGGTTGAGAGGGGAAAAAGATTATTTATAAGTGAATAGTTAACAGCTGTACCCACTGCTAAGCATTACATGGATGCCACAAACTGTAGAATTCAAATCTTGGGTTATTCAAGCACGAACAACTGCCTGTCACCAAACTGCAATGCATCGGTACAAATTAAGGTGGGAGAGATGAGACGAGGCTGGAATGATGCCTTGCTCAAGTAGGCAATGTCATCAAAGTGCAGATAAGAGCTAGAGACGAGCTGAGATAACTATGAGGTGAAATATGGTTCTTAATAATAATGATGAATTTGCAAGAACAGCTTTTTAATTTTTCCTCAGGGCTTTTGGAAGAGAACAGATGCTGAATGTGTCCTGTACTGACATGAATAAGTGGGGGAAAAAATATAATAAGATAAAGAAATGTTTTTTAAGAAGTTTTCTTTTTAAATGAGAAATAATATATTTCTATTGTGGAGATAATTTCTTCTAACTCCAGCCCCCTCCCAAGTTTGAAAGCCACATTGTTAAGCTTATAACATTCTTACAATACCTCCAATAATGTAGTTACATGGGTTTTCCCAAAAGAATCAAACATTCTACTACTAAGTATATTACAAATGGAATGAACAAAAATCTTTCTAGTCTGTTTCCCTTCTACAATCCTGCACCAAGAGAAGCAGGAAAAACAAAACAAACACCCAAAACTGCAGCCAACACCCCCACCTCCAGACACACACAAAACCACTCCCACCCCCTCTCCCCCCACATTTTAGAAAAGTTTTTGTAATGAGAACACAATCATGAAATAAACTGGTTTTGAATCCTTCCCTATTCCATTGCAAAGATATGTCTCTGCAGTAACTGCTTACATAGAAGAAAAAAAAAGCTAACATAGAATTTGATGGCTTTTTTTGTAGTCTTTTAGTGCAGTATAGCAGTTAAATATCTGCAAGAGCAGCCAGGTGCCAAGACAATAAGCAGGTGCTCCACTGACTACTAGGCTTTCACAAAGCACAGGCTGGGAATTGTGCATTAGATGTCTGACCAGAGACACTTTTGAACTCCAACAAAATGTATCTAATGTTCAATCTCAAGAAAGAAAAAAAAAGGAGAGGAAAAGCATTAACTAACAAAATGCTTAAGGTTACAGTTTAGTTTTACTTGAAATATGGTCTCAAACAGATTGCAAAATAGTAGAACAATGGTTAGTCAGTAAGAGCTGGGTTCCTCCAAGATGGAGGGAAAAAACTGATTATGGTTACAGCCATTTCTCATTTTATTCTACAGGGGCGCCATGCTTTTGCATGCTCTGGAGAAGATATGTAAGCCAGAAAAGGTTCACACTTCACTTCAAAGAGCTTATAAGGCTTTAAAATATAAAGACAGAAAGTGAATCAGCATTGTAACTGCATGTAGGATTTAGTAAAAATTTTTCAGTATAGGCATTCCAAAATGAACATCACTAAAAGGCAAATAGCCCTCTGTGTGCTTGCATGCATGCGTGCATGTTGAGGGTGGACGTGATACTAGTCAAGCTTACCCATTAATTGCTTTCTGACCTTCGCAAGATAAAACTATTTTTCCTCCAGTATTTCACTCCAGTTCTAAAGGAAAGCTGCTATGATTCCTCAGCATCTGAACTTGTCACATTGTGAATGAATACTTAAATATATAGTCAAAGCGAATGAGACTGTTACAATTGGTCAGCACAGTATTTTTATTAAATACTACACTTTGTGGAAACTGCTTTTCACATAACAACTTTTGGGCATTAGATAAACACAACATCAGTTTTAAAGTACAGTAAGAGATTTGGGAAGTGAATATAAGTTGGATTTAGCATTAGCAGCCTTCTGAAAATACTGCAGTGATATCCACAGATACTACTGATTACGTCCTTGTTTCCTTTTCCTCATATTTTTATTTTTTTTATACTTAAAAAGTGACATGCTAGAGGAGCTAATCAAAAGGCGTATAAAATGTAAGCCAAATTTCACAAATAGTGAAATTTGAAAAGTTAATTCTTTATGCTTAACTATCAAAAAGCATGACACTTAAAGTGCACAACGTGAGATAAGTTTTGATCTCTTCATTTCAACTAAACAGGGCCTTACTGCACAAGTTGTTCTATTAGTTACAAGCAGTTTGCCTCTAAATGACAATTTTCTTTCTTGTACTCATATATGGAAACTGAAATACCAATTTCTTTTATTTTTCTGTAGGGATAGGTCTGTAAATTTGGAAGCACATGTTTTGATAGTCATGCTTACATGGAGGTATCAGTGCCTGCTGCTATCATGCTCAAAAAGTAAAATTTAAGTTACTTCTGAAAATTGTATATGCAAAAAGAATAACTTCAAAATTTTGTTGGCTAATTTTCAGCAAAAACAAATAAACAAAGCCACAAAAATTACCATAAAAGATATGGTGCACACCATGAGTGTGTTTATTCTTTAGCAGTCAACATTATTTACTAATTAAGTGGGTCAGGATTAATGCTCAAAGGATTATACACACACTGAGTCCATCCACAAAAGCAGAAGTCTCCTCTTTTCCTCCTAACAAAATGCAGTACTATTAGTTTTTTATGGATTCATTATAAATTCTTGAATGACACAAAGGACAAGCTGCCAATAGCAATAAAGAGACAGGATGCTAGGAAGTAAGGCTGGTTTCTAAACATACCAAAGTTTGTTGGAAATCTAACATTCAAGGACTCTTCCCTTCCCTCTTTTTAATCCCTAGCTGTACTGTATTCCGCACACTACCTCAGTTTGTCATGTATTACCAAGTACTTCAAACACTTTTGCAAGTATCTCCCTCTTTTGCACAAAGGGTATTTGGTAAATTATGTCCACATATTTCAAAGGGAACAGAAATTCATACCTTAGTTTGTATGTACTACTGTGGCAGGCTAATCAAAGTCCTCGCTGCCTGTGCAGCAAAGTCAAAGAGCCACCTACCCTACAAAACTCCTGCTTGGGGCAGGAAAGGAAGAGGGCAGCAATCTGGACCAAAGAAGTTAAGATTTCCTTTAGCGAGGCTCTGATCCTCATGGATAATGACAATGGAGACCTCATGATGACAATCTCCTTTGTTAACGAGTCTCCATTTCTAAAACATGGTATAAATGATCCATAGCTCGTGGTCTGGTTTTGAGAGATGTAATAAGTGTCTGTGCAGAGGCAAATTGAGCCTACCCCAGTGAAAACAATTAACAATAAAGAAAGAATCTTTAGAAGCCTACAATTTTTAACTGAAACGTACTTTATTGTAAAATTCTCACAACTTACTAATCATTTCTTTTCAACTAAAGGGCAATGCTTACAGGAAGGGAACTGCTGTGTGACCTCAACTGACCTACATACATTCACTGAGACACCAATTCAGAAAAATATACAAGCATATGATTAACATTAAATACGTGAATAGATCTTTGTTGAAGTTAAGAGTATTAATTGCTTAAAGCTGGATAGCTGCTTAGGCACCTTAGTGAATTAGCAACCACTTTCTGCACAGTGACTGAGCAGTTCTCTGGGTAACAAATTATGTTTGTCTCCCTATGGCTTTATGTCTCTAGTATCCAATGAGCTGAGAACTCCTGGATTTATCTTCATAACCTCTTTCCTCCCTGCTTCTCTACTATAGTTTCTTTGGTGCCTCAAAAGGGATGTGTTGCTTTTTCTTCTGTGTAGGAACTAGCAGTGGCTCCCTTACTTGGCCACATACATAAACCATATAGTGACCTACTATATTCTCAGCATTTTCCTTCCCATCTCTTCAACCAAGTTCAAAATAGTCACACAAAACATTGTTATACAAGTCCTGCTCATTTGAATAGCCAGACAGAAACAAGCAAAAAGAAGGACTTTTCTATGGTGCAGTAGCTGCTGAAATTCCAATACGATTACCTTCTATGAATTGAGGGTAAGCATTCTGATGAAGTGGAAATGAGTACCTTTGTAAGGGACTTACAGAGTACTAAGCATAAAGCAAGCTGGTGATGGGGAAAAGCCTTAGAGACACCCATCTTAAGTCTGGTGTGACTAGTGCAGGAAACTCATACTATATTACTGAAGCCATTATTCTGGCATGGGAGTATATGTATAGTTTTATTTCAAATTTTAAGTTTGAAGCACTTTTGAAGCACGTCAAACTGGATTAAATGAAGTTCTCACATGTGTTTCAAAGCCTATAAAACTTTATAATGCATTGACATTTCTATTCTGCCCCAAATAAATCTCAACATTGATACAATAAGCAGTTCCATGATAAGGTATTATATTTTCATTAAACTATTTCATCCTGCAGGTTACTATTCACTAAATAAACAACCACCCAAAAAACCCGACAAAAACTTTGAAAAAAATGCATTTTTCATTTTTTCTTTAGCTCCAGAAAAAGTGTATAGCTCAGGTTACTTATGTCACAATGTTTCCATGACCCCATGAGAGTGCTAACTGCATTCCAGGAAAACAGATAGTATTCCAACAACCAAAAACCCCTTCCACTTAATCGTATTGTATGGCCAGGCTTCATGAATGAAATTTGGGAACGGCTCTCCCCACATGGGTGTGCCCTTCCAGCCTGTGCAGTGGATATTTTAGGTGAGGCACAGCGTACGCAGAACTGGCCCCACCATTTAACTCCTCAGGTTCATCTGATGCGGCTAAGCAAGCTTGGATGGTGACAGTGAAGTCCTCAGGACTAGAACCTACAGTCCCCAGTATTCCCAGGAGGTCTCCCATCCAAGTACTAACTGGGGCTGACCCTGCTTAGCTTCGAGATCTGATGGGATCGGGCATCAGGGTGGCATTTAACTGCCTACCTTCCACTTAATAACTGTGTACAATCAACTTTCTAGCCTTATGTGGCTGGAGGAACACCAGCTACTCAGGTCACAGCCTCCAAACGAAGACTGTAAGTTACTAGGTCAGAGATGGCATGTACATCATAATTGGCTGCCATTCTGTTTCTGGAGCAACTCACTTCTGCTGGTCAGTTGTCCCAGAAGAGCTTCTTACATTCTGTAATACCCAGGTTCTTTGCAGCCTAACAACAAACACAATTGTGTGAGTAATCTGATACAGATTATAAATTCCACACCTTTTTTCTCCCAAGAAACATATTCATCCTTCAGAAAACGGACATCATTGAGCCTTACATCCCTTACCTCACAACTTTTTGAGCCTACAAACGAGAGATCTTTTTCGTATTCTCTAGTACTATTTGAGATACTCCTATGAAGAGGAAACCAGCTCCCACATGGAAGGCAACTAAATTTGTACTAGGTAAATTTTCTAAACCCAAATTTATTGTTATTTTATGACATTCTTTATGAAAGACATTTTGGACAAAAGCGTATTTGTGGATCACAACATTACGTATTCAGCATGTTATAATCTTCTGATATGACAAAGTGTTGGGGTTTTTTGTGTTGTCTTTTTTTCCTACTGTATCCTGGGGCTCCTGTACTGATTTATGTAAATAAATAAATAAATAAATAAATAAAATTAGTACATCTAATATTTTAAAGCAATTCCCCAGTTTTCAGAATCCAAATTTATTACCTTGAAGTGTTTGAGGTTACTCATACTGAACCACTTCGTATTATTATGTTGGCCTTCTGTAGTGACTATTCTTTTCAGAAGCCATTCACCAAGCACTCATTCATCTACAAACTGAGCTAACTGAACAGAGCCAATTTTCCTAGGCATTTCACTAGCTATTTCTAAACAGTCTAAGAGCTTTTAATGCAAAACCCAGTGCAACATAAGCTAGATTGCAAACAACCTGATGGAGTGGGCTTATTGCTTCTATTCTGTCCACTTGGATACCAGCTAAAGACATCCGATATCCAGACTGCATGGATAAAAATATAGTTATGTCAACTCTGTTACAATGCCTGCACCCTAGGCAAGCTATACTGATACACAGAAACTCCAGCAAGGTGATGTATACAGAGCCTGTAGTCTTAAAAATCTACCTGTCCTACAAGTGACTTCCTTCTCTGCAGGATGACTGCCCATCAGTAACACAGATTTCCACACCCTTTTTCCATACCCTTTCCAGGAGATGAAAAATATTAGACTTTCTTCCTCTTCTATTTGCAAAAAGAGTCTTAAAAAATATTTGCTGAAATTACTGTTACAGTGGTGGTGATGTTTCAGAATTTGACTATAGAACAATCGTAATTACACATTCCAGTTCATTAGAGGATCTCAAAGTACTTCATAAACATTAATTAACAACATCCAAGTATTAATTGGGATGATTAGAACATTTTGTAAAAGCCGTGGGGGAGGAGAAAAATCAAGTTGAAGCACAAAGGACTCGTGCAGCAAGTTAATATATTAGAGCCAGTAGAATAATATGTATTTCCTGGCTTCAAATTAAGTATTCAAAATTCTAGGACATGGACCAAAATGACAAGCAAATCACAGAAGATATTTCAGCACAGGAAAGAAAAGTAAATTTCTTAATTAAAATAGAGGAGTTCATCTTCATTAAAATCAAAATGTACCTTGATAAGTAAAAGGGGTTTGTCAGTCTACATTCAATGCTGTCCTCTTACTGCCTAGAAGGCAACAGTAAGTGTTAATGACATTTACCCCTCCTAATAAGAGTCACTCACACTTCACTGTTATTCCTTGATATTGCTCAGGACAGGCACTAGCACCTCATTGAAAGATCAGTGCTGCAAGGGAAAAAAGTCCCCATGAGATCCCTTGGATGTCAAGAAAAGCAGTAAATCAACTGATGCTGGACAGATGACAAGTCTGATTCTCTGTGGCCCTTCTTGATTTCTAAGTGTCTGTGGGCCTAAATTTCATAAGTGCCTGAAGTCAGAGCTGACACACAGGCAATCGAAACTGCATCTAAACTCAAAGCAAGAGGTTTCTAACCTGGGAAAAAGTCTGAAATCCATTAAAGTGTCGTGGTCCAGACTCCGTACTCTCTAATTGAGTTAATCTCCATTGATGTGTAGCTGAATGGTTAATATCACAACCCTATCACCTTCAGGACCATGATCTGAATTCAGCCTGAGGTTCTCTGTGCAGAGAGTAGTCTATAAAAAAACAAGCTATAATCTCCAAGCTGCATTTCGTAAGAAGAATAATGTTAATTCTTCAGATTCTTGGCACAACTCACTCAACTCCACAGGCACACACGTTTTTACCTTTGATCAATAGCTTTATGCCCCTTTGTTTTCTTTATTTTGTAACAGGTAACTGCAATTATTCCAAGAAAATTGAGGTGGACAGTAGCCCCAAGATCCTGTTCTCAACTCAGTGGTCATATTTCTTTGACACAGTGCAGGATATGTCCCAGTACAGGCTTCAAAATGGCATTGTTAGCAAGAAAAGTGATTTTCCAGGCTAGGCAGAAAGTTCTTCTCTCCCTTTCCCACATCCACACAGAATCAGTTTCAAAACCAGAAAAAACTTTTACCACAGACACACACATTCACAATCTATTAGAAATATAAATACAAATGGTTAATAGAAATTCAACCACATTCTGAAGCAAAAAAGCTGGAAATAGTTTCTGCCTTGGTTTATCTGCCAAGACCCAAGTTCAGGGCTCTGTTTTGCCTGAAATGCTTGATGGCATCACTCACACCTAAAACAGCCTAGGGAGTAAACTATTTCTCCCACCTCCTTCACTCTCCACTCTGCTTTAGGTGTTTGTGATTTCATCAGCTATCACAAGAGAGACGCAGGACCATGAACTCAAGCCTTGGCAGGTGAAGAGATTTTCAGCTCCATTTTAAAAAGCAAGCGTACATGGTCCTGGAATACTCATGACAGATCTTCAGTAACAGCCATTTCCATGCTCCGCAGCCTAGTAGCTGTGCCCAGCTGTGTGCAGCTACGTCAGTGGGATCATGGCTTGTCATCCTGAGTGCTGTAAACAATCAGTATACATTCCAGATAGAACAAACACACTTAAAAAAGCTTCCCACTCTCTTTTATTTTCTTTTTTCTCTTTTTTTTTTTCTTGACTTTGACAATCAATAATGTTTGCCATTCAAAGGCTATGTTTGCATTTCTGAGCCATGTGAAGTACTACGGCTATAAAGGCTATTTCATAGTAGTTATTTTATTAGGAACTACCATCATGTTTAGGGCTGTTGATCACCAGGGGTTATACAGCCCACTGCTTCATTACCCTTACAAGATGTAGTAGCACAGCTCTCCAGCTGCACATATTCTGGAAAACCAAATAATCTTTACGTGTTACTGAGACATCTGCTGTCATGTAAGTTGTCCTGGTGGCATTCAGAAGTGTCATCAAACTGTCTGGACTTTATTCTTGCCTGGTTCAAGTGTGAACAGTCATGATAAATACACTCACGTAGCACTAGTGTGATCAGTAGTGTTACTATTAGAGACACAGCATCAAAAGCAGCAGGAAGATGTCAGGCAAGTTAGTGCAGATATAGAGAAAATCTGAAAGTACTTCACACTGTAGAACAAGTGGCACTGCTTTGCTCAAACACTAACAACTCTTCCCTCTGGCTCAGCAGTTGTGCTTTGTTTCCTATCTTCCTGTTTAGATCTCAAAGATTTATCTGAGCTCTTTCCACACTCTGTTTAGAGTAGAGATAGGATAGTTACCCTCAGCTTAATACAGCTAAGATGAATACGGAAGAGGAAGGGACATAGCAGAGAATCTCTTCCACAGAGGTGCAGGAGAGGCACGCTAAACTGACACACATGGGAGAAGAGAAACTCTTCTAGATGATCACAACTTCAAATACGAGCATGCAGTGATGCTGTGGGAGGAATGAAAAACTCAGGAGATGGACACATCATCTAACAGATCCTTTTCATCTTTTTGTACTAAAGAAGCAAAATCAGAGGAGGGGCAGTTGAAACTAAGGTGAGGCTGAAGAAGGCAAGATAAGCAAATAAAAATGGCAGGGGGAGGGGAATGGGAGGCAGTGACAACAGAATAAGTTGAAAGGGAAAGAGAGAGGAGAGAACAGACAGGCACAAAGAACAAGAAACGGGCAGAGAACATATAAAAGAGACACATTTGAATCCCACGTATACTGAAGGAATAGAAGTCTGGATAAATGTTACCCAGCTTTGGGCTTGGTTGCTCTGAGACATCGGAACTAAAGAATAGGTATGAGTGTTAATAATAAGTACAAAGGGGAAAATAAAACACAAGACAGGATTCTATCTAACAAAGTTGAAAAAAGTAAATAAAGCCATAAAAGGGTAATGCTCTTCATTATCAAGTAATTAAATATGGGTGGCAGTTATTATGGGAAATACGATCTTGCTTATGAAAGACTTAGGTTGCACTTGGCTTTGTTAAAATCTTTACCAGATAAACTTCTTAACATTCATCTGCATCAGTTTTACTATACATAAAAAGAGCGTGTTACTCCTAAAGGCGTGGAAAGACTGAGTTAAGAGACTGCTTCTTAAAATGCATGGAAATCTCCCAGGGGTCACAGCTAGAGGGATGCAAAGTATTAATTAAGATATTGAAAAATAGACCAATGAGGAATGAGAAACAATATCAATTAAATAAATACACAATCTTCACATACAAAATCCATTTTTTTATTTATGGTGTATAACTGTCAACGAACTTTTGCTGGGTTGCAAGTGTCAACTTTTTTTTTTTCATAATTCAATTGCCTATATCTCTTAATTTTGTTTATCACAAATAATATCCTAATACAGCATACCAACAGATTAAATGTGTTCTTGCTGTGAAAGACAAAGAATTGACCACACTCGAGAGAAAAAAATGACAGAAACTTCGCATGACTCGTGACTATAGACAGCAAACTATATTGAACTTAAAGTATGATATCATCACAACAAAAGCTGTTAGCAGAGCTGCTGTTTGTTTTCTTACTAATGTTCTTTATGTTTAAGCAATGAAGGCTGTTTGACAAGCTGTTTAATTTTTAATTAAACAGTCCTTGCGCTTGGCTTCTATTGCCAAAGTTCAAACATCTTAAAAGGCAAGTGATCTCAGGCAGGAAAGCTAAGACTCTAAAGTCTCTAAAAGAGGTCAGACAGCAACAGAACCCATCCTTTTCTGAAATCCTCAATAGACAAGCCAATGGTGGGCAATATTTAAGAACAGTAAAGCAATTTCCATCTGTGCATATGGCTAATATTCCACCTGCTTAGAAGGCGAGGTGCTAAGGGATTACTCTAAGAATCAACAGAAAAGAAATTAAGAACAGTATTATTAAAGATGCTCAAATTTCTTTCTCTGGTCTCTTTCCAAATCTCTTGACCTAATCTGGATGTGAGAATGCTGTGCATGAACAAACTAGTTGTGGTAAATTAGGGCAGCAACCAAACTACCCATTCCACCAAGAGCAACTATGTTTTACAAAAAATTGTGAAATTGTCAGTCAAATATAACATTGATGTATGTGAGCACATGATTTGACTACTCATAAAACTAATTTTTCTTTTGAAATATCAGAACTGAATTATTTAAACTGCACTATGAATTTCACAATTTGAATGAGTTTGGTTTAGTTAACGGGATGCTATTTTTGACAAAATATCTAAATAACCCTCCTCACCCTCCCTGCCCTGGTCCATGTACCTTCTGAGAGCATACTTTCTTTGCTGACTTCTTGCTCAACAGTTTTTTAGCCCTACAGAACAAGCACAGCAGTGGGAGAATAAACCAGTTTAGTCAAAGGAGAAAATTATATCTAATAATTTTGAATTTCATCATCTTTCAGCATTGGTTTTACTATTGAAAAGACCTTCATTTAGGATTAGTGATTCCCCATGCACTGTCCAGTGAACAAATGTTGTGAGTGAGCCTCCTTTTGGACCTATAATATACCCATACTCTTCCAGCTGGATTTAGTTTTGACTTTGTTCTGTGTTATTTATTTTTTATAATTTCTCATAGCTGTGAATGGCACCAGAGAGTCTGGCAGCCAAGATGCTGCCTATGAACTACTGACTGTAATCTACTATTTTCAAGCCAGTAGCAGAGGGAATCCTAAGTCTAGATCCTTTTCCTGATTCTGCCAATGTTCTGTTCTGTGTCTCTGCTTCCCTCTTTGTACTGTAAAGATAATATTTATTTTCCTCTTTTACACTAAGGGAGTGCAACTATTTGATCACGAAACAGTTGAAAAAGTGTTGAGCTGTTACTCAGAACACTGAATCATTATTTGCAAAGAGTCAGTTTATGGCCTTTAAGTTGTAATCACATGTCCTGTCCTCTGTAGCTTGGACCAGTATAAAAGCTGAATGACCCAGCTGTTCACTGCTAGTGGTATAATTGCGCTCTAGCCCTTTCCTCTCAGAATAGTCAGAGCTAACTTGCACATCACAAGGATTTTTCTGACCTGGTTTGTTTAGTGAGAACCTGGCTAGGGAGCAATTACACATGTAGCTACACTAGCAAATTCTCCAGTGGTGAGCAGAGAAGAACAGCTGGCAAAGTCACCTTTTCACTCAGTTCAGCAGGAATTAAACCATGATTGGAGACTCACAGTTGAGCTGTTCTTTACAGCAAAAGCAACGTCACCCAAATCAACAGAGCCACTAATAATCCCATACATCTCTTTGAGTAGCATGTGCAGAGTCTGACCCAAAACAGCTGCTGTTTTTGACAGAAACAATTTCTTGTCATGTAAAGACAAGTAAAGTAGCTGCACTAGCCATTTCCAAAAGAGAAAATCTAAAGGGTCACTAATAGCTCCACACCAAATACAGTAACATACGTGCTTGAAAAGGAAGCCTAAAAACTGAAGCACTCTAAATGTCCATGGGGCACACACAGTCCAGAATGTTCTCCTAAGCAGTAAAGTTTTCTAAGAATCACTTCAAAAGATGAGAGAATAACTCCTCCTCTGAAACATTAATCCTGTGAGCAGTCTGATGAGACTGTTGACCAAATTGTCACTCAGAGACATTCCAGAGGTAGGTCTGTATTCACAAGAAACCAGGTTTATTGCACAGAGGTCAGAGAAGCTTGCCTGGTCTCAATGCCTTTCAGCCATTAATGGCAATGTTGTGACTATGCCCAATGGGAAAGACGTGTTATCACATTACTTCTGTTGGCTTCTGGGTTCCTTGACTTCCTGTGCTCCATTAATGAATCCAATGAATGAAGCCATAAATACTGCATTTTTCTCTGCCCACTGCTTTATAATTTGCTTTTTGGAACATTAGTTAAAATGAGGTATTACAAGCAATCTCACCCACCATGCAGCACTGATACACAGCTAGAGAGAGGTAGTGTTTTTCACTTGTTTTTCAGGTGGACCAAATGGTGAGGTTTTTCTCAAAAGTTACAGGGAAAAAGTTGCGGGATTTTTGTTTGTTCGGGTTTTTTTGGGGGGGGGGGGGGGGGGGGGCAA
>JAOXXN010000364.1:28239949-28254838 GCA_026770055.1 Myrmophylax atrothorax
ATCTTGAACAGAACAGAAAATATCTGGCAATACTAAAGTAATTGATTTTGAGTGGATACATCTACCCTACACCTCAAAAGACCCTCCATTTAGGGAAAACGTAAAATTATTTTAACACTTCCATAATAATTCAGGGGAAATTCAGCACAGATGGACGTTCCAGACCTTTCCAAAGCATGAAATTCCAGTTTTGTACCAGCTTTACAAATCTCTTGCACTGTAGTTAAATGGTTAATTCATATTCACTGGAATATGAACCAAGAGTAAGTATTCTGGAAGCTGTCACAACCATTCCCTTTCCCTATTCTGGTACTTCTTTTGGTCCTTGCAGAATAGATTTAGGGCGCAGAGTCTGTATGTTCCAAGTAAGTTCTGTGTTTCTGAGCAAGTGCCTCCAACCTTCCTGTCAGGACTAACATTCCTGGCCTTTTCCCTTCACATCAAACAGTAATATACATAATTTTGTGAAGTTACAAGTGTAAAATATTATTTTTATTAGAGACAAACAAGCTAGTTTACTGCTTATGCTTCTCATAGCAAATCATTTCCTACCGATTAGTATTTCTGTATTTGGTGTAAAATTAGTATGTATGAACATATGGTAAACTTAGTAGTATTGACTGGAACTAGGTGATAACAGGTTTGGACAGACAAATTACAAAGAACAATACTTCCTGACTGAGACTCAGGTGTTCCTGAATTCACTGTATGACAGCCTACCAACAGTCCAATAGCTCTGGGATAACCTGGATGATTTCTTTTGGCACTTCATACTTTTGATTCTCCTGTAGGATATTCAGGGCATTGCATTCTAGCTTTTTGTGTAGAAAAGCTGCATTTTGAAGCATCAAACAATTCCATGAAAAATTCCAGTCTATAATGATGAGCTTCATGGAACTACACCTTTTGTTTGAAGGAGACATCACCTCTCGTTCTCAGCTGCATGCAATTTTACTCTGTTAGTGTTACTACAAAATTCCTTTCAAATTTCCCTGCATGCCCCTTTTCTCTGTCTTATCAGATACTTTCGATAGAGTTACATTTTAAACAACACATTTTTATTATCAGAGAATTAATTTTTCTTTTTTTTTTAATTATGTCTCTAGATAAATCTTTTAATAAGAAGTTTCCTTTTCTGCCATATACTGAGCTTTCCAGCTTTAACGGAAACAAAATGCAGTTTTTGCCTAGAGATGCTGTAGAGACTACATCTTTGAAGACATTCAAAAGCCATCCAGACATGGTCCTGGACAAGCAGTTCTAGGTGACCCTGCCTGGTCAGAGGGGTTGGATGAGATGACCTCTCTTCTAACTTTGACCGTGTGCGATTCTTTGAAATCAGACAGCTAAACTAACTGGGAGGCTCAACTACAGCTGTCATAGGTCTTCATTCACGCATTTGCAGGATCTACAGCCAAGTGCTAAGGAAATCAGTATGTGGCAGGTCTGTAACAGCTGCCCTTAACTTTCATTGATAATTGTTCTCATTTAACTGACATAATAGTCAATATACTGTTGTTGAATGTAGTAATGGTAACATTCATGCCTCAAGGGCTACAATGTAACTGAACTTTAGCTGGCTAAACTGAACTGTGACCTAAAGGTGTATTACAGGGCTTTTAAACATTTAGATGCATAGGTCACAATCTCACTCTGTATAAACATCTATATAAATATATTACAAGCCATTCTTGCATATATTGAGATAATTCCAACAGATAATTAAAACAAAATCAATACGAGCAGGATTCTATGACCTTTAAAACAAGAAAACTACTGGACACGGAATTATATTCCATACTTGTAATATATTACACCTAACTATTAGCATATTTAGGAAACAGCAGATTTCTAACGTTATCTCTTAGATATGATGCAAATTTTTTTGCATTTATTCCTTTGCAAATCATATTTCTTCATCTCTCTTGATCAGTGACATTCAGAATCTAGGAATCTAAAACAGAAGCAATATGCAAGTAATGCCATTTCAGTATATATCTCTATAGATATCGCTCATAAATCTATCTTAATTATATATATCTAATATCTATAAATACATATAAACATATATTTATATCATACAAACATCTTAGGTATCTACTGTATGAATATCATGGATGTATACTTAGAGGTAAATTTTAGACTGGTAATGGAAAAAATTGATTCTGTTGTATTTGAACAGGTGTAAACATTAGCTTTTACAAAATAGATGCCTGAGAAAATCCCAAAACAATTGAAAAACTCCATTCGGTATATATTCTAAGAAGAATAACACAAACACGCTATTAAAGTATCAGCCTTTTTAGTTCTCTAAGACTGTTCTACAATTCAGTACTTTTTCTGTGTATAGATACAGAGCATTTAAGAATATGAGCATAGAATGTGAAGACTTCCATAGAATTACATAAAGCTAATTTACTTCTCTTACAGAAAGGACACAAATTGAAGAGGA
The DNA here is from genome assembly GCA_026770055.1 of Myrmophylax atrothorax. Lineage (NCBI taxonomy): Eukaryota > Metazoa > Chordata > Aves > Passeriformes > Thamnophilidae > Myrmophylax > Myrmophylax atrothorax. The sequence continues at coordinate 28,242,402 of JAOXXN010000364.1, forward strand.
ATTAAAAAATGAAGTCAGAATTCCTCAGAGCAGGAATAAAGAATCCTATATCTTCTATAAAGTCCCAAGCACACTACTATTGCCTAAGAAAATAAAGAAATAAATCAGAAACTAAAATTTTTGAAGTTTTTAAGGCATGCTCACTTCAATAACTGTTTGACTTCCAGATGATGCAGAGCTCTGACAAAGTCAGTAGTAATTAAGAGAATTCAGAAGTATGTAGTATTAGCTTCTTAATCAGAAGTAGTCTCACAAAATTTAATAAATCACTTTGGAGCCCAACAGATGACAAAATTCTTCAGATAAGCAACCATATATATTTATGATCATACTCACAAAGTAAACCTGCCCATTTTTTGTTTACTTACTTTATGTTTTTTTTTTTTAAATCTATTTCAACCAGTCTGCATGTAACACTTTATTCAAAGCTACCTTTCTAAAATGGCCTTAGAAACATGACTGTCCTGTTTATACATTACACTGTAAGGATACTTTCCAATACAGCCATGATCACAACTTTCATTTCATCTACACCTTCTAAGATACCTTTCTAAAGAAGGAAAGAAAATATGAAGGTGCTGCTGACTTGTCTCTTAGTTTCTTAAGTCAAACAGTAGCCCTTGAAAACTTGACATCTGTCTTTGATGACCAAATCATGCTTGCAGCTAGCTAACCTCAGTATCTGCAGTATTTAAGGAATTTTCTACAGTAAGCATAAGCAAGTATAAATAAATAGTATGGAATGAAGGAAGCTGTATTGTTTTAGTCTAGAAAAAATTGAATATTATATTTTGCCAATACCATCATTAGTCTTCAACATGCCAGACTAAATTTGCTACATGTGCTTGTACCTCTTTGGGTGCACCATCACTACATCCACACAACAAAAAAAAAATCAGTTAAGCAGGTTTGGAAACATGCCTTGCTTTATTTCCTACCTGAAGAATGTAGCCTCGAACATAGTCTCGAAGTGTCCAGCCTAAGCCATGTAGAATGTGCAACACCTCCTCTTGCTTCAGTACACTGAAGAGTCGGTCAAGCAGTATCTTCAGTCTCACAGGTACAGCCTGAGTACCATACAGCATCAGGCTGCTGATGTCAAACACAACATTGGACTGCACAATCTCCACTTGAGTTGGGTGGTAGAGATGCTGAGTACTAAGTTTGTCCAAGGCTGAAAAAAAAACCAGTCAAGTATAAGGAAAGAGCAAAGGAAAGACAAGAAAACCACCCAAAAGAGTAATGTATACATATCACATTTGGCAGTTGCACTTATTTTCTGGATGATTCACAAAATTATGAAATCAAAGAATGGTTTGGGTTGTAAGGGAGCTTTACAGGTCATCTAGTCCAATCCCGCTGCCATGGGGAAGGCCATTTTCAACTAGATCAGGTTGCTCAAAGCCCTGTCCAGCCTGACCTCGAGTATTTCCACAGATAGGGAACCTACAACATCATTGGGCAACCTGTTCCAGTGTCTCACCAGCTTCAATGTAAAAATTTTCTCCTTTATATTTAATTTAAATCTACCCTTTTTCAGCTTAAAGCCATTATAGCCTGTTCTATCACTATATGTCCTTGTCAGAAGTCCCTCTTCATCTTTTTTGGTAGGCTCCCTTTCAGTACTAAAAGGCTGCAATAAAGTCACCCCAGAGCCTTGTCCAAGCTTCTTTTCAGCTCTTCCCCAGGCCGAAGAACCCCAGCTCTCTCAGCCTTTCCTCACAGGGCTGCTCTTAGTGAGTTCATCTCCCAGTCTGTACTCATGGCTAGGATTTCCCCAGCCCAGACACACGACCTTGCACTTGGCTTTGCTGAACTTCATGAAGTTCCCAGGGGCCCATTTCCTCAAGCTTGCCTAGGTCCCTCTGGTAGGCATACTGTCCTTCAGATGTGTCAACTGCACCGCGTAGCTTGGTGTCTAGTGCATATTTGCTGATATTCTCCCTATGTCATTGATGAAGATATTGAACAGTATTTGTCGCAATACAGACACCTGACAGACACCACTCATCACTAAGTGGTTCTCTTTCACAGAAGCAGTCCAAAAGAGGACTAGTTTCCACAAGTCACAAATAATTTCTAATTCCTATGGCAGTAGGATGCTCAGCTGAGACTCAGAGACTACAATACTCATAGTTCAAGCGAGATTTATGATTAACTGATGACCAAGATTGAAGCCATGCAGAACTGATTGAGACTGTTAAAAGTTTGATACTTTAGCAGAAAAAAGAAAACAGACACTCTAACCACCACCTCCCCTCCCCCATCTTTTAACTATGTTACAAGTAAGTCCCCTGATTCACCATAAATTCTGCCATGAATTCACTACTACTTGAGCTGGCCAGTTTCTTTCACCTGGCCTTATGAATTCCATGAATTTAGAGATAACGGGAAGGGAATTTTGCAGGCTTAAGGTAGTTCTTATGCCCTTTTGACATTAAGTAAGATGGGATTGCATATGACATCATGTATTTTACTATAAATGTTTAAAATTAATTTTATTTCTATTTTATGGATTATGTTGCAGCACCTAAGCTCCTCACTGCTTTTTAAAGCAAAATTTCTGAGTATTTAAAATAATCTTATAGGGACTTCTTCTGCACTTCAGTTTCTTCTTGGCTTATGGTCACTAGAGAGTTCATGTACTCTTGATAAATTGCTTTCTTACATAGAGAGCGCAAAGGCCCTTATCATTTACTTGCTGGCTTCATTCAACACATTTCCTCCAAGGATTACATTGTCAAAGAGTCCTGGTTTTCTCATACTTCATTTCTTGCAACTGATTTGTCTGATCTTTCCTATTCTAGTGGCTAAGTCAACTTTGAATAAACAGCTTTAAATATTAATTTAACATTCAAAGAAGATAAGGAATTGGCAAGCCTAGGGACTGCAGTACTATGTCTCTCCACAGAACATTTATAGTGCAGAATGTGAAGGGTGAGATTTTTCCTTTCAAAAGCTCTTTTTCCAAAGTACTTTGGCTATGTAGGCTTCGTGGTGTGGGACTCATTTATTTACAAGGTCTAATGAATGGGATTTGACTGAAGCTTAAACAGGTTAAATACTGTCCTACTTTTTTTTTCACCCCTTTTATGCATGGTATTTTTATAAAATTGTTCTTTCAATAATACCATAACAGATGTCTCATCAAAGTTACCAGCCAGAAAAGCCAAGAAAATTGATTTTGTTACTGTGCAGGTTGTGCTGTATGTGTGATGACATGTGTATATGTGTACCTGAGTGACAGAGCAACCCTTGGAAAGGAGTAAAATAAAATATTTCTTTTTTATACTATCATTACTCACAACAGGAATGGTGCAAATAATATTAGCGTTAATAGATACAACACCTTCTACCAGACTATTGAAAGTATTGAGCAGATCTGGATGACCATGAACTTTCCACCTTCAGTCTTACAGAACGACAATAGGGTCTGAAGATGTTAACTGGCCAAGACATGAATGGGTATTTTCTGAATACTCAGTGCTTTTTAATCACTACATCATACTGTATTTCTAATATATCTTAATATTTTTGTTTTCTCTTTACTTAACAGTAAATACTATGCCTGCTGTGAGGACAAAAAAGTTCTTCCAGCTAAAGAAGACTTGTCTTGCTGAAGATGTTAAGGTCATTATTCTACGATGATCTAAGTCAGAATGACTACAATATATCTTTATCTAAAGAGTATTGGGTGGATTACAAAACTAATAGCTAGAATGAGATTAGAAAACTGTGGATATATACTCAGTTGTGATGTGACCACTGAGAGGATAATAGCTTTGGAAAGGATGAGATGGAATAGAAGTAAAAAAAAAAAAAAAAAAAAAAAAGTTCCTTTGAAATTACTAAGCATACTCTGTGACCAGTGGACAGAAATTTCCATAAAATAACCTGTACTACTCAATTCAAGTTTTCAAGCAGTATTATCTATAGACATCTGTTTCTAAAAACACACACATGAATACAAATTAGTATGATGTTGGAATAACATTCAAAGTGACAATGAAATTATCTCCAATTTTGAATTGTGGCCTTATTCTGTATATTATGTAATAAACAAATAAGAAGTGAAGTTTATCCTTTTGAATTACAAGTCAGGATATGCACTGAAATGTGTAATATGCAGCACAACAAAACATATATTATTGCTTGTGTGCATAAGAAAATTTGCAAGCTAAAGAGAGACCTCAAGCTACATGGAAAAAAAAAAGAGTTGTAAATGAAAAGAAAGGAAAAAAGGAAACACAGTTGTGTTCGTATGAGAAATAATGGAATCATATGAATCTTAAATTCTTTCAAATCATTGACTATTGATACCCCTTCAACTTGTCATGAGAATGAAAATTTTCACTTTAATTTGTAATTTATAAAAAGTTTCTTATTTCTTTAAAAGAGATTGCTAAGGATATAGCTGAGAGAGTGCACTTGATTTCTGTAGTACTTCTCATTTCTCCTCTGGTACCCTTGGTGAACTAATGCCAGTGTTCTAGATGTATTCAAGAGGCCATTCATATTGAGAGAGACTTTTTGAGGTAAGACGTAAGAAGGACCTGTCTCATTGTTTTTTCTGTATGGACAAGAGTATTAGCTTTCTGATTCCTGTCAAATCTCAGAGTAGATAGCTGTATTTTGCTGTCCTGAATTGCTTACAATTTTATGTGGATAAGGCATTCCTCATCATATCTTTTTCTAAACTATTGGTTTAATTTATTCATGCTAATGAACAATGTCCTGTTTCACAAGTGAATACATTCAACAGTATCTGCAGTAGCATATGATTTCATAAGTGCTTAGGAGTCTTCAAGATTAAATTTCCTATGTAAAAGAATGTGTTTTATCATACCTGAAAAATGACATAAACAGATGCATCCTTATTAAGCAGCTATCAGTGACTGAACACCATAAACACACATTGGAAGTCCCTGTCTGGTGCAGCATGAGGTATTACTCATATTTTGTACAGTTTCAGTGGGATCAAAAGTTCACACATAAGTCTTAACATGTTGGTGACATTTTGGTTGTAACCTGCACAATCTTTTCCAAAGATGTGACTGTGAGGGCATCAGTGATGTGCTTAGACTAAGAAAGCTACCTTTTCTTAACAGCCCAATTTAATTCTTAGCACTGCCCTGCTAGTCTGATATTCTTTAATTCAATATAAGTGGAAAGCTGTTCTCTGATACACGAAGAAGAGATCTAGTGAATCTTAAAATCACATACTTTCTGAGAAATAAACATTTTCATGGAATGGCCTAGAAAGACCCTTGTGTTTTACTCTGACAACACTCACCCAAGTAATATTCCTGTGATGAATTCCAAATTTCTAGTATTTGTGTCAGAAATGTTTACTATTAAAAAAGGGAGGCCAAAAAGGACTATGCAGAAGACATTATGTTGAAGACTGCCTTCAACATCCAAAAATTACTAACTGGATAATTGGTACAGGAATTAAGAACATTTTAATGCTGTTTTTCCAACTCTGAAGCACCAAGTACGCACCATAATAACTTAGAATGTATCAGTTGGAAGGGACCTATAATGATCATCTATCCCAAATGCCTGACCCCTGCAGGGCTGATCATCATTTAAAGTATATTGAGGGTATTTTGCAAATGCTTCTTAAGCAGGGAGAGGCTTGGGGCATCAACTGCCTTTCTAGGAAGTCTGTGGTTTGACCACCTTCTTGATAAAGAAATGCTTCCTAATGGCAAGCCTGAATCTCCCCATGCTGGTTTATTCACTCTTTACCTTCTTGAATAGTAAACAAAATCCCAACATTTTAGAGAAAATCTGCTCAGTATAACCTGAATTGTAAAGAGAGCTTTGAAATTGTTTCAATGTAAATCTTCACATTACAGCCTGCAGTATTATTATTATGCAAAAGCCCAGCAAAAAACCCACCAACTTTGGCCCTATTTGTAACAAATTAATAAATAAACTTTTATGTTTCATTTGTAGTTTGATTTTTTTAAATGTAGTAAAGTAGGAAGGGGAAATCTACTTCATCATTTATATTTTACTGGAGTTTTGGGACTCTAATTCAAAGGAAATTAGGTATAAAGGATACATTAAGACAAAGTGCTTCTTCAATTTATCAAAAGACAGAAAACAAAGACAAGATTTTTATTTCATCTATACTGTGTCCAGTTCATTGGCTCAGCCCAGCACATTTACTCATTGCCCTTAGACCCCTTCCTTCCCAAAGTGCAGTGAAAAAGGTGAACAAAATTAAAAGCCATGCCTCTGAATGGATTCTGCTTTTGTTAAGTAAAGGAAATACAAATATGCAGCGATGAATTTTGTACTTTAGAGGCCTCATATTATTTTTGAATAGCTACAATAAAAGCATAAAAGCATGAGATTTTGCCTTTACTGAATAGAGAAGAATTTTAAATATCCTAGTTTTAAGCAATCTGAGTTGTAAACACACATATGTCTTGCTAATTTTCTGATCCTAGATAAATATTTTATTATCCTAGAGAGAGATGAAAAGGTCTAGTGAAACCCTTTCTTTCAACCTATTTGCTGGCTGTGTATCTCAGAACACCAAACAGAAGAGTCTATAGGTTGCAATGGGTCATTATGGGTGTCATTCCATTTCAGTTTTAAATTTGGGCTTTGCAATATAACCACTCCAGATTTTCCTGCATATCCTCTAGCCAGTTCCCTAACTTACTAAAGAGGAATAATGTTGGAACATACGTGCACATACACACAATTATACAAAATTTTACAAACATCATCATCTTTCTATGATTACTAGATTTATTCAAGAACAGGAAAATGAATGAAAAAGAAATCATATGTAGTCTGTGTCTAGACCATTTTTGAAATCTAAATAACCGAGTCACTTTTTGCAGCAAAAGAAATTGAAATTAGAAGATTAAATATCCAGTACTGACAAAAAATGATTCCATAATACTGTTGCAACAATACTATGTTGAGTATGGTAAAACAGTGGCAATACTGAGCACTGTAGTTTGCTGTTCATTTTAGTGGTGAACATGAATAGCTTTAAATTTTCAGAGTTCAAAATTTTCTTTTTTTCCATCAACTACAAAATAAAAAAGCAAGAAATCCTTTCAAGAACAGAAAGTGCTTAGGAATAACTAAAATGCTGGAGGGACAGACAAACTACTGCAGTCATAAGAGGTGGTCTAAGGTTGTCTTCCTCAGGATGCAGACTTAATATGACCTCCAACATGGTCTAATGAAGTGCATTCTGAAGATAGAAAAAAAATCACGCTTAGAAGGTGAATAAGGACAGAAAATTTATCCCTGTCTAATAATGGCTCAAATATTTTCATTGTGTAAGAAATTTTCCCATTCACCCCTGGCACAAGCATAGAGAGCAGGGGACATTAACATTGATATGAGTGGCTGAACATCTTGAATCGGTCTAAATTTCAGCTACAATATGGCACCCCTTGGTGATGTCCATTTTACTTCTGTCTCCATCATTTTGGCAATTTGATCCATATAGCGGAGAAATATTTCCTAAGACATTGTGAATTTCAAAAGATTATGGAAGGAGAGTAAGTAAAGCAAATTCTGATTCACATGCAAAACCAGTTTTTCGTTATGCCTTTTACTTTATTTAAAAGCTAATAATGGAAACCATTTGCCAAACACATTTAGTCTCTGACAGAGGGACACATATGTGATGTTCTAATTTACAGCTCGCATGTACAGATGTTCACACTTAGTTAAAGGGTTCTTAATAGCATTTTAAAATTAAACATGTGTTGATAATAGGTGTTGCAGACCCAAACAACACAGTAACTATACTGATATATGTCTTCATGCCTCACCATGCCTCACGCTCTAACATTTTTGTAACAGATCAAAAAAGGAAAAAAAAAAACCAAACCAGCACTTCATTGCATGTACACAAAATAAATGTTATTAAAAAAACGACTGAGCGAAAACTTTCATTAATTTTTATGTCTATGATCTGATTCCAAGTTGAAACATTTAGAATGCTACTAGATTTATTTAGCCAAAAGCAGAACCACAGTTTGTTCACAGACGTTGCTTGCTGTCTGCAATTTTTTTATCCCTTTGCAAAACTTTGAACCCCATCCAGCTTTGACACACTGCCTCTTCAGTTAATAACTATCAAGTTTCCCCTTGTCTCCTGTCTACTTTTCTTTGAGGCAATTGCGCACTCAGCACCCTGAGATAATAACACACATCTATAAGATAAAAGCAATGGCATTAATGTAATTGTCTGCCTTTCTCTCTTTAGCCTAATCTCCTTTTCCCCTTCAGTTTTGACTGCCTCTGTGACACCTGTTTTTGTCTCCTCTGATCCTACGACAGGTTTTCCGCTGACAAGGTTTTTGCCTGACAGAGATTCTGCCAGACAAGAACATAATAAAATATGAAGAACTGCTTGTCAGAGTTTCTGCCAATGCTTACATGAAATCGCAGAGGCGGGGGGGGGTGTGAGTCTTGATTTTTTTTTATTTTTTTTTTTTTTTTTTTAAGGGGACCTTTGCTGGTTGTTTTCGGCCTGTCAGGAAAACATCCTCCCTGGCCAATTCTGGCAAGCCAAACAGGTGTTTTCCTTTGTTTTCCTTCTATACAAAACTCTTTTTCTTCAATAGCAGAAAATATGAACAAAAAAATTCTCAAAATGTTTTCTCCTGAAAATTAAGGTTTCACCTAACTTCATGTAGTGGTACCTCAAAAGCATGTCTTTGATTCAGAATTGGTCCTCTAAATTAATGCTAAAAATAAAATAGTAGGCTTTTTCTCCCCCTTTCTTATTCATAGCTAATGTGTTCAAAGGAACAAGCCGTAAAGGACATTCATCCCAAGTTCTCAGAAAAATATCTGGGCACTACAAACGTCCTGCTTAGGCACACTGCAGTAAGAAACACACCTGACTGTGGGGACCATGGTAGGGAAGAGGAGACAGAGACTCTTCTGTGGAATTTGGACCTTGTGGTCCCATCTGTGTCAGTGTGTGCATTTGTGCCTGTGTAAAAGAGCACTTCAGCATAATTATCCTGATGATTACCCTGATGGAGAAAAACATGTAAATTAATCGTGCAAGCATCCCAACATACAGCTGCTTTTGTATGTGTTGGTCTCCATTGTGCCAATGAGCCTCTCTGGAGATTTCCACCCTAGATTCTGAGTCCAGAACACATATTAAAGCTCAAGCCTGGACCTTCATTTCCTACCCCAGTTACATTGTAGGTGTGCTTGGCAGGAGTCCTGTCTCAGAGATTACCCTCTATTACAGCCTGGTCTTCAGCTTCATCTCTAGCCCCATCTTCTTTCGCTTCTGATTGAAGCTCCTGGATGCACCCTTGACCGGACTATATTCCTTTGCCATGCTTGAGATTGTCAGTGGACATAGTTACCAGCATCTGGTTCAGTCTACCGTGGTCAGACCACAAGAAACTATGCCCATGGTGAAGGCATGGTCAGGGCTCTTCTTGCATTTGACTCCTGGATCAGGCATTTTTTGTTGGGAAGGTCCATTATTGCTGTTCCTTAACACATAGATTAACAGTGTCATTGTTGAAACCTACAATCTGTAATGGAAGCTGCTAAATAAATAATCCCTTTCTATTATTTTGACTAGTCACTCATCTTTGAACTTCCTTTCTTTTGTCCCCAAACCTAATGCCCCCTTCTGATCAGCCATTAACATGTACTTAAAACTATCCTCTCCTCTAACAATGGTGAGATAGAGTTTAATATGTATCTTAATGATCCTAAACCCATCTGGTTAACATACTATACACAATAGCACATTTGGGAGTCCTGGACTGTTGACCGGATTGGGAGGATCTCTATCCTCATCCTAATGCATCTTAATTCCATTAACTGTGATTCACAGATTCACAGAAATTCTAGGTTCGGAGGGACTTCTGCTAATTGTCTGGTACAGCCTTCTAATGAAAGCAGGGCCTTGGATTAGGTTATCTGTCATCCTGCCAAGATGTGTCTTTGATACTTCAAGGGGGAGAAATTCCACCACTTCTCCAGGAAACCTATTCCATCTTTCATGCATCCTTGAAAACCCTAATGAAAACACAACAGGCATTGCCTACCTGTTAACATCATTCTGTTTGGATGGAGTATTGTTGTAGATGCATTTCACAAAGGCAAGCCAAGGTCATGGTGGTGTTTCTCTGGTTCAAGCCTATGAAACGCTCTGTCACACATGCTACACCACCTCAGCTTTTCCAGGAAAAATTTCTATCTTAAACTTGCTAACAGCTGAAGATGTTCAGACCCTGTGAAGACTGGTTCATAAAACTAGTTTTACCATTCATAAACATCAATCTTTCCCATCCAGACTCATGTATTGTGACCATTTCACAAAGCTCCTGTTAAATGTACTTCAGAAAAATTGATTGTAATTAATTAGGATACAATTAGAGAAGTCTCTGAGACTCATGTTATACATTTCTTGCTTTATCTTTTCTCTTTCTAAAATCCAGATGGAAATGGGATAATAAAGGAACATTATTGTCTGCAAAATTAATCTGGGGCAAGTTTCCTCATAATGCTATAGCTCAAACTAAAATTCCTCCTAGTAGGTTAAAAAAAGAAAGAAAAAGATTTTTTTCATTCAATTTCACATTTGCAAAACAGAAAGCTGAGGTAAAGTTACCCATGGTATTATTGTTACTTTGAACATCTGAAAGCAGTATGAATTCTTTATTCTTGCAGTAAAATCCATTTTAACCTTATAAAGCTGTATGGGTTTGTTTCATTTAGGGTTTTCAATTTGTGTTCTGGCTAACCTAGTGAACTCTAGTTAATTTAGATGTTCCTATAGACAATTAAGCTTCTTTTAGGATTGTTAAGATATAAAAATGCATGATGTAATAAAGTTCAAAAAAATGATAAAGCGGTTAGCATATCACACCAATGCATGTGCAGCAGCATAGATGTTAAAAGAGACAAGCATGCAGGCACTGACACCTGAACATCTTTGAGTGGATGTGTATCACAGAAGTCCAACACTGCTTCCTCACAAATCTGCTGGTGATTTGCATTCCCAAGTCTCACAGAATTTATCCTGATCATCTGGGAATCCAGGAAGTGAACACCAGACACTCTTTTGCTCCAATCTGAAGCTAAGATGTTGTAGTGAACTTCCTATCACCACTGTTATGGGGGTAAGATCACGGATTTCACTGACTACCTTTGCAAAAAGAAGCCTCTTCTGTGACTGAAAAGATGAATTCCATGTGCTAGTTTAAAGCCATTGTTTTGGTTGCCTTTGCTCCATCTTGCACATTGCAAGACTACTTGTTTCCTTACTGGATTCTCTTCTTAAGAAGAAAAGGGTAAGATATCACTATCCAAGACATCTCCTAGAACTTTATCCTGCTGCATTGGGTGTACTAAATGAGATTAAGTCTTCACCGTAAAATATAAATTCAATAATGATGGGCACCAAAATAACATCTTGCACTCTTGAAATATCTTTAGTTTAAACCTTTATGGGCATTTTATAGCTAATCAACAGGGATAATAGTTAAAAAAGTGTATTTCAGAGTTGCCAATGAGTATCTGATGGTATTAATGCCAATTTCATGACAGCACAAAATGTGATGACTAAATTAAAAGTTTTTCAGACAATCAAAAATATTCACAATGACAAAGAGTTTCACTCTGAGGTGTGAACTTAGCCCAACCCAGGAGGAACAGGCGCTATGCTTCAGAATGGGTCATGGTCTGTTTAGGGCTTACTAGGCACTGGATCAGCCCTTAGCTGAACATTTAATGTCAGGTATAATCTCACCTGATCATGTCTGAAGAACACTGGCATATTCAAACCCAGAACGGTGAGCCAATAAAGTTGGACAGAGGGGGGGAAAGGTCTAACCTCTCACTCACTGAGTTAACATGCCCTGGCAGTGGCAGGGAAGAAGAGTAAAAAATATTTTAACCTGAACAGACCCCCAGTGAAATGCAAGGAGGTGTGAGTTTAAACACATGTAAATTAGAGCCTGTGGTTTACCTTCAGGGAAAATGACACTTGAGGATGTCCAATTTGCATGAGGGTTAAACCCATGACCATACGGTTAAGTAACTATCAGCTGAAGGATGGAAAAAGAAGGCTTCTTATTTGATCCTAGGGCATCTAAGCATTATTTCTTTTCTGTCACTTCTGTCTCATAAACCTCTGAAACAATATTATTTGTCTTGGACTCCCTAATACCTGGATTTGTTTTTATCCCAGCATGACCTGCATTAAGGGTCGTATCAGAGTAAACCAAAGCAACACTGCATCACATCGTTCCTACAAATGTGGCAGGCTTTAAAACCAGATATTGGGTCAGAATACCCACAAGCAAACAGTGCATTTGCTCTGTGCTGCATTGGCTACTTTGAAAAATCCAGCTGAAGGGAAGCAAAAAGGAATGGCATAACCAGAAGGGGGGGGGGGGGGGGGGGCC
>JAOXXN010000364.1:28254877-28270935 GCA_026770055.1 Myrmophylax atrothorax
AGCAACTGAGTAATGAAAAATATGCCTCAGCCTTCAGGGTCAAAATAAAGTTATAACAGATGGATTAAAATGATTTTGTCAGTAAAAGACAGGAAAAGCCAGACTGGATCTAATACAGTTTTACTCTGAAAGTCATGAAAAGCTACCTTTTGTTATCAATGAACCCTTCAGAATTACTTCACTAAAAATATCTACATAACTAAAGATAAGGAAGAAATTATGTTTTAGTGATGTTCTCAAGTAATTTGAAAACATTTCAAATAGATCAAACAGAAGGAAACAAGCATGTTTGATATGATAAATTGTCACTGTTTTTTATATCTGATGGATATAAAAATAACCTGATTATTTTACAAGTCAACAATAATCATAGGATTACATTTCTCTCTTCCCTTTTTTTTTTAATTTACGCTTTACTTAAAAACCTCCATTTTAAAGTAAAGAATAACATGGCAGTTTTGCCATCTTTTAGAGAGACTCTAAGACTGTTTTGGTTTATTTTGTTAGGGATTATCTTTGACTTTGCAAGCCTGAGTTTCTTTCACTTAACAGCTTTGGACTGAGACAAATACAGGAACCCAGCTGATTTTTACTTCAGCATGGCATTCATCTTCATTCCTGCCCCATTCCTATGCAGCTCACATTTAAATCTCAACCTTCTTCGTGGAGCAAGTCCTTTCAGAAACTTCAAGGTAAGGGAGAGAGATGCAATGTCTAAAATCTCCACAGCATTCTTGTTTCTCTTCTTTATTTATTTCTACCTGTCCTTCCCTTCTTTTGTCCTCAACTCATGTTTCTTTTACCTGACAATTTCATGACCTGCCATGTGGAAATTCAGAAAACTCAACTATTCTGAATGAAGAAGTCACAGTCTTGTCATGCATCTGGCTTTATGACATTCTCCATTTTCTAGTGGAGGTTGCTGTTTTCATTCTTAGTCTCATTCAAACAAAGCTAGCGCATGCATTATACAAATACTAGCAGCAGAAAACTTCCTTCACAAGGTAAAACTGTAACTCACGTGGCAAGTCTCTGAGAATGGGTATTCACTGTATGGCAGATTTTACTCTGAAAAAAGAAAAAAAGTAATGGGTGTGCCCTATGTGCCAAAATCTACTAGTTAATGTCTTCTTCATTAAAACTGAAAGGAATTCAGTCTCAAAGTTACTAGAGAGAAGGCCTGGCCCAGTTTTGGACGGGGCTGTATGTGGCCTCCTCATACCTCAAAGAGGTACTAAAGCTTACTTGAATAAATTGCTCAGCCTTGAGCTGTACTGATGGCATGGTGCAGATAAAAAAGACATCAAAGACCTCTAAAGGACGAAGGATCTGCCTGCCCTGGGTAGGGGGTTGGGGAGTGGGGACACAGGAAAAGGAGGGAGACAGCAGAATGAGCACAGGATACTTAATTTCCTAGGGCAGGTGGAACAGTGTGAAATTCAGCTACTCCAGGTATGCACAGGATACCAAAAACATCTGAAAAGCGTGCCATTATCATCTGAGTTTTACCAGTGATCCTTTTCAGGATAAGATAAAACTGGTATTTCTAATTTTCTGACTCTCTTTGAAACAAGGTGACAATTTCAGACAAATTTAGTAATACTATTATACAGTGGGAGGGTTTTTTTTCTGGGGATACTGAAACTAAAACAAGTAGAATGAATGTTAGAAGTAACAGTTTTAGTCTACTGTGACATATGTGGCCTTGGCACACCTTTTCAGAGCAAAACAGTTATGAGAGGGTAAACTGTATTTCCCATTCATACTACATTGGGACTTTCTATCTGTTGGACAAAGTATAGTAAGAGTGGCTTTGCTAGAAGTATGGTAGCTGCTATTCTGATATCAGTGACATGAATACAAGGCAAAATGCAGAGTCAATGAAATCAACACCTTTTTACTGCAGACTTGCTCAATTTTTTCCTCATAGGCTAAAATACTACTGCTAGAAGAAGTGCATGGCAAATAAAGTGGGGGGGTTTTCATTACTTCCTATAAAGTTTGAGTAAGTGGTTTTTGTGCTAAAGCTAGTAAAATGTCATTACTATCTTCATAGTATAGTATAGTGTATGTTACTTTTAATGTAAGAAAAACAGCAGAAGGAACCAAGCACTCAAGAAAATCTTATTTGTTGTAGTCATCTTACTCCTCTATTATTTTAAACCCACAAAATACCAAACTGCCTGGGTTAAGATTAATTCTCTTTAAAAACCTGACTATTAAGATTTTAATAAGATTTTATTTTTCACTATATGGACTATAAAAAGTATCTAACCATTAAAAAAGAATTAAAAAACATCTGCCTTATCTGTTTGCCTGCCTGAAGTGTAAGTACTTGATAATGCTGCTATGCTCTGTGCAGCTTTTGACTTTAGCCTTAAAAACACTGATGGTAGGATTACCACTGTAATACAGGACTCAGAACTTGATAAACTGAACTTCTGTCAACAGAAACATTTATCTTGTCACAAAAGTACTTCTCTGATGTATCTGTTCATATATTTACAATCCTACTTTTGGCAACTCCAGATAAATGAACTTGAACTTGTAGGAAACCTTTCTTTTTAGGATGTGTGCAGCTTATTTCAGGTGAGTGAGGGAAAACATGAGAAAGGGAAAATAGGAAAAAAGAAAACAGGTAAGTATCTGCTACATGCAATAATACAGGGGTGAATCTGTGCCTTTTCCTCCTCACTCCAAGAATTCCAACATTTTATATGGCAGCTATTAACATGAATTAACTCTGCACAGATTAGTCAAGTACATCACGAGAAACTTCCATTCCAAGATATTTTTTGACCTATTCACTTAATTATGATTCTAGGTTATCAGAACTGAATAAGCACAGTACTTCCTGTTGGAAACACCTATTCTTTGATAATTACATTCAGTAAAGCACTACATCATGTGTCAAGGACCCAAGTTGAAATTCACTAATAAAAATCAGAAGAAATCCCTTTAATTAAAGCAGCAGGAAGTACTATTTGCATTCAAGGAAGAACTTCTGAAAGTACCATGCTAACAGTTTAAAGAAAACGATTTCTGAGCAGCAACCTGATTCAGTCATTTTGAAATTCAGTTGCCACCTGTGCAATGAATTGATCTGTCTCCTGAACACTACCCTCAAACCCTCAAAACCAGCTACAATCAAGAACTGAAGCAGATGCATCATTGTCTCCAGGAAGTAACTTACAAGCCTGTGCTTTATGTGTATAGAACATATATCTGACTTGTCTCACTCTGCCATAAAATGTAAATACTCCAGATGAATGTACACAAAGTGTACTGAAAAAAATGAATCTGAGCATTATTCACTTTGCACAGTAGCAAAACAAACACTTGCTAATAATATATAGTTGTATTAAGTTTTCTATTTGGAATGCTAAGCACTTAGGTATGAGAGTAGGTGGTGTATCATCACATTCACTTTTCAACTTTCTGGATTTGTAAAACAGCAACATTTCTATTATATACACTGTGGTAATCTCAGATTACTGTCATATATTCTGATTTTTAATTCAATCCCTTCACAGGGAAGAATTTATCAGGAAAATCTAACTAGACTCTTCCAAGATTTATTGGTTAAAAAGGAAATTCAGGATGCTCATGTGCCAGAATCTAAGTACTGGACTCACAATTCCTATTGCTTAACAGGAGGACACTCTGAGAAAAAGCTAGACAGTGCTTCCCTATCTGTAGATCAGCAAAACCTCAGATGCTGATTCTACATAAAACCTGCAGCATGCCTGAACTATGCAAATTTTGTGAGGTTTAGCAATTCTTCCAAGAAATGTGAATCTGGTTATACTATGAATGAAGTTTTCCCAGGAAATACAGGGAGCAAAAATTAGCTGTATCCCTAGATAATCTAGTATATGCTCAATCTGCAACCAGCTACCAGCTTGGTGGTGTTCTAGGCAGCCTGTAGGCATTATCATGCAGTGACATAGGACTGTATGGTACCTGCAGCATACTTGCTTTCCTTTCCTTTATGTGAATGTTTTAAAAGATCTTCTGTAAGTCTGTGCTGTTGAATTTGTTGAGCATTCACACTTGCCATATGCCAGTTTGGGAATCAAGTACTGTCCAGCCAAGGTCTCATCAAAATAAAATAAAATTCATAGAATAGAATCTCTGAATGCCTGGTAGAAGTGGGGAACGAGGACTGTGCTTGCTTAGGTCCCAATAGCATCATGAGAAAAAAATTACTCCAACAGCAATTTCTTCCACAAATACAGTAATCTTTCTTTCCCACCCCTGCCCCTGGCTCTCCATTCTTTTATTTCACTAAACCATTTTAGTTATCCTCTTTATTTGCCTTCTAATGGTGTAATACAGCATTCTCCTTCTCTCTCATGCTAGTTTAATCATGACTGTCAGGAGAAATACCCCTTTACCAAATACACAAGCTGAAAAGGATAAATAAAATGGATTTTTTCAAGCCTTTACATAGGACCTGGGCATTCTAGTTCCTCCTTTCTTTAACGACCTACTTAAACATGAAAAGAGAGGTTCAACTCACAGATCATATATGCACACTTTCATTGAGCCATACAAGATACACTAATTTTATCCCCAAGTGAGATCTGCGAGTTTGACACTTCTATTTGATTTTCCAGTAGGTCCTGTGACTTATTGGTTGATGCCTCTTTGCAATATAAACTCTGCTCTGCAACCATACTTTAAACTTTTTGCCTTTCTGCTAAGCCCTGCTAGAATTACATGATTACCTGGAGGCTAGAATAGTCTTTTGAGCTGTACACAAGCTGTTGAGCTACAGAGGCAGTTAAAGCTATTGCCAAAACAACAGACTCTTACTTTTTCATCCTACAAATTGCTGTAAAAAACCCCATGTGCATGCATACACATGTACAAATCCAGTCTATGCACACAGACATGTAGACAAATAGGCATCACTACTGTTTGTATCACTCCAGTTCTTACTATTTAAAGATTCTGGTAAAGATAGAATAAAGAAACTCAGAACAGATATTTCTTACCATGTGCCACCCAGCCATGTTTACACTGATCACAGGTTCTCAGGTTAATCTTCCCTGGCTGAAAACATTCACATGTGCAATTTACCAGTGTACAGCGAATAGCCTAGAAAAAGAAATAGAAAACACTTATTAATGTATTTCTACCTGCTTATACAAATTTGAGTGCAAGAGTATGAATTGTATAGCAAACCCCAGTTTTCTAACATTGAAAACATTGCTCCTTCTTTTAAGTAGAAATTAATTTTCTTTCAAAAACATACATCAGTATGGTCCAGGGAGACAAATGCATTCCTAAAATCTTTAAAAGAATTGTTCTATTTCCTTTAGGGAAAAAAAATAAAACAAAATAAAATTGTAGGAGTTTGGTAAATATCCTGGTTTTACATCAACTTCATGAAGAAAAGGTTACTAGTGATGTCTTATCATAGAAACATACCAATTTCTAACCAAAAGTAAAATGAGAAAACAAAAACATACAGAAAGGAAAACTACAGATATATTTGCCTTTCTCTGCGGTATCCAAAGGTTATTTTCAGGTTTCCTTTTGGGGATTCACCTAATATGTAACTCTCCTGCAGAAAGGAATCATGGATTTGATGTGTTCCCAAAACAATCAAAATACAAGAATAGGACTGGTTCATAAAACACCCTGTAACTTCCCTTTGCATCTATCACTTTCTCTAATAATCTAGGCATAACCTCTTAGCATTCCTTATTTGTTAAACATGTATTTCTCTGTTTCAAAGTAGTAATTCCAAAACTCCAGTTCTATGCAGAGATCTCAAATTTGCTTAAGTAATATACCTTATTAAATCTCATCTTCCTTTTAAAAATTATTGCAAAAATTACACAGGTTTACTTTGGCAGGGGCTAGCTACATCTACAGAAAAGTGAATATAAATTGAATGAGACTCTTTATAATGTAACAAACATATGTTTTTAAACAGTAAAGAAGACGACCTGTGCACTTCCAACTGCTACTAATAAATTTATGGCATGCATTTAGATGTAATTTGCATGGAGATTTCTGAGACAGAGAGGCTTATTCTGATCATTCACAGATTAACAATCTACTGTAACTACCAGAGCTGCCAGGAAAAGATATCTCTATAGATTTAGATGCAATCAATGATTATTTGCAGGCTAAGGTGGGGGAAGGGTGCTTGGTACCTATTGCCACAGAGATACTAAAGAATTATGAAGATTCTTGCCTTTTCCAAAGAATTAACAGACATATTCACATACTTTTTCCATACCAAAAAATAATTATCTTGACTATAGTGCCTTTAAAAAAATTACATTCAGCCTTAGCTTGCCCAAGCTAAACTCCTTGGCTGCTGACAATGAAAAAGACTCAGAGTTATTTTAAATGTTTGATCTCTTTACTTATTTATCTGCATCAGACAGCAATTTACAGACACTTATAGTTCATGGACACACTTAATATCTGCATTTCTCTGACAAATTTCTGGTACAAGAGTCCTCTATTCCTCCTATCTTATTGCTCTCTCTTTTACTGGGAAAAAACTAATGAGGAAAAAAAATGCTGCTCTATTATGCCTGACACTTCAGGTCCTCAGCCTCAGTGTCACCTGTTCATTTACTCATTAGCTGGACTATAAAACACTGC
Organism: Myrmophylax atrothorax; assembly: GCA_026770055.1. Lineage (NCBI taxonomy): Eukaryota > Metazoa > Chordata > Aves > Passeriformes > Thamnophilidae > Myrmophylax > Myrmophylax atrothorax. The sequence continues at coordinate 28,261,508 of JAOXXN010000364.1, forward strand.
TCTATGTATGCATGATTAAAAGAATTAGTAATATGAAATACAAGGGTACCAAAGAAGTGCTGATTATGCAAGAATAATATATGTGTTTGCAGGTTATGAGAAAAAATTCTCCTGCAAGGTCCTGTTTCACGTTCAATAGTTTATTGACTCAGTAATATATCAGGTCTCCACTGGTCAGTAATGGGGTTCTTTTGCTAATATGTTCATTAATTAATGAACATAGTAATTAAATGCACTGCAAGAAGGAGGTCTTAAAAAATAGTATTCTTATTCGACCACAGAAGATTTTCTCACATTCACCACCTTTTTTAGATCCCTGTACCATCGTTGTATTTGATATTACTTTGATTAGTTCATGTGTCACAGTACGTAAAAGAGGTGTAATATAGTGTAGCACATGTACTAGATGAAACTCTGACATTTGGTAGAGTTGCTTTATCTTAGCTCATCAGCATTTGCATTACAATCCTATCTACTTTTGGCCTAGAGTTGTCCGTAAAAATTTGATTCAGCTTGAATCTGAAATACAATGTTTCAGCCTAAGAGTAAGTTTTATTACATACATTCAAAATTATCAATTCAGCTGTTATAGATTATAAAATGCGGGGAGGGGCAAAGTTTAGAGGTTACATGTTTCTTTTCCTCTTTCCTGAGTTAAAGAGAGCCTTGATGATGTAAAGGGTTGAAGGCGATTAACCAACCAGTCTAATTTCTACCCTTTATACATATTTCCCAAAAAGTTCACCCAAAATTTTCATAAATGCCAAAATGTCAGCTTTCTCCCCCAATCACTAAATCTGAAAAGTCCTCAAAAAGAGCTATGCACTTTATAAAGTAATATGGATTGTCAGGAGACACTCAAAAGATAATTACCATGACCAAAACATTTAGCCTGGCCTTACTTGGCTGCTTTTTCTGCAGGATGTGTGTTGATGCCAGACTGTAAATTTGGTTTCAGCAGTTTCCCATTCCACCACAGAGAATCCCATGTATACCTCTGAGTGACGAGAACTACCCCTCAAGCTGCAAAATGTTCACTGAGGACTGCAATTTTTCATTCTAGTTCACATTCTGGCATGAACTTTGGCAAATTACTTTGTTAGCCTGATGACTACATTCCCTAAACAACAATCAGACACAACAATAGTAAAGTGTTGCCAGGGTAGACGTAACATAAATTTTCAGGCACTCTGTAGTAGTAGAGGCTATTGAAAATCTCAATCTTTAATTCAAAGGTAAACTTTTCACTTTATTCAGTTAATTCAAAATTATTGTAATTACCTCAGATCACTACAATATCCAATATGAGGGCAATATAACTCAGTGAAGATTCAAGATGCCAGAAATATACTATGTTCCTACACACAGGGACAGAACAGTAACATTCATTACACACAAAAGAAAGTAGTGGCCTTGAAGACCTTCACAATGACACCAACAAACTTACTGAATCTTGCAAGGATACGCATCCAAATTATTAACAGTATTATTCTACTTTTTTTCAATGCCATGTTACAGAGTTTGAGCAAAAGGCTCAGGAATGATCCAGAACAGCAGCCAGAAGCCAATGTGGCATAGATTCACCTAAGAACCCAAGGCTTTAATGCAAACCTCCATTTCCCACCAGCAGGATTTTAAGATACAGTAACTGGTGTGCTTGTAGGTAGCAATGTGTGTTGGTGTAATTGTGCTTGGACATCTGTTAATGCTTTATTTGAACAGGGTGGGCTGGGAAGTCTGGGTAATAAAAAGACCCTGGATGAATTTGTAGCAGCTAAATACTGTAACCATTTTTCAAACCTATTAAAAAGTAGGTTTAAAAATCCAAGGGGGTAGCAATGCTAAACTTTTGCCAGAAAGTGCTTCTGAAGAGTACAGCTTGGCATTCCAGAAGTCATGCCCTGTAATTCTGCCTTCCCGAGATTTTGCTACAAAGTTTACACAACGGGACTTTGCGTACTAAAGTATTTTGCAGGGAAAGAAACAGAACTTTTTCCAGGACTAAGGTTTTCCTCAGAAACCTCTCTAAGAAAGACAGAGAGAAAGAATGGAAGAAAAGAAAATGAAACCAATGACTTTGCATAGTAAAAAGGAAGGGTAGTATCAGCAGATACTGTACCAGCTGGTAGGCAACCATGTATTTAGGTGACAACTCGCAGGTTAATGCCCTAAGTATGCAACAAAATACGGTTTTCTACAGCTTCTTGAGACATGCCATTATGTTGTACCATGTCAATGGCTTGCAGTTAACACAAGTTCTGAGACATTTTTATGCATCACTTCCAGTGAGTTCCTAACATAACTTTCCTTGTATTTCCATCAGAATTACACTCGTCCTTGAGGACCTGTGGAGGAAATGGACTGGATTTCAGTAGAATCATTTAAAATAGTTTACACTACTGATTCCTTAAATCCTAAAAATTTATAATTGATACTGAAACATTCAGAAATATCCTGCTGCTCTCTTTGAGATCTTATTCCTGTAAAGCATAAGGCAGAAAGAAGGGAACTTTGCCTAATATTTAAGCATGATTTCTAGTACACATATGTGCAAGTCTGTATGGCTAACATTAAAAGATGTTAGACCTGACTTTAGTGGGTTTCCCCCAGACCAAGGATATACATTGTTTGGGTGATTTGATTGTATCTAAAAAGTAAATATGATTCACATGTTAATAGGAACAGCTTATGGCAGTAGTGGAAAGTCAATCTGTCTGGCTATTTTTCAGAGCTTCCAAGAGACAAGAGGCAATAACCTACCATGAAAGGGATCACAGTGTGGGAGAAGGAGGAGAACATGTAAAGAAGATAGATGATTCTTCCTCTGGAGTTCTTAAAAATGACTACAAGAGACGGAGGCAGTTTTAAATGATAAAACATTCTGGTGAGACAGGTAAGTTTTGGAACAAAAATTCTTAAGGTAACTTGTGATGAGGCCTCAAGAGTCCTAGGAGGTTCAATAGCATCTTACTGAAGTCTCAGCTACACCTTCTAGGAAGTGGCTGTGTTAACAGAACCTTACTCTTAATGTCCTTGTCTCACATTTTTCAAGCACAGAAAGGTATTTATGAAATATCCAGGGCTGGAAGTGGGACCAAGGAAACTACAGGCCTGTCAGCCTGACATCGGTGCCTGGCAAAGTTATGGAGCAGATCATCCTGAGTGCAATCACACAGCACCTACAGGATGGACAGGGAATTAGACCCAGCCAGCAAGGATTTAGAAGGGGTAGGCCCTGTCTTACCAACCTGATCTCCTTTTATGACCAGGTGACCTGCCTGGTGGATGAGGGGAAGGCTGTGGATGTGGTCCCCCATGGGTTAGTGTTGGGCCCAGTTTTGTTTAACATCTTTATTGATGACTTAGATGAGGGGATTGAGTCCATCATTAGCAAATTTGCAGATGACACGAAGTTGGGAGGGAGTGTCGACCTGCTGAAAGACAGGAGGGCTCTGCAGAGGGATCTGGATAGACTTGAGAGATGGGCTGATTCCAATGGGATGAACTTCAATAAGGCCAAGTGCCAGGTCCTGCACTTTGGCCACAACAATCCCATGCAGTACTACAGGCTGGGCACAGAGTGGTTCTGGGCCCCTCATTCAGAAAGGACACTGAGGTGCGGGAGTGGGCAATGAGGTTGTTGAAGGGACTTGAGCACAAGTCCTGTGAGGAGTGGCTGAGGGACCTGGGGTTGTTTAGTCTGGAGAAGAGGAGGCTCAGGGGAGACCCTTATTGCTCTCTACAACTACCTGAAAGGGGGTTGTAGCCAGGTGGGTGTCAGTCTCTTCTCCCAGGCAACCAGCAGTAGGGCAAGAGGGCACAGTCTTAAGCTGCACCAGGAGAGGTTTATGTTAGATATTAGGAAGAAATTTTTTACAGCGAGAGTAACCAGGAATTGGAATAGGCTGCCCAGTGAGGTGGTTGATGCATTGCCCCTGGAGGTTTTTAAGGCAAAACTGGATGTGGCACTAAGTGCCATGGTCTAGTAAGCACAATGGTTGGATTCAAGGGTTGGACTTGACAGTCTAGGAGGTCTTTTCTAACCTGGTTAATTCTATGATTCTATGATCTATAATATATCACTGTGCACCTGAATACATAATGGATTCAACTATACTCACTGTGTACAATCTACCTGTCTAATGTATGTCCCATACATTTATCCTACAGAGCTCACACAATCTAAATCCACTGTTATCAGACACAGGAGCACAAGGCTTGAGGATGATTTGGTCCAGTGAAATCTTTTCAGCAAGACTGCAAACCTGCAAACCGGTGCGTAAGTGCAGTTCTTGACAGCTGCATTAAAATCAGTAAGCCTCTGAGTGCATATGCACTCTGCACAAATGTATTAGTTAGGAAGGATGCTGAAGATTTTAAATACACACACATATACACATATGTATAACTGAAATTTAGATTTTGTATAATGTGGCAATTCACAAGTTCTATGCATTTTTGTAATACAGGCAAGAACTTTCCATATTTAATTGACAGTGTAAATTATCTCTTTTATGATTTTAAAAACAATAAAAGTTTTGGTGGTGTATGTCAATAAATGAACTATTTGCATGAAATGACAAGAAGTACTGGAAAAGTAAAAGCAAAAAGCACTTTTTGCATCTTATCTCTCAACTTTAAGAAAAAACAGTATGATAATATTTTCTATCAATTGTAAAATAGTTTCATTCTATATTGAAAATGCCCAATACCTAATTTTGAACTAATATTTTAATGAAAGTAAATAACACTGTCATTGGGAGAATAATTTAGAGCCACACAGTACTTGGTCTTGAGACATGGCTGCACATGAAAATAATCAAAGTTAATGAGTAAGAGACTGATGAGAAGCACAGAGATCCAAACTTGTATTGCTGAATGTTGACTTGTGACAGAATAAGTTGTGAAGCAGAACACAACAGGTAAGTTCTGCAAATGTTTCAGTACTTTCTAAACAGGCAGCTTCCTCTGTTATTATTTTTTTCTTATTTTTTCTTTGATACAAACTGAAGAAGACAAAATCTGTCTATATAAATTGACACTATTGCTCACCACAGGACTGTAACATACTACTGTTTTAGTTTAGGAATTCTTTTTCTTTTTCAATGCACACATTATATGATCTGTGAGCAGCTCTTAGAAAGTCTGTCACTTAACTTCTTTACTATATCATGAATCCAAATATTTTTCTCCTGTCAATTAAGTATTTTTTAAATAGATCACAGCATGACAGAAAGATCCCAATGAAATTATACTCTTTTAAACAGATTGCAAATCAGGACCACAATGCAGTTTAATTTTAAATTAACACCAAAAAGAGGATCGTTTGTATACTGACATTTAGGAAATGCACAATGTCACCTGCCTATGACGATCTTGGTATTACAGGGAATTGTTTAGATTTAACCTCAGCTGACAACCAAGACCTACACAGCCGCCTGCTCACTCCCCTCACAGTGGGATGCAGTTTAGAATTGGAAAAATAAAAGTGGTAAAATTTATGGGTTGAGATAAAGACAGTTTAATAGGTAGAGCAAAAAAACCCACAAGCAAATCAAAATAAGAGATTCATCATCTACCTTCCCATGGGCAGGCAACATTTCCAAAGTAGTTTTTAACTTATAAGAAGGAAGGCAAATTGGGGCGGAAGTGCCTGCTGTACTTTCTTCAGAAGGAAGCAGACACATGTAGAAATATTTTTGTGTCTGCAGGGAGACCTTATGACTCGATCACATAATTGTGGTACAAAAATGACAACTTTTAACTCAGCTGAAATATTTACATGGGTAATTCTGCAGCCAAACACTGGACTGGGAGAGGTGGAATGCCTTAATTCTGATCCTGGGTATGTCACTCCCACAGATGCACTGTGTGACACTGGTTAAGTTGCTTAACAACTCAGTTTCTAACTGCCCGATCTGAAAAAAAAATGTGTAATGACCATAATTACCATGTTCAGAGGCTAATAAACTGCTCACACAAGATGGTGAAGTATGAGGACAAAAGGTAAGGCAGAAGCATTGAGCATTATTATTTTTCCTGGTGGCACACAAATTTTAATAGATTTTTTTTTTTAAATTATAGAAGTTTAGGTTAATTTACGACTGGTAAATGAATGGTTTTAAACATAGAACTCACCCAGAGGAAATAACCTTAATTGATAGATTACCATTACTAGCTTCAATACCTGCAGTCTAATGATGCTTTGACCAAAACAAAATGCAGCAAGGGAGAATATACTTTGCATTTGAATGGTCTGACACAATAATACTTTTGATTGCTCCCCCATTTAGAGGTACTCAAAGATCTGAGTTATTCACTGCATTGCAGTATTTTATTAGCAATTTCACATCACAATATATTAGCATTTTTCTTACGTATATTTATTTTCAGTAAATACAATTCAAAAGGTAGTAATACTGTTATATTTTCCTGTGGCATTCAAGAAAACCGTTATTAATATAATATGAAGGGAAGGATGCTAACAAGAGAGAAAGCTGTTAATAGGGTAAAACAGTTTTTCCTGGAGCAAGGACAACATAGTCTTCAAGCATTCTAGAAAACTACTTTCAAGTCTTCCGGAGAAAGAGCCGATAAGTGAGTGGGGAACAAGAAGACAAGAAAAAAAATATCGTTTGTAATCTTGCATTAATTTAAGAGTCACTCTTCAGTTCTATGGCAGACACTCCTAAAAGTGGAAACTTGCGTCAAGAAATGCTACCTAGACTTTTCTAGAGAAAATATAATGCAGACTATAATTGTTATTCTTCAGGAACTTTCTGTAGACCTTTCATCCTGATTCTAGACACTCAACTCACAGTGCTACCAACAGGATATTCTACAACGACTGCAGGTAAAGTATCACTCTATGTATCTGTAAGATGTAAAACTAGCCTGAGGTTCTCAGGCATCAAAGACAAAGCTGTTAGCACTGAAAAAATTGAGAGTGACAACTACTTCTTTGCTTACAATCTGAAGAAAAAATAGAGAGTTGATTTAAGAATGAGATTCCCTGTGCCTGAGAGCATGTTAGAAAATATAGTCATTTGTTCTTATAGATGAAAACCAGACTCATGCTACGAAACCAACACTGTCGGTCATTGCAGTTCAACCACTACTTTGTGAAGGCAATGGTCAGTGTTGGATAGGTATCTAACAATGTGTACAGATGCAGCTGCAAAAAGCTTCACAGACCCTCCTCCACCCATGACTCTCCTAGAGAATAACACTGCAAGCTCCATCCAGGTTCTCATCTCAAGTAAACACAAATTACCATCTTCTTTAGAGAGCACATGCAGAAAGTTGCTTCCACTGGCTTTACTGCCCTGTCCACAGCGGATCAATCATTTATTCTGCCCTGGTGAGACTCCACCTGGAGTATGGCATCTATCTCTTGAATCCTCAGCAAAGGAAAGACATGGACCTGTTGGAGAGAGTCCAAAGAAGGATCACAAAGATGATCAGAAGACTGAAATACCTATCCTACAACAAGGATCAGCCAGGGGGAGAGAAGGCTCCAGGGAGGCCTTATATAACAGCCTTCCAGTACCTAAACAAGGCCACAAGAAAGGTGGAGAGGGACCTTTCACAAGGGCATGTAATGATAGGACAAGGGCTTATAGCTTTAAACTGAAAGAGGATAAATTTAGATTAGATTTAAGGAACAAAATTTTTGACAAGGAAAGTGGTAACACACTGGAACACATTGCCAAGAAAGAAGATGCCCCATCCCTGAGTACATTCCAGGTCAGGTTGTGTGGGGCTGTGGTGCTGTCCTCATCTAGTTGAAGATGTTCCTGCCTGCAGCAGAGTGTTGGACTGGATAATTCTTAAACGTCTCTTCCACACTTAACCATTTCATAAGCCTACGATTCTACAGAAAGTCCAGCTGATAGTTCTCAGGAAAATAAGTGCATTTGCTGGCAATTATATTGGGTAAAGCATACTGAGATTCCCATACTGTGGTATTAGCCTCATTATTAACAACAGACTTCTATTGCCTTACAACCAATAAATAACTCAAAACTTGTGATATAAAAATTAAAAGTAGATAAAGCATTCCCGAAATGGAAATTTTTCCTGCAGTATCTTAAAAAAGACATAGAGACTGTGGATGTAGCATGAACATGGAAGGAAATTGTCAACATATTTTTCTTACATTATATGGACTATCTGGTCAGTAAAGAAAGAAGACTTTTTCAGTTGATTACAAATGGTTCAAAAAGAGTTATTTAAATATTTTAAATCAAATAGCAAGTCTATTAAATCTAGTATCTGTTATTTATGCATTGTTTCTCCACAAATTAATCAGAAGATGATGAGAACATTCAAACCTTAAAGGAAATACCTCATAATCTCTAGACTAGTTGTGATCAATCTCAGTTAGTCTGTCCAGTAAAAATTGCAAGAGAAAAGATGCAAATATGCAAAAATATAATCTTTAACAGGCAAAGAGGGAACCTTACAAGAAAAATTTAAACATCCACACAAAATTGTGTTGGCAAAATCAGAAGTTAGATTTTTTTTTATTTTCGACCTGTTTCTTCTGTAAGTCAATAGAATAAGCAACATCTGAGTCAAACAAAGTAAAATGCAGCATGGGTCCTGGAATAGCTATTCCTTTCCACCCATTTATTTAGGAATTCTCCCTTAAGAATACCACAAATACATAGTTTATTGTCTAATCTGCTCTTCAAGAAGATTTGACTTTTTAGGCTTTTCTTTCCTTCTCAGGTGTTACTGCTTTATGGATTCTAAATGATAAGTTTTCCATTTGGCAAAAGAAAATTAATTGGACTTACACTGCCCTGTACTGCATTTCAGTCAGTGAAGATAAGTAAGAGTTCTAAAGGAGATACATGAAAGAGTTATGATGAATGATTTTATTGTTTTGAAAATAATTCCAAAAGAAAAATAATCTTTTCCACCTCATCAAGGTCAACATTCTGTACTAGGTACCCTGTTTTTAAGTTATAACCTAAAGCAGGAACTTCTTATTACATTGTCAAAATACTCAATCCTGTGCTGTTTCTTCAGTGACCAACCCTGTCAGCCACAAAACTCATACTGTAAGCAAACAACACAACCTTTTTTCCCCTTGCCCCCAAAAAGCCAGATTAATAGGTGAAAATTTTTCTCATTAGTTGTTATTTAAATATGGGTTTTTTTCAGGAATGTAACTTTTAAATTTTTCTTGTTCAATACATCCTGAAAACAAAGTAAAGGAATTTTTCATTAAGATTCACTAGAGTATACTCTATCCCTTCACCTTATGTATGAGAGAGAGCACATGTAATACCATGTAATAGAGAAAATGTTTCTCTTTGGCCAAAATGTGAGAATGGAATATGACTATATACATATATCTACATATATATATACATACACACACACACACACACACACACACACACACACACACACACACA
>JAOXXN010000364.1:28297587-28335113 GCA_026770055.1 Myrmophylax atrothorax
AAGAAAGAAAGAAAGAAAGAAAGACAGAAAGAAAGAAAGAAAGAAAGAAAGAAAGAGAGAAAGAGAGAAAGAAAGAAAGAACATTGTAAACCTTAAATTTAATGGAGGCTTTACAACACAGCCTCAGCTGCTTGCTAACTTAAAGTGTAACATGGAAAGTAAAATTGTCTACACCTCTGAAGTGACAGCAATTGCATTACTATGGCTAACAGCGAAGTAACAGAGCATACACCTTTTTTTACAAAAAAACCTGTTAAGCTCCTAACTGATTACTAAATGATGAAAGAAAGCATGGTATGTTTTTACTGTAGATACTATTTACAAAATATGACCACATAATCTTACTGGGTTCTATGCTATGAGCACCTCAAAAGCCTTAAGACATTATATGCTCAAAGTTAAATACTTTTAAGACCAGAAATATATTTTTAAAGAAATTCTAATTTCATCATCTTTGCCACATTATTTCCCTTCTTTAGGGAAACTGTCTATGGATCATAACTGTAATCATCTATTAACAGCAGTGTGTCATAATGCAAGGTGAGTTTTTAAAAACTTCTTTTTGCATGAGGAACAACCATTATTTTTCAATGCCAGAAACACTAACCTTTTGGTTTTAATTTAATTTAACTAGTAACATTAATTTTATTTCCCCTCTATTCATTTACTGAAAGTAAGAAAAGATAAAAGTATATGCTAAAAGATTTTGCCAAAAAGTAGTTTCTTCAAGGCAGGTATTTCTTTGTATCCCCAGTCTAAAGTTTCATCCTGGAACAAAATTTTATATACAACTTCTAATATTGAAAAGAATTAAGATCTATAGTCCTAGTGTTACTGATACCAGCTTAAGCACAGTGTGCTACTGACACTTTAAATACACCTTTGCAAATGGTGCTGCTGAAATAATCCATATCATGCTTTCTTTTTTACTGAGAGAATGCTGCAATCATTAAAGTATTCTTGCCCTCTGTATGCTTGGGAGTGGTCTGTCCATAAGTTATTAATAAACCATGGAAAGGTGCAGCAGTAGACCAAGTATTCATATTAATGAATGCCTCATGAATATTCAGCTACATGTTGACTCTTACCTCAGAGGACCAAGGGAACCAAAATACAGACCTCTATTCTAGCAGTTAAACCTTTTCATGCTGTAGTATTTTATTTTGAATAATAGCAACTAAATCTGCAACACTGTCTCTGTTGTTCCTGTAAGAATGTGAGTGGGGGACTGCTATCAGCTTTATTAAAAAACCAACTGAAACGCAACTATGAGAACACAAAGCAGTTTTAAGTCTTTATTTTAACTAGAACTACATTACCTATAATATAACATCCACACAGATTCAGTGCTAAAATAATAATTACTACTGTCAGCTGCATCATGTTCTCAAACTAAAACTACCTAATTGGTAGTTCCACTCCCCTTCCAGTGAAACACAATACAGCATGAATGGGCAAATGCATGTGTTAGAAACACACACTGACACATACATCAAAACATACTGACTACTGTTTTTCCTCCTACTCAAAACCTTTTTCAGACTCCCATGTATTTTTTCTGTATTCTAAACTGAAATCTCTTGACCATAATCTGTTCCAGCAACATCACACACAGAACATCATTGATGTAGAAGACTTCTAAGTGGGATTTATTAAGGGTTTGTTTGTCTCAATTATTTGTAGTTTGTTTATTCTTTTTCAAAAACATTTTTTCTTTAAAGAATTACTATTCCATGGCTAGAAGCAAGTGCCCATTAGATATCATTTCACGGCCAGGATGCACTTCTTTTAACAAATCCACCACCTTTTCAAACTGAACAGAACTTTAAAAGTTAGAAGGGAGCAACTTGACATATAATAACAAGTATCTGGGGAGCCAACAGGAGCAATTGGAGCACATATTTTAATAAGTGGTTCTTAAATATTCAATAAAGTGAGTGATAATTGGGCACACAGACAAAAATTGTCAGAGCAAATTAAGAAAAATACTTTGCTTTTCAGTGTGTTACTATTGCAAAATTATTTGTAAGATTACACAAGACATACATTTGAACAAGCATAGATTCTTACATATTCAGTCAAATTATCTTAAAATATATAGAGCATTAACTGTGCTTTTCTTTTGGATAAAATTAATGTCAGCTTTCTATCCTTAAATCAGAGCCAGTGGGGAAACAAAATACATTTAGCCCTGAAATAGTTGTGGTAATTCAATCTCTGCACTCTCCTTATTTTCTTGATGACAAAGAAAAACTCCCAACTGGCAAGGCCACCTGCACTGATTACTCCTCCATCCACACCCACGGACTAGGAAAATGAGGCAATGATCATTAACCTTAATTTCTTCTTACATAAACCTCAGCTTTATTTTTTTTCTTTAGGTTTGCTTCTCTTGAAATTCTCATGAGATTAAGAAGGGGGAGAAAAAGGGGAAAAAAAAGGGAGGGTAAAAGTCATAACTGGGGGGAAAAAATCAAGAGAAGTGAAAAGAACTCCGTGGTTTTTTCCTTCTGTTTCACAGCTGGCTTATTATAACTTCACAGAACTCAGGTAAAGGGATTTTGAAGTACTATCATCTCTCTTGATAGCAACTTCATTCCCTCCCCCAATTCTCTCTCCAAGCAATAAGGTAAATGCTAATGTGTGGGTTTTCTGGGGGTTTTTTAGACTTTTTTTTCCGCCCGTGAAGATATTCCTGGGTAAAGGCAGTTGGCAAAAACAAGGTTGGGTCTGGACAGCAGGAATGCAGGTGTGGCCCAGTGTGAGGACTAAAGGGCCAAGAACAACTGGGTGGGATATTTCCAGTGTAGCAACTTCAAAATACAGTAGAGAATGCATCACCCCTCCTGGTCATCCACATTCTGTTACTGCCAAATGGAATAAATTTTGGTTCAAGCTGTGTGGGACTAGCTCCCACTGGCATTACATCACTTGCTAATTGATAAGGCACTCAGTTGGACCATTTGAAGAATACCATGTATATGTATCTATGAATATAGATATACATACTAATATATAAAGTAATAAAATAATCATGCTGTAGAAATAATAGTTTGTATAGTACAAATACATGTACTGAAAACAAATACCCTGTCATCTTGTTAAGTGTTTGGACAAAGATAAGTATATCTTAACATATTCAAATGAATTTCACATCTATGAAATCAAGAACTTATCAATTCATGCTTGTCTACATTCTCTGTTGAAGTAATATTTTGCCTGCAAATAATTTAAGAATCATTATGCAGCTAAATAAAAGCAAACTAAAAAAAGATTTTTTTTTCATTAGGGTTACCTAATTAAAAAGCAAATAAATGTTCAAAGAACATAACAAAAGTGTGATTGTATTACCTTCAAATACATTACAACAAGCTGTTTGTCGCCTACCAAACACATACAGCAGGGCTTCTTTGGAGACCAGGAGGCAGACAGTAACTTTGATCACGCAGACACTCCTCATTATTTCAGACCTCAAATCAAGTACCAACAGTCAGGGGAAGAAAGGGGCAAGAGATATGGGGCTGCTGGGAAGGAGAAGGGAAGCAGACTGCAGTTTTGTCCTAGGTTCGGCATCCTAATTTAAGCAAAAACAGGCTCTTGGCATCTCTGTGCTTCCCTGCAGCCCCCTCCCCTTCCCCACACTTTCCAGCCTCTGGTTCACTAAAAATGACAAGCACATTTCTAGGCTCTGCTTTTTTATCAAGCTGACAAAGGTCAACAATACTAGCCAGGAGAGTGTTGAAGTATTCAGTGACACAGGTCATCCTAATAGATACTGGAGGGACTCATTGCAACACCCCTGTAAGCCACGACAGCACGATTTTTAAGAGGCAGCACTTTGCACATTCACAGTCTGGTTAATTTAATACAATACTGGTCTCTTGCTTGCGAAACATCATTGGCATTTCTGAGCCAGTATCTTTCTGTGGGTGACAGTAAGGTGACTGAATTCAGGCATGTTAACAGATGCACCTCTTTATGCTCTGTTAAACCATGTCACAAAGTACAGCCCCTAAGTGCATTTCTTTATTTATGCTGCAGCCAGCTGAGATAATTATCAGAGACAGACCTGGTTCTAGCTCTATAAAGTCCAGTTGCTGTGTATGCATGTAAAGAGGCTGGGAGAGAAAATGGGACTGGGGGGAGACTTTTTGAAAGCACTTCCTGAAATACATAGAATTGAAGTCTTCATGTCATTTCATTGCTGCTATCAAGGTGGGCGGGAGGGAGCTGTATTAGCAGCTTGATAATATGGTTTGGTTCAAATGAACTGTGTTCCCCACAACCCTCTTTTTTTTTTTTTTTAATTCCCATTTCATCAGTTATGTTTAGGTTCAAACAACTATAAAATAAACACCAGTACAAAAACTCTCAGCAACACTCAAAAATAGTGGAAGATGTTACCCCTGGGAAAAAAGTTGTATACAAAAGAGCTTATTACATCTCACCTACAATTCTAGTCTGCTTCATCATGTGTGGGCACAGCAACACCCACTTAGAGCTCTCCTTTCACCAAGTATTTCAATACACCAAGCACTCATCAGAAGCTTTTATGCCACAGTTGCATTTTATCAGTAGCAACAGCTAATTCCTTTAAAAAAAACCCCAACAAAATTCTTAGCCTCTTCGGCTGTTTTTTACCAAGTTAATACCTTTGGCTTGCATGACTTCTTCCTGTGCTACAGTTTGCATTTAAAAAGTTCTAAGAATCACAGAATATTCTGAGTTGGAAGCAACCCATGAGGATCTTCAAGTATAATTCTTCAGTGAATGGCCCCTACAGGGACTGAACCCACAACCTTGGCATTATTAGCACCAGGCTCTAATCAGCTGAGCTGATCTCAGGGTTAATGGTACTCCATAGAAAAGACGGGAAAAGGACTTATGTTTACAATTTTTTTTTCCTTACTATGTATGGCTAAGTGACCTAAACTAAAAAATTAAATCATTTGTTCATGAGCAACAGTTTTTTGTTGGTTTTGGTGGCAGGGGTGTGTGTGTGTGTGGGGGGGGGTGTTTGAGTGTGTGTGTGTGTGTGTGTGTGTGTGTGTGTGTGTGTGTGAGTGTGTGTGTTTGTTTATTTATTTATTTATCCACTCTTTATTACAGCACACAATTTAGCTAATAACTGGTTGGGGCCAATCTTTAACAAGTCACATATTTCCATTGTCCCTTTACCCCCTGCTTATGTTTTTACCACATCCTAACAAAAACATGACCAGAACTGGTGAAAAACATACGGTTCCAACTAATGAATCACATACTTTCCCGCAAGTGCAGTAAGTACTACCAGCTGTGACAGTCTTGCTTTGGCAGTGGAACCAGCGCAGAACAAGGCCGACACATCTGAAACCAGCTGTACTGAAAAACCACAAGCAATTTAAGTCCGTCTGCCTTCTCAGGGGCTTCTTTGTCTCTGTCTATGTCTCTGCTCTGTCCCTAAAACTTGCCAGCCATGTTGTTTTGACAGAGTTCAGAGTTTCAGAAGTTTCAAGGGGGGGAAAAAATCCGCTGATTCAGGAAACTGCATTTCAAGAAAATGATAAGGAGGTCTTTGTCAAACCAGCCCAAGTCAGGAAACTTAAAGAGACCGAATATGCATCTACCCATTTGCTCTGCTTGTACGACAGCTTAAAGCACACACAAAGACGTGTATATTTAAAATATGCAATGCCCATAAATTTGTATTTGTACTTAAAAGCACAGAACGCTCTGCACAAATATAGGAGGGTATGGGGAAGAACGTTGTCTTGAAACCTTGAGATTTTATCATATTAAATCTAGGAAGGTCATGAAACTCACAAATGACTTCATTGATCTCTAATTACATACACCACCCCAACAAGAAAACCAGTAAAAGCTATACCTCACCACACTGCCTTATGCGTTTTAAATGCCACATACTTTACTGAAGAAATTTCAGCAGTTTTTCAGAGATTTTTAAAAATCTGGAGGGTGACAATTTTTTGATTCTCTTCTACACCGAAGTCTAGGTACAAAAATTAACATAAAACAGTGTACCTGACTGAGAGGGATTGCAGAAAAAGTAATCAATGTTAAAAAAAAAAAATCACTATTGACTTAGAGTACCTTTCCTTTACATAAGAAATAGAAATTCAGGCTTGGTGTTTCCCAGTCTGTCTAGGATTAAAAGCAAATACTGAATATCACTGTGTGAGTTCCACCTTTCCCCTTTCACTTCCAAAAAAAACAACTCTTGTTTCCATCCCTGCAGAGATGCAAGAATAAATCCTAATATTCTTTAAAATTTCAAGATCTTTTTTCAGGACTGGTGTTTCCTTATCTTGCAGCTCACATAGGTATGCATTTTAGAGAATATCTGTAGATGAAAAGGTGAAATTTTTTACAGGAATTGATTTTTCATTAATGAAAAATTTTTCAGAATTTTTGAATAAATTTAGATGAAGTAACTGTCTCACGATGGATTCTTGAAAATACTGCAATCACACACCTATCATAAGATTTTCCAGAAGGCACAGACATCTGCCCTCCAATACATATTGGGCAAGCATGTGAAAAAGGCCAAAACCCACGCAGTCTGTCTTCTTTTGGTGACGGGCTTTTGTACAACGTCTAAATGTGCATACAAACATTATAAACACTTCTAGCACCTTTAAGGCTTTTGTTTCACACTGGGGACAGTTGCATTACCCCTAAGCAGTAAAGACATTAAGTGAGCTATTCAGAGACACCTCATCAAAAGCAAAGAACACTTCCATGCAGTGTGACATTATATATTTAGTATGCATGTACTTTGCAGGAAAAGTATTTCAAGTATAGTTTGTCATATATTTGAGTTTAACATACATATTTATAAATATATAGTTTAACATGTACTGTAATCTCTCTCTATGCAATGCACCTCTGATATCCTGCTGACATACTAAGAGCAACGTATGCACATCAAATTATACAGACTTACCTCAGTAATGGGGGAGGTAAAGAACTAACAAATAAAAACTTTAACTCAGAAATCATGAGAAACTACTCAAGTCAGCTTTGATATACCAAACTGCTTCATGATTTTAAGAACCGATCAGATAATTATTCACTCCTAGATGAGCCATATATTCAAGAAGGAAGCTTGAACTTACTCCATTTTCAGAGGACAAACAAATTCCCTTGCTGATATTTGTATTCATCCCTTTCTCATATATGTGTATCAGCTTCTTAATCTATTTGTACTCAAGTTATTGTGTTTCTGATACCAAACACAATCCTGATGCTGTTCTCTCTTGACAACTGAAGCCTTCACCAGCAGTGGAAAACTGGGAAGTATGATCAAAGGAAGTCGAAATTCATCTCCCTCCTCTCCTTCTTTATAAGATAGACTGAAGACAGCTCAGACACATGCCCTCCAAAGAGCTGCACTGGGTAGACTGGGATATTAAAAGGTGGATTTGGGTTTGGATAGGTATAGCAGATTATGAAAAGAATAGACCAAGTCTTTAAAGTATCTTGTATATTAGCCTAACATCAAGCCTGCATCAGCAGCAATTAACTGTGCACCCTTTCAGTAAACATAAACCAAAAGGAAATTACAAACTTGAGCTCTTCATACACTTAAAAATCACCTTTTTTAACTGTAGGGCAGAAAGTAGTTTTGCTTTAACGATTTACTGGTTTACCTCAAATTAAAAACTAATAAAATGTATTTCCTTTTAAAATGCAAACGGTCTTCATAAGGTCTTTATACAGTCAAATGAATAATAATGAGCTGCTATCACTGAATTAGCTTCACTGTTTACATTGCCTTCTAATGTAAGTATTATCTTTCTGTGAGCACAAAAATGATACTCATCCATTTTTCTAAATTCTAAAGGAAAAAAAACAGTCAAGCAGCAAAATAAAGAGATGGGAGAGGACAATTAGAGATATCCAACATCAATACAGGAGGAATACCCTTTACATGGTGTCTTATAATTTAATGTATAATTATACAGCTGATTCTAAATCCCTACTACAGTTTCCTATGGGAACTGGATAACCACAATTCACCTTTTCAGTTAATATTTTGGCTTCCATTACTTTTCTGGAATGGATATTTTATGGAAATTAAAATTAATATAAAATCATCCCCAAAATTAAAGTACAATATACAGTACCCTATATATCAGCAGATCTCAGTACAATTTCCTCAGAAGAGCAAAACACATTTATGCACACTTCCTTGAGTGAGAAACTGAATCTCTGTTTGTACTACTTCAATTAATTGTTGGTTATGAATTCACTTTTTTACAACCAGATACTTTTAAAAAATACAGCAGAGGAATTACTGGGAAGAATTAAACAGAAATATTTTTTGTTTCTTGACAAAAAGGTTGGAAGCATTAATCCAGTCAACTATGCTTCAGCTACAATGTCACATGACTTAGCCACTTGCAAAATTCATCCTGTGATTTCCAGAAGTGGTCAGACTGTTTGAATCGAAAACTAAGGTGTTTCTTTACCAGGAATTGTAGGATTTATAAAAATTGCAGATCATTAATGCACCTTTTATAAACTGAAAGCAACGAATAAATTTACCAGTTTGACTCAGTTAGGGTATAATCAACAGCAGTGACTACAAAAATGTGATAGCTGCCCTTCATAGTTGGATAATATTCAATATTAGAAAATCATATTATTTCTTGCAAGTAAAATAAGTATAATCAACATAGATTTGAAAACAAGAGTACTATTCATTGCTTCTCTGAGGGGTAGATTCACATTGAAATCATCAACCAATCTACCTTCAAGGACCCCTTGAGTTTCTTTGGAAATAATTATCCTTCTCTCCCAAAAAAGGGAGCATTGAAGGCAGTAGAGGATGCTTTGAAGCTAGCTCTTCTTCAACATGTCAGCTGGATGACACAGAGATAACAGTGCTCCGGACATGTGGGTAAGACAATAGAACAGACAGCCCAAAATAAGGCATGTAAGCAACAGCCATAGACTAGTGTGAATCAATAATTTGAATATTTTTTCCATGTCTACATGTACATACTCTGATTATCCCTTCATAGCTACATGAAAAAACACAAAGATTTTTTACCTAGCTATACATATGCAACTCTACGGGTTTTCAGCAAGAAATGTGTGCCTTTGCCCACAAATACGAACTATGTAAGACACACGCACTCACACTCACACACACTCACACACACTCACACACACACACACACACACACACACACACACACACACACACACACACACACACACACACACACACACACACACACGACATTAGTTTTGGAAGGGTGTCTTGGTTTTGTTTTGATTTTTTATAAAATCATAGACTAATTTTATATTGGAAGGAAACTCTGGAGGCCATGTGGTCCAAGTCTATCTTGAAAGCAGGGGTACTTTTGAGCAGCTCACTCAATGTGTTTTCTGGTTGAGTTTTGCTAGAAAAAATTTTGTTATGGATTTGGATTTTTCTTAATTTTAAAAGTATACCAATAACAGAATTTTTGACCTACCTTTTTAAGCATTACTATCTACAAGAAAAATAAACATGGATGTTGAAAGATTTGTCCATACAGAGATGGCACAGGCAGAATCAGACTAGGAGCTTGCAGTTCAATCCATCAAACACTGTTCTGTAACCAGCGTTTATGTTGACTTTGAAATAGATTTTATCTTCAACTTAGTCTAACCTACTTAGCAAACTAACCCTTTACACTCCTTGCCAAGTAAAGAATGAATATATAAAATGCTGTGTGCTAATACTAAAGTCTCTATCATCTCAGAAAGGAATTTTTATTTCCATACCATGCTTTGTTCTTGCACAATTTTTAATCTAATTTAGGATCCTCCTATATGTTGTCCAGAAATCTCATCCAAATGAAAAGTACATATAAACAGCTTCTACATTCTCCTAGTTTCTTGCATTCTAGAATGTCAGAAAAGCATACCTTGCCCTCAGAAAAGTTTCTCCATTTTTACCTCAGGATTGCCACCATTAGATATCTTGTAATTCTGTGTAAATGGTTTTTACTGTCTTGTCTTCTTCTCCAAAACCTTATTTCACCTTTTTGAAAGGAAGAGTAAAATATATGAGTACCTGTGCAGAGAATGTTTAACAGGTGTTCTACATGTGACTACAGGTACAAGTCCTTAGATAAGTGCCATTGGTGATTTATTACAAATTAGTCTCTTTCACTTTCTGTCTAAGCTCCAAAATCACCTTTGTCAAAGCAGGCACTGCTACAGATGTGAGCTGTGTTAGTATAAAATAGGGATTGCAAAGAAAATATTTTTCTGAAAAATCTGACCAGTCCTAGTAATACCCACAATTCACTTACACACAGTCTACATAAACAGTTATGCTGGATTTAGCTTGTGTTTAGCACCACTTGATAAAAACTATTACCAAGGTGGTTTACATAAATTATATGTAGTCTGCTGCATATGGAAACCATATTTTAGCAACAACCAGTGTTTAATAATGAACACTCTGCCCTGCTCTCACACAGGCAGGCTCTTTTTCCTCTCTCTGGCTGCACAATTCCTGTGATTTAATAAGATACTTAGCTCATGAAACAAGCAATTTGAATACTCACACTGCAGTTAAAAAGGAATTAATTTTACCCCATGTCATATTGGTAACAAGATGACTAGCCTCTTTGGAATGTAGTGCACTAAATTATCCTCATCTATAAGTTTTTTTGAAATGTAGCCTGATAACAGCAATTTATTGCAAGAACATCATTATTTATCAAAGTTATTAATGACTTTTAATTATTTACTTTATGATAAGTCTTTTTACTTTAGCTCCTGTCATATAGAATTAATTAATCAACAGACCACAAAGAAATAGAATCACAAAGTGGTTCAATATTTTATCATATCTTTGTGTACATCTGTAAAATCTCAGTATTATTGTCTAATAATTTTGGCATCTTCCACATTTCATTAGACATAGTATCAGGTATATGTTAAGCAGAAATCATGGAGGACTATATACTAATGATAGGCATAGATGTCCTCTCAAAGATTTCTAGATACTTAGTTTTCCCTAAGCTAAGGCAAAAGAGATAATTTTTCTGTCAGGGCTGTAAAATTTTAGACCAGAGTTCTGATCTTTTTGAAGCTCATGGAAATTCTGTTCTTTTGCTGTGCCCAGATTTAACCCTCAAATTTATAAAGTGTTTAATATATTAGTTAGCAGGGAGAAAAAGCAGGTTCTAACAAAAGCACTTCCAGAAAAACAAAAGCTATTACAGCAAGACCAGGCCTACTCCATTCCTCTGTTCTTTATTTAAGTATTTAAGATGTAAGAAAAAAGCTTAAAGATTTTACTTGAATAAGCTAGTCAGAGAACTGTAATGAAAACCATAAGCCAAAAAAAAAAAAAAAAAATTTAAAAAAGAAATGCTTATGGACCTAAATGAGATCTTAGAAAATTAGAATGAATTCAATAGAAAATGACAACATAGCTAAAGTCTTAAACCTAGTCTTACTTTCTATAAATACCTGTATCTCTGTGACATAATTACATATAACTCAGAAAGCCTGTATTACCGATACAGTTTTTCATAGTTCACATACAATGTAAGCTTCCAAACATCTGGTGAACTTCAAGGCAGAGCTTTCAATCTCCCTGGAGAATTATCATTTGGACTATGACGTTATCAGCTTTCACACACTTCTCAGTGAGATGCAATCTATTTGCCTGAGAACATGAGGGAGAGCCAGGAATTCCTGTGTAACTTCCAAATTTGTGGACTTTCTAAGATTTCTGGTAAGTCAGGAACTCTCTGTTGCCTCACTTTCACAGTCTTCAGAAACGGGGATATTCACACACCTACTTTTCAGACCAGCAAGGATTAATTACTGAATTACTGACCATCATACAAAACACTTCCGCAAAGTTCTTTGAATGGCAGGGCTCACTTCGCAGAGCCTGAAAAAAGTCACTTTAATACTTAGGGGGAGGTTTTGGAGTATAAACGGCAACTAACATTGACATATAATCAATACCTCTCCTAGGTGCAGGTAGGGTGATGCTGGGAAATCAAAGCAGACTTTCAGTTGCCCAAACAGTAGAGTAGTGCCTTAATAATTTGTCATAATTCAGACAGCAGTTCTCTCCAGACCAAGTGACTCACCAAAATCACAATTCCAGTGAATTCAGTGTGCAGCAGTGACGTGCCATCAGAGGCACAGAATACTTTGTTGTGTTCTCCAAAGGTCAGGACAACCACAGCTTTTTAGCTGCTTCCTGAAGACAGAGCTGTTTCACCAATCTAATGAGCTACAGAGAATACCTGCAGGGTGCGGAATCTGGATACTACTCAGAACCTGCTTTCTGACATGCCTTTTATCTATCAAAGACCAGCAGCTGTACCCAAACATAGTCTGGGTTATCAGCCTCGTATTTTGAGGGCCATTGAAAAATCTGCATCCCAGCAAGGGAGAAGGGAGTTGGTAAATACCAACAACAGAATTGATTGTGAAAAACATGTGGAGGAATTGCAAGAGAAGTGCTGACAACTTGAAGACAATAAAATTATTCTTTAAAAGCACTTTCTACATTTTCCATAGAAGTGTTTTTGTAAATGAGAAATTTTATGAAAAGGAAAAAATATTGTATGAGAACAAATTACAATTAGACAGCATGCATCACTACCAGTTCGAAAATGTCACAAAGAAGAACACTCATTCCCAATTAAATGATGGAAAAAGCAATGCATACCAAATGGAAGCTGGAAGTAATGAACAAAAATCCCATTAAGAAAGCTTAAGTTTCATAGATTTAGAAAAATCAGAAATCAGTGAGAGAGAACTGCCAGAAACCAAACATGATACCGCTCATTCTTATCTTGATCCTCTCACTAGACACAATTTCTTTTATACAAAGGTGATGAAAAGGCATGTAAACAACCCTGCAATGGTTTTAAAGTCTAGTATAACAAGTAGCAAATGATCATCACAGTATATAAATACCTACAGGTGGCAATCTGTATCTAAAGCTAAACTGTTCTATATTCTGTGGCTGAGTAAATGATAATTGTCCATCCCATGAAATTTCTAAGAATTTCTAGCACCAGAATTACAAAAATTTTTGGGTACTGTTTTGCCAATGCTTTGAATCCAGCTATACATAATATGCTGAGATTCTTCATATTCAAGTGCAAGTACATAGAAAGCTACTTAACACGGATAGTTTATGTGGGCAGTTTCAGCAAATGTCTCAAAAACTGTTTAGTGCTCCAAATGAAAATCTCATGACTGATCCTGCTTCATAAAACCAAATCAGATTTTTCAGATAGCAATCTAAATTCTTAAAGAACCTTGCAGGTTTCTAGTCACAGGGAATACATATCTAATATCAATAAACAGTCATATTTTTCCTTGTTTAGCCATCAAAAAATTCTGAATAAAATCATGTGTTGTTTTCATAGATAATTGTGTACAGTTTGGGTCAGATCTATTTAACACAAAAAACCTGGCAGACCTCTAACTGTTACTGTGAGAGTCTGTTGCTACTGGCACAAAATTTAAGTGTGTTCATACTTTTCTAACTTCTAATTTCAGTGTTCTGCTACTAATTACTAATGTCAAAACCAGAAAAAAAAGCTCACTGCTTGGCTTGTTGACTTCTGCACACAGATGTCAAACACACAGAATTCATTAATGATTTCAAGGTGATGAAAACCAAAGAAATGGCCAAATCTGTGCTGTTGATTATGGGTTCTTTTCAGATTAGCATCTTCATGACTGGACAAAGCACAGTTAAAACCAAAATCTTAATTTGGCATGTATTCTAAGGCATTTTACACCTATATACAGTATTAAGGAAAAACCCAGAATAGGCAAGGATGTAAAAAAACATGCATATAAGCCTATTTTGCTGAATTGTATGGCAAGTGGTTACCATAGAAAAAAGTCTAGCGCTCAATACAGATAGAAATAACACATTCTGTAAGTGAATGTGAATGTGTAAACATCTTCAAAAACAGAGGATGTAGACATCGGCCTACTTCCATTCAAAATGTCTTATGCCAGATGGGCAACTACAATGATCACCTCTCCTCCTAGTCAGCACATTTTGTTTGTTACATTAAAAAACTGTATTTTAACAACATGTCAAACCTGCAGATTTAAGTCCATTCTAACTCTAGTACTTATGTACTCTATTGTAATACAATGCTTCCAAGTCAACAAAATAGTAATTAGTATGTCTTGATATTTAGAGAATCATTAACATTTGGCTGGAAAATGGGTTAAATGAACAGTTGTTTTATGAAGTTCTGAACTGCATTGTTTTTGCAGAAGCTGCGATTAGTTGTTAGGGTAACAGAAACGTGAAAATCTAAACATGAACTCAACCCATAAGAGGAAGAACCATCACAGGCTCCACAGTCTCTCCTGACCAATTTTGTAAGCTTACATTCACATGTGCTGTTGTGAAGTGTTTCCTCCTCCTATTATAGTGCAGAAGGTCCACAGAAAGAGCAGGTGAAAGGAGATACACACTCACGTCAAACTCACAATTAAAATGGGGTTGGATAGTTTTCATATCCAGAATCCTTTAGTTCCACAAATCTGTGGCAGTACATGAAAGGAGAGCAGGTAAATCTTTTACAGATGCATAAGGCTGTTCCCTTTACAGTACCTCCTAAAATTTTTCTGTTCAATAATGAACGGTCTAATCCTGAAAGACACAGAAGCACTAGAAAGCACTGAGAATTAATTGTTAGCTATGGTCCTCTGGAAGACATGTTAGACCTCAGAAGGTAGCCACCTAAACTATGCTCCCATGTGTTTGTATACTATGAAGGCTGTTTGCTGAAATTCTCCATATTTCTCTCTTGATTCACATTCCCTGAACTACTTTTTACTTGAGTGAAGCTAGCTGCATTCTCACCAACATCTACACAAATTCCACTGGCAGGCGGCAGTCATCTTCTGAGCTTACTTGGTTTTTTCCCTGTGTTACTTGTTGACATTCCCACCATTAAAAGATTTATCCACAGAAGTCACTGTACAATTCAGTAGTTACAAGGTAGGATCAGCCCTGTAACACCTGCAATCCCATTCTGTCTGAGAAGAATTCAAAGTCAGGGAAATAACTTCTGTGTTTCAGCTGGTCTGCCTGGTTATGTATAAAGCATAACCGTGCCCAGTACCCCCAAGCAGGATCAACCCCACTCTATATGCACTTCACAGATGGCTTTTAGGAAAATTTAACTCTCTGGAAAGCTTGCAAAAAATACTGGGCAACTCGTACACAGTTATTCTGACTTTTCAGGAAGGGCCATTTGTACAGATAGTCTATTCACAAGCACCAAGCCCACATGTCCCACATGCAACGCCTTCCTCACTTTGCAGACTGCCTGTTCAGCGCACATGCGGTAGGCCTGCATTTCTTGGTAGTATGAGACTCACTGAGCATGTGCTGCAGAGAATGTGAAGACATTTTTACGTCCAGGAAATCCTAGGCAGAAATACAGTGGGCATAGTTACACACCACATCAGCCTTTCAACAAGCTAATCAGAAATCAGCTCACTTGCTGATGGATTATTTGCCCTCATGATGAGAATTATGCATAATAAACAGGACTAGTTACAGTAACTGAGTGGTTACCCATATGATAATGATACCTTTATTTTATTGAAAAACATCTCCTTGTGAGATCTTTTCAATGCAAAATAATCCAGTTGCTGTGGATTGTGCCAATCTGAAAAGCACTTTTAAATATTTTTAAACATCCTTGTTAATTCTTAGCAGATTAAAAAGTATTTTCCAATAAACAAAACTCTGAAACATTTAAACAAATACTACTACATGTTTTAATCTCTGTGGTATTTTAATGCCACTAACTGCTGTACTGTCAGCATCCCCTTTTATAGCTAATATCCTGTAAATCAAAATAAATATTTTTAAATTGCAGCCTTTTATAAAAATCCCACACTGCTATTCTGTAATTAATACTTTTCTCCCCTGAAAAGAAATAGATTCAAGACAGATGCTTACAAATTAACCTCTGAACACTCCAATAACCATGAATGCAATCATTCCCTCTATCAGTAAGTTTCTGGCTGGGCACTAGCAAGACAGGCATCCTTTCCCACCCTCACCGTACACGGATGACAAACTCCTTCAGCAACCCTCCTTCAAGTGCTTCAGGTCATTTGGGAAATCAAGTGCATGTAGAGAGTAGCTCCATGGTAGCCAATGACACCTCAGCCACAAACAGTGAACTCCTATATTCTAGAATAATACTCCTTAGCAAAGTTCAAATACATGGGAGAAAAAAGAAAAGAAACCTTGCCCATATTTGCCAAGTATTCTCCCACCATAAGCAAACACTAAAAACAAGTTGCTTAGCAACATTTATCATTTGGCTTAAACCTGCTTATCACATTTAAGATTTATCTTAATTGTTTCATAAGCCAAAATAAACACTGATCCTCCACTTACAGCACTGTTTCACAGTTTATTAGCAGAAGTGCACTGATTACTTCTGCATTGTATTCCACTTGTAGCATGGAATTTTTTAATTTTTCTACTTTGCTCCTCTGGTTTCTACTGAAACAAGTCAACAAGTTCTGATTAAAGCAAGTGGACACACCGACATGGACATCAGGTCCACGCACAGAAAAAAACATGAATCTGAAAATTGAAAAGTTACTATTTTTGAGGCACTTAAATACCAAGATGAGGAAGAGAGCAAGCTGTTCCCAAATAAATTCTGCTAAAAGTTGCTAGTGATGACAATTATAAGAAAATATTACGGTTTAGGTAATGTTTTTTAGTATCTTCTCAGGTGCTTTAAAGAGGAAACAAATGGGAATAGATTCCATAATGGTCCTAAGACCTCTTGTAAAAACCTTTATTGAAGTGGGAACCCAGTAACTGGAATAAACAATTTGAAATTAGGCAATCAGCATGACTGAAATGTTTTCTTAACACTTCCTCCCATTTCTAAGCCATCCCCTAGGTGCCTTGACAGTTGTAAAACAAAACCAGGATGCCTCTCAGACTTTCAGTAGTGGAAATAAATGACTGAAACAAATAATGAAATAAACAAAAAGTCAAAAGAAATTACTAACATCTATGCCCCTCTGCATAATCATCACCTTCCTTACCACTTCTGGGCAAGAGGGTAGGGGCAGAAAGAAGACTGCACCACTATTATTCCTTAATCTGAATAGTAGCTGGATAGTAGCAGACACAGCAGTAAAACCCCACAGAACCTACCCAAAGAGAACCCTGGCCCCATATTGAGAAATACTGCATGAGCACAAAAGAAGCAATGTTGCTCATCCCAGGTCAGAAGAGAGAAAAACTCAGTCAAGGAGAAAAGCAGAAGCTAAAAGTCTTCAGGAACATGTAAAGCACTGTTGTGCTGAATCCTGTTCACTTTCTTGTGCTAGTTGTCTAGATTGGGCTTGTTTTGGTTTGGGTTTTTTCCCCGTTCTTTTGAGACACCAAGTTTGTTGGGGGTTTTGCCATGAAAAGGTGGCCAGCAAGTTAACAAATAACTGTAGAGCAATGGAAAGAAAAACAGAAATGACATAAGAAAGAAGGAAGGATGGCATAAAAGTGAGCCAGAAGAGGAAGATAAATTAAAAGAACAAAGTGAAAGGAAACAAATGAGCACCAGAAGTCTGAGATAGCAAGACCATTCCAGGCAACAAGTAACAGCGTTAAAAAAAGCATCTCCAAGTCACTGGAAAAACACAAAGGTATGTCATAGTCAAGTCACAGTAGAATAAAAAGTTCAGTTTTGCCTTCGGGAATATCAATCAGCCACTATCTTTATGGTTGAAAGTAGCCACCTCCAGATAAAAGCTGTTCCATCTTTTCTGGATATGGAGCCGTGTCTTCCTCCTCATTCTCCATTGCTCAGAAATACAAACATACCTTACTAAGTGGTCTGTAGAGATGTTCACGTGACACTGTTTTGCTTCACCCAAACAGATATAACCTTGGATTTTCACTTGCTTTTTCCCAACAGAAATAGTAACACTAAAATTATTTATTTTTCTAATAATGAAAGGATTAGGATCATATGACATGAGATATACAGTCATTGAAAACATCTGGGTTGTAATAGCACTTCACAGCATCATTAGTAACACCTCAACAGAACCATGGACCAGAAGAAGAGTTGAAAGCAATGCTTCCACTAGATAGCGTAAATATTGTTATTTATGAACTGTTCGACTGTTCAGTAATTCTTAGCAAGGATCACATCTCTCAATATTACATCTTTAAAAATTGTCTTTAACAAAATAGATGTGGATATATTAACAGTTTTTATATGAACATGTACTCAGAATGTTTCTGAACATTTCCTCAAAAATGTGTGTTTGTGTCTCCTTTGTGTTCACTTTCTGAGCACTGCTTTCTGCCACAAAATTTTGAAGGACAACAAATTGGATGTTAAATGGCAGGATTCTAGGAATGACTTCCCAGAATGTAGGCATCTACAACGAACCATTGCAGGATAAAAATTAGGTCATAAGGAAATGTCATAGAATACAGGTTATTAAGTTTCTAAAGTATAGCAGCTATATGCCTACCATACGGTGCCTTTCCAGACAAGTCTGTTTAAGTTACTCTATTTACACAGTCTGAATACATTGCAAAGAAGATTCCTATGATTTCAGCCAAATAAATACTAAGGAAATAAGAGTAAACTATACATAACAGAAGTAATGCCCTTTATCCCAAAGCATCAGAGAATCACAGAATTGTTAGGATTGGAAGAGACCTCTGGAGATCATCCAATCCAAGCCATGCCCAGGGCAGGGACACCTAGAGCAGGTCACATTGGTTTTGAATGTCTCCAGAGGGAGACCCCATGATCATGCTGGGCAGCCTGTTCCAGTGCTCTGACACCCTCATTGTAAAGAAGTTCTTATTCATGTTGAGGTGGAACTTCCTGTGTTTTAGTTTATGGCCATTGCTCCTTGTCCTGTTGCTGGACAACACTACAAAGAGTCTGGCTCCATCCTCTTGACATCCACCTCCGAGACATTTACATGAATTGATGAGATCCCCACTCAGTCTTCTCTTCTCTAGACTGAACAGGTCCAGCTTCTGTGTGTCCTCAAAAGAGAGATGGTCCAGCTCCCTGATCATCTTTGCGGCTGGCTACTGAGAGACTAGAACCTAGTTTCCCAGTAGCAGCATCCTTGCCTAGGTCCCATTGTTTCCAACGGGATCTTCAGCATGGGCTTTGTCATAGAGCTTCAGGATTTGTCCTAATTTAGTTTTGAAAACTATCCTTCCCCTTCAGACTACCCTGTGAATGTTACTGTACTCAGTGTACTGTAAACCAGACAGGAATATAAAATGTGTAATGACATTCAAACTGGAAGACTGTCTTAAATCAAAACCAGATATTATATGTATGGATGGGTAGCAAAAAAGAGAGTGTACTTTTCAACCATTTTTAAAGGGGTGCATAGGATATTAATGGAATGTTTCCTTTGAATTATATGAAGAATATGGATCCACAGTGTATAAGTCCGTAGAAAATAAGGTTCTTATAGATTGGTGGCCATTACTCAAATATTTGGGCTTTTCATGCAAAATACTGTTATACATTCTGTAAAGACTAATTAAAATATTTTTAGAGCTTTGCCTTCTAGACTATGTAACCAAGGCTTATTTTTGCTTGAACTATGAAGTCTCCTACACTGTTGAACTACTTGCTTGCCTGTCTGTTTTCACAGTAAAAAGAAAAAAGGAAAAAAATAAAATCTACATCTTAGTTCTTAACTATATGCTAGTCTGTAAACTGTTCTTAAACTATAAAAGTAGTGTTTTCAAATAGTAGTTCCATTTAATAAAATTTCTAGGACCTCTTAGGTGACATACAATTAATTTCTCATTTTATTTAAAAATTAAGTTTAAATCCTGTGTTTAAATTCTGAGTTTAAAATCATATATTCTAAGCAAATCAATTCTATAGAGAAATGTTTGTGTGTCAGTTTTGAACCCTAGTAATTCCACTAGATTTCTTTTGTAGTCATTTTGATACAATCAGGATTTGACACCAGTAGCCAAAGTTAGGGATCAAGAAAAGTTTAAGAAAAATGTTTTAAAAAGTTAGTGTTACTTAATACTTCTAGCTGGACAGAAAGATTGTCACCAACGTGAATAAACAGGAGGATGTGTAGCAAGTGAAAAGTAGACAATTTATTTATATGGTTTCATCCTTCCTCCTTTGCATACAGTTTTTGTGCACTTTCTTTCACTGGCATTTTCCATACCTGAAAATATGGACATGGCATGGATGCTCCTATTCATATAGGTTTGCTGTGAAGCTATTTATGTCATGCATTGCATGACTGCTCATTTGCTCAAAACTGTTATGAATAGCCAGAGGACAAGAAAACCAAGTTCTGGTTTTATCTATTTCTGGAGAACTTCCTGCTACCCTACTATTCAAATTTGGACAAAGCAGAAATCTGTAGAAAATTCACTGAGGTGGGAGTGTTTGGTAGCCATATTCAGGAAAAAAAATCACCCTTTTCATTGTTTTTTCTTCTTTCATTAATTCCCTTTTCCCCCTTTTTTATCATTTTCTTAGATATGAATTGCTTGACTCCATCTATTTTGCAGAAATCTTGCAGACTTACTTTGGCAAATTTAAAAAAAAATTGATCTATTTTATACTTTTATCAAAGTTTGAAATTTGTCCTTATATCCTCTCTTGTTTCCCCAAATCCACTAGATTTTATAAAATGTCATATACAATTTTGTGACAGTACTGCATTACTATCCTGTTTATTAAAGTATTCAAAAAGAAAGAAAAAAGTTGCTCAAAAAATAGAAAGCCCTTAGAAAATTCTAAGTTTCTAGCCTTTAATTAAAGTTGCATCACTTGATCTGTGAGCTTAGTAGTGTTCTCAGTTCTCTGGCAGATTAAAACTGGTAGCTCATTAGACTGTTTTTCATGTTAATTTACTGAAAAGGGTGATGTATTTATAATACAGCTTGTAATGCTATAAAATGGCTCATCAATCTGTTTTATCCATGGAAAGTCTACAAAAGGCCACTAGTCTGTTAGTGGCAATAAACCTTTGGTGCATTTTCAAAAGACCTGCATATTACATAATGATTTATAGACCCTGTCCTAACATGATACTAACAAGGCATGGCATAACTCAGTTGACACTTTTGAAAAGCATAAGTACATCCTGTGACTATGACATATACAGAGAAAAGAATACTTTGCTCTTAAGTATAGCATCAATTTCAGAAGACCTAGTAACATCCAACACACTACCATTTTTATATTTGCATCACTGCTGTTCCAGGCAAATTAAATATATTACCTGGTCCTTTCATCTCTACGTTGTAATACCTGATGTATACACTGTTCTTACTGCATTACCTACCTTACTCACCTTGTGAATGCATAACACCACATTTTTTTATTATCTGGGAACAATTCGCATCTCTGAATACTATACCATACTCAACATTTTGCCATGGAATAATATAAAAAAAGCGTAGGTTTTTAAATATTTTTCTTTTGAACCTGAAAAACAGGTTGAAAAAAGTGAATTCAAATTATTCCATAACATCACAAAATTACAAATAATTTTATCTCCCTTTTTTCTATTTTAGTGAAAACAGATTTTTTTTAAAATGTTAATTTTCAGTATGACAAAAATAGATTTAATAACAATAGTGCTAGAGAGGGTATCTCTCCAGTTTTGTTACACTTTTTACAATAAACTGCTTAAAGAGGGGAAACCATAGGTTTTGCTTCAATATTAACCATCTCACTCATGACAGAAAGTGCTTTAGTATAAAAGAGCTCCTGAAAATTTCCTTTAAGAGTGGATGGTTTTCAGAATGCCACAGAATGCATTGAAATGACACAATCTGCAGGAGAGGTAATTTTAAAAATTTCAGTTGTACCTTTCTCTCAAAAGTCTAGGCAATTTACATAATTTTCAGTCAATTTCAAATTGTCTGCAATGCCTTTCTTCTTTGCAGCTACTGAGTGAAAAAAGGGGAACTAATTATAAATTGGGAAAACGGCACTCATAATATAAAAAACACTACAAAAAAAGCGCAAAAAGCAAGTAATAACAAAAGAAGAAAACTAATTTTTACCAATATATTTTCATTACTGCAATCACTAGGGTTTGATCGACCAGTGAAATACTGCCAATGATGATGGGTCCCTATGTCTCACTGAAGGAAATTTTTTGGTGTGTTCTCTACAATATAGTAAATATATTTTTGGAATGAAGAACCATACTAATATGGAAATATGTTTACAATGTCAGACAAAAAGTATTTCCCAAAATCTGGGCTTTCCTGAGTAAAGTGTTCAACATGACATGAATTTTCAAAACTCACATGTTTCAAAAGTTATTTTATTTACCACAACTTAAAAAAACTGTAATGTGTTTGATTCTTAAGGAACTTCTATTACCAATCTGCGTCATCCACTCCAACAAGACAAAACTACTCCAGCATGGTGATACAGTGTTTCCACATCACATAATATGATTAAGTGACAGCCTTTCAGCAGAAATGTAGATGGATTTAGAATATTTATAGTTTATACTACAAAGCAGAATGAATCTCTGTTAGGATCAACATTTTCCTTGGAAAGCTGCATACAGCATGGAATGCACTTCCAAGTAACAGCAGTAATGAAAATAAGCAAATCTTTTAAAACAAAGCAATTTTGTAATAATCTATCATTACAACTTCTGTATACTCCTTTCTTCATTTAACGTTTTGAATGTCCTTTATCTGTTAACTACATTTAGTTTTAAGTAACATACAACCAAAGTATTAAATTTAAGTAAAATAGTCTTACACAGTACTTTTCTCCCTGTTCTATAAAGCACTCTATACATTATATTATAGATAGTAAATACTGCTCAAGTTATTAGTCAGAGGACCAACAGCATTGTGTTTTAAGATGGGTTTTTAAATAATAATAGGATTAACTAAGATATCTACAGTGACTTTTATTCTCTATAAACTCCCACAGTAAAAAATAATCCACTGACCAAAGGATGATGGCACCTGGTGATGTGTGATGTCAGAACATGGAGCTGTATTAAAACTTGGCTGCAGAAGGTAACTGCAGAGAAATCGAAGCTTGACAGAAATTCTGTACCTTCACAGATGCCAAACCAGGTATATGTTTTGGAATCAAATTTGTGACTCAAGTTAGCCTTTTCCATAGGGATAGCATTCCTTACTATTGAGTTCTGTTCATCAATGAATGAGTGAGGGTGTTAGGGCTGGGGAGGGGACAAAGAGGTATTTAAAAGGAGGGAAATAATATTATAAGAAAACAGTGAAGTCTGAAAAAAACCAACACATAACTCTACTGAGCTGAAATACATTGTAATAAAATGCAAAAGAATGCTTAAAGTCAACTCAAATATTTCCCAGAAATGTGGTTATGTTTTTACATGTAAAATATGTCTGGGTCATTTTACTATACTAACACAAATAATTATAATGCTATTAAAACATTTCTGCCTGTGATTAGTGCAAAGTGGGCTCGTTTCCCTCTCTCCCCAACAGACTCATAAAAAAAATGCTAGCGCTTTTACTCTGTCAGAAGTAGCAGTGGGGATTATTATTATTATTAGTTTCTGTAGGCACTTCTTGAATTCTTGAATGATTAAGTAGAATTAATGTCTCTTGAATGTTGAGGCACTGGAAAAAATCGAATTCTCTGTCATAGGAAATGTGGTGCAGAACTGCTACTGTGGACCTCTGGAGGGAGAGACGGGAGCTGTTTCGGCAGACTTGGGTTTCTCTCTGTTTATGTGAAACGGACATTGGCATATCTTGCTTGGACTTTTCCTGTGGGGTTCATATGGTAGGCAGGGTGGGGAATAGTTGTCTGAGGCATACCAAGGTCAGCCTGCTAGAGCTGACAGTTTCTGTCTCCGTACAAAGAAAAGAATCAATACTTTTGGACTACGGCTGTGCCCTCAGTGTAAAACAACAAACATGCAGCGTCTGACATGTTTCTAGGTGATTTGTGGCAGAACCTCTTGTCTGATCTGTATCCAGGAGCTGCTGTGTTACTGCTCTGTGCTTTTCTTCTCTCTCTCGCCACCCCCCAGCTCTGTGATGTCTAATACTTTACTCAGGTACAGAGGCGTGTGTTCTACCCTACAGCTACTTGTCACTCAATAAATCACACCTACAAGCACAGTCTGCACATAGTGATCTGGGCTTTAACAAAGGATCAGAGGGACAAAGTGCAGGCAAGATACTGTAATTATAACAAAAATAAAACATTCAGGAGGTTGTAGGAAAGGAACGGGTTCCCAGGCGCTAATAAAATGTTATTAGAATTGCACTTTTGTTTCAGTCCTTAAGCTTTCATTTTTAACAAATTTTCCATCTTAGATTCCTCTTGTTCATAATTTTCCAAGCTAAAACACAAACTTTGGGGAAATTACCTATATATATATATATGTGCATATATATATATGTGCATATATATGTACATATATATGGTCCTGGATAAGAGCATAACCCCTGCCTTACACTATGGGTCACTGTCACCTACAGTCAGTCAGTGCCAGTATTACTTCCTTGATTTCTGTAGGTCAATTTTTGCTCCAATTCCGTTAGAACAGAACTCTAAATCTGATCCAAAAGCAAAACCAGCACAAATTAGTTACCTGAACGTAATCTGAACAAAATTATTTGAACCAACCAAGGTTTATGCAGTATGTGTTTGCTTTGTCTGACAGCATAATTTGTGCAGGAACAACTACTTGGTAGAACTTCAACATGTATTACACAGCTATATTTGCCTTGGAAGGAGTTTTACACCAGGCCAGTTTTTTGGGCACATTACTTTGCAGCAGTTCATCTGTTGGCAGATGCAGAGATAAGGACAATGGACAATTATCACCCATATTGAGTATTTTAAATGCACCCATTCATGTTAAGCCAGCCATTTTTGTCAAATGAAACACCTTGTAATGCAGGGTAAGTAATTCACCACTATGGAGTTTCAAACCACTCTGATGAAAAGATGTGGGTTAGAGGAGCTCTACATGTCCTTCCTATTCATTCAACAACCAACAGGCCATGTTTCCTCATCCATGTACTGCAACAGCAGTGGATCAATAATTGTGGTTTAACAACAGGGAGCCACCAATCATGAAATGAATGATTAAAATGTGTTTGTGTGCAAACTGCTTTTCAGACTGGCTGGGTCACAAGACTGAAGTCTGTATGCTGGCTTTGGTGCTGGGGCATGAGGTCAGATTGGGAAGAAGCACAGGATAAGGGGAAAGAAAAGAGAATCAACGATTAGGCAAACTCTGGAGCAAATGCTTTCAATTCATACTGGTCTTGGAGAAGTGAGATCACCACATCTGTTCCATGAATTGCTCACCTTGGCACTTTCCCACCATTTTGAACAGTGGCAAGCTTCCACATACATCCCTTTTCTGGTCTTCATTAAATCAGCATCTCGCTATTCGTGGAAAGAAGGAGCAGCTTTGCTTGCATATTTTATTGAACAAAGACTTATTTAAGCACAGTCATTACAAATAAAAGTCATGTTGATGAGCTTGCAAAGGGTCAGCACTTTCTCGCTGGGAACAACTGACCTTCTGCCCATACCATACTTGCTGATTTCTCCCACTGAGGAAAGCAAAGGACTATCACACTTGCCCACTCACAACAGAAATTATGTCACTGTCCCAAAACACCAGTATTTTCCTGAAGCACCTACTATTGCTGACCTTAAGACCACCCCTGAATAAACAGAGAGGGAAAAAAAAAACGAAACAAACCACTCCACAGAAAACAATGTTAGAAACTTGACAACGGTCTAAAATCTGCTGAACATTTACTGCTGCCCTGAGTAACTCCAGATGGTCCAAAGAGAATATCACTTTTTGATCCTTTAACTTAATACTCAAAACCACAATTAGAGCCCTGAATGTCAAACTCTTAATGATTCGCTTACTATTCAAAATTCTGGCTAACTGGCTACACACTATGACCCTTTCAACAACAGATCCAATTCTTTTCTCAAGCTTTATGAATCTGTACACAACTGAAACTGTCTATTGGGAAACAACAGCATTTGCCGTATGGTTGTCCTCCAAATAAACAAACAAAAATAATCCAAAACATGAATTTTCACATTATTTTTCTCTAGTTATCATAAAGTCCCATGGAAGTCATAAGTATGATACTTCACAAAGAATATACCAATATAGCCCAAATGGTGTTTTTCATTGAAGTAGATGGAACTAACTGGTGGCCAAATAAAATCCCGTAAAGGACTTTTCTCTCCTGGTCTTTCTAACTATCAAGTGTATTGCTTTTGATTTTAAAAAAGCAAACCACACATCAAAAAGAAAAAAGATTTTCAATGGTTTGCCCAAACCATTCATGGAATTAAGCCAAGTTACAGATTGAAATCACCAATTTTACCACAGTGCAAGTCACTCAATACCAGTGCTCCACCAACAAAATTCAACTTAAGGGGAATGGGAGGTGGTAGATACTGACAGCAGAAAAGTGTATCACAAAATGTGCAATAAAACTATGACGGCACTTTGTACAGTGTCTCTAATTCAAAGAGGCTTTATAGTGTTTTTTCCAAACATGCCACACACCAAGTATGCTGCAAATTCAACTCACGTTTCATACAGCAGCAGACTAAATTCATATGATTTTCGGCAAACATATGCACAAACACATGGAGGCATCTCCAACTATTTGTAATTCATATGCTGTAAGACCAAGTAGGCTTTAATCCATAACCGTTTTTCATGCCTGTTGCTGTTCCATAGCATATGGTTCTTTAACTAGCACCAGTGATCTCTGGTAGATAGTAACACAAAACATAACACCACAGATAACTGCAAATCTCATCCAGAAAATGTCCAGATCCAACCTTATTGTCACATTTTACATTTGAAATCTCACAATAAAAATATGTAACGTTTACATTTTCCAATTGTTATTGGTTCCCTAACTAAGGAAGGATAGAATTAGGAAGTCATTCTGCTCAAGTCAATTAACTGTGAGTTACACTTAAGTCAACTGCTCCCCAATCCGCTTCAATTCTTTGTCCACCTTTCCAATAGCCTGAGAAAATATTTTCCCTCTTAACACTTTCCTACAAATGTATACTTCTACACACTTACTGGTATTAACATGTCCCCCTTGATATAACTTCAGGACTATTCTAAGAGAATTGCCCTATAAGAGAAAGGCACTACATGTTTAAATCAATCATGATATAACTGCATAATAAATTATAGTTCACAACTCTTTAATAGCATAAGTTTTATTTTATGAGATATATTACCATTTTATGGAATCATAGTATACCCTGAATTGAAAGGGACCCACAAGGATCACCAAGGCCAACTCCTGGACAACCCCAAGTCACACCATATGCTAAAGCATACCATACAAACGCTTCTTGAATTCTGTCTGGCTTGGTGCTGTGACCACTTTCCTGGGGACCCTGTTCCAGTGCCCAACCACCCTCGGGGTGAAGAACCTTTTCATAATATCCAGCTTGAACCTCCCCTGACATAACTTCAGGCTATTCCCTCAGGTCCTGTCACTGGTCACCACAGAGAAGAGATCAAAGCCTGCCCCTCCTCTTTGCCTCACAAGGAAGTTGTAACTGCAACAAGGTCTCCCCTCAGTCTCCTCTTCTCCAGGCTGAACACACCAAGAGCCCTCAGCCACTCCTCATATGGCTTCCCCTCAAGGCCCTTCACCATCTGTGTGATGGTGAAGTTTTCCTATTCTTTTCAGAGCTTTCCTATTCTTATGTGGAATACACAACTTAGATACAGGATAGTCTGAAATCATATATCTGGCAAACCTGCTATGATGTTTTTCGTGTTGTACTTTGCCTCAATAGTGCAAAGTTTTCAAAATGTATTTAACTTTATACACCTAGGTAATGGTACAAATCTCAAGGTTCTGTGCATTCATATTATGAATGTTTGTCTATACTAAGAACCTTAGTCTTCTGTCCAAGTAATGCTTCACAGAAACACAACTATATGCGTGTATTTTTAGTATGGGGAAAACCTAATTACTATAGATTACTTGTATCACTCAGTAACCTCTTAACTACTATGGATTTTTACTTCACTTTATTATTTACTCCAGGGATATATTATTCCACTTTTTAGAATTAGGAGATTCACATTTTTTTTATGTATTTATTTTGCTATGATTGGATTTTATTTCATTTTAAGATATGTATTATCTCATTATAGTGATCTTGAGCACGTGCAGCATGAGATGCACTTTTGCTCTTGGGCTCTGATTTCTACACGTTACACTGATTTTCATGTCATCTTCAACTCTTTGCTTTCTTCCCTTGCAGTAATTTTGGCATTCCCTTGATCTTTCACATAGTGCTTGCTGAAATTCTCTCTTTCTCACTTCCCATCCTTCCTTCTCTTAAAGTGTGTGCATCTGTGTGTATGCCATGTCATAGGAGCACATATCCTATCTGTGAGTCAGAAATATTAAGGAGTGCTATTTAGCAGATCTCAAAAAGCCTAGGAAAACAATAATATTATTAATGTCATGTTGTTAATGTGGTATTATTGATTACTTGAATTAATATGTGCTATACTGATAATCTGTGTACAAAAATAATCTACAATATCTACAAAGTATCTACAAAGTATCTACAGTATCTACAAAGTAGATATTGAATGTGCATTTCTTCCTAAAATCACTGGCTCCTTTTGTCCTGAACAAGACTAGTCATCTAACCAGTCATCGTAACAGATACCCCAAAACTATTTTCAGCAATTACTCCTTGAAACTGCACATTGTAGGTACCCATATTCACTAAACCAGATATAATGCATTTTTATAATCTTTCAGTAGTTAAATTTGTACAGATATTATGTATTGTTATATTGCAAATTCTGGAGGCACTTTAGATTGAGAATCACAGTCTAAGTCACAGGTAAAAACCAGGTTGACCAAGCTCACAGATTCAGTCAGACCATGTACCCAGACTTTGGAGTACATACAGAAACAAACTGAAAAGACTTCATCGTGATAAAAAGAGGACTTGAGCTTTGTAAAATTTTTGCAACCAAGTAAGAACAAAATTGACATTAAAAAAAGTACAAGTATCTGTTTCAAGCAACAAGTCTTCAGAAGACTATTTTATCTGCCCTAGACAGTTTTGCTTACACTTGTCTAATATGGCAATAATTTTCAGATTAAGAGGTGAAAAGTGCATTATTGCTCCTTTAAGAGACATAATCTTTAACAACTAAGCAGTGGGGAGGCTAAAGAGGGAAGACATTTCTAGCAGCTATTAGCAAAAGGACATATAAGGAACTTGCCATATTATCTAATTTTAGCCAAAATTTTGAGGTTTTACTCAATAACAAGTGATCAAAGAGATCATATCCTGTTAAATACTACTACTGATTTTGCTGGAAACATAGGTTATGCTGCAGTCATTACAGTTATCCTTCTGTGCATTGTCCTGACCCAAGTCTATGCCCTTCTGTGGAACAGACTACAGAGGCCTATCAAAAGGGGTTCAAGTCTTTTGGTTGTTGATTAGGGTCTTTGACATAACACATTTAGTTTCAAAAAGGAAGACTATAAAAACTGCACTTTTCATTTGTATAAATAAAATGCGGAAGTATTTGACAGTAAATCATTGGCTACAAAAATAATCTAAGTGCGTCTGCAAGAACTGTGGTGATAGCATATACACAAATACCCATACACACACACCCACACACACACACACACACACACACACCTTTTTTGTTTTTAAACCAGAACCTGACTGGCTTACCACTGCAGGACATAACTTAGGTTTGTGTTTACTCTGTATCTCTGATTGGAACTTGGATAATACTATTCCTGGCTGGAATAAAATGTACACTATAATAGTGTTGACATTACTCATGTTGGACAGACTGTAATGTAAATACACAGTTTGCTACAACTAGAAATATGGTTTTGATAGTTCTCAGATTTTAAATTGATTGTAACTCAGAGCAGGTCTCCGCCAAAATGATTTGGA
This sequence comes from Myrmophylax atrothorax, assembly GCA_026770055.1. NCBI lineage: Eukaryota > Metazoa > Chordata > Aves > Passeriformes > Thamnophilidae > Myrmophylax > Myrmophylax atrothorax. The sequence goes on from JAOXXN010000364.1 coordinate 28,327,632, forward strand.
TAGTGTACAAGCATATGAATGAAAAATATATGACAGTGGATCAAATCGGTATCTGAATAACTTGATCTAGTGGTTCATGGTATTGTAATTTCTCTCTAACCTCTCCCACAATTTTCATACAAAGGAAAATATCTCAGGCTGTACTGAGGGGAATAGAATTAGTCACAGTACCAAAAGGTTAAGATTTTAAAAGACTTGCAGACTATCAGCTATTCATAAATCACATTTCCCATTTTTAGGTCATAATGTAATTATGAGGTATACAATACTTGATATATTGGCTGGGTTGTTTGAATACCTTGAGTCAATATTACTGTACAAAGGATGGCAGAGAGCATCCTTTATACAAGATACAAAATACAAAGCATCAAGACATAGATTTCACTTTTTCAAGCATGAGAGTCAACAATTTTCAAAGTAAATATAAACTGCCATCTCATCTCCCCACAGTACACCTGAAGCTAGGAAGTGTCTTACTGCTCCTAAGTGCACCTCAGATTCCATTTTGCCTGCAGAAGCTGCTCTGGTTTTGCTGATTAAGTTGCATCATGAGGCTCTGACGGCATTTTGTTATGCCTTCTGACCATTATTTGGTTCCACTGGCAGACTCAGTTATCTAATAAGAAATAGCTTAACAGATCTCCTAAATGCTTAATAGGGTTCAGTGTGAATAAAGCAAACACAACCACATCATATAACCACTGGTCACCTTGGAAACCTCCAAAAATGTCCATAAAACTCAACTGCATCACCTCCTTTCTAGTTTCCTTCCTTTACATCTGCCTGGTTGGCTGTCTTTGACATGGCAACAGAAATTCTACAGTACTGTGCAAAGCGAGATGAAAATTGAATCAAGTACATGAAATTTTACTAACATTATTCCAACCTGTTTGAAGTCCTGTCCTCATTTCTGGATCACTGAGCATACAGTTCCTGATATATCATCACAAATGGTTGGCATGAAGATTTACAGTACTTGCAATATACCACTCTGGGATTGCTTCATTGTAATAGCATGGTTTGTTCTGTTTGTACAATGACCAGTCTCCTGGCCCATAGCTGGAGCTTTTATGCATCACTGCAATACAAATAATGAATACAGTTATAACAATAAAGAAAAATAACTTTTTTAAAAAGTCATTAAATCTTATTAACTAGTAGTTAAGTCTTATTAACTAGTGCTCCCAGTTATTCAAGCTGGTGACAGCATCCAGACTGACATTTGTTTCCAGTTTTTGACACTCTGGGATCCTCCTCAGAACTCATTGTACAGCACAGAAAAGAGCAGGAAGAGCACTGTGTAGTTTCAACAGTTATACAAGTGAATATAACATTCAAGAATTTAGCTTCACCCTAAGGCCTTCTGCCTTAATCTTTGATCTTGTTGCATCTGCTTATCCAATGTCTCTAACCTGGTAATTTATGAAAATAAATGCATAAATAAAAGTATTTCACTATGAAATCAATAAAATAAGCAACAAAAAATAAACCGCAAAAAGATCGTGTTGCCTCACTCCCATTCTAATTCATGAAGAGTGTTTACATAATTCCACCTTCAAAGTCAGACATTTGGAAGAGTTAGCGGCTATCCCCCACCTCTGAAATGCAAAATCATAAGCAGATCCCCTTCAGCTAGCTACCACATGATCCCAAAAGCGTATCCCAAGCAGCACATCCTGGGTTATTTACCGGTCTCCAACACCTCTACTTGCAAAAAGAGAGTTGGACTCGATGATCCCTATAGATCCCCTCCAACTTGAAACATTTTAGAATTCTATGAAGAGAAAACATTGTCCTCAGACAGTTTCAGCTTCAAGGCTTTTTCTGATGACAACATACAAGTTCCAGAACTATCAAGAGACAGAACATGGTTGTTGCCACAGTGTGGCAGAATGGCAGCCACCTCTTCAGACACTGATTTCTGGATACTCATCCATTCTGATTTACATGGTGCCTCAAACCTCCCCTCCAGGCAACAAATCACACCTACATGTGTGAGAAAGTAAAACAGAGGAAGCACCATACAAATTAAGGATCTACATCTATTTAACTTTGAAAACACGTAAAAAACTGAAAACCAGGTGGGAAAGGGTAGATTTAAGGTAAAGATGTGGCTGATGTTGGCAAAGGATGGATATTTTTCCTTCTTTTACCACTCCCTCTTAAAGAAAATTATTATTATTTTCTCCCAGATCCAGCAGTGCTATCTATCCAATTGTTTAACTTGTAATCACAGACCTAGCAAAGAACTCTGTAAAACACTTTGCCAACTCTGTTTCTTCCCCCTGAATGCCATTCCAGTTTTCCACTGTAAACCTCAGCTCCAATTGATATATATTTCTGGCCTGGCTAACTTCTAGAAAGCAGATAAAATCTGACTCAGGTTTGTCTATATGGCTCAACTGAGTGAAAAATCTGTGCTTAGTTTCATTGACATTATTAAGGTCTTTCAACAAAAGTCCAGATATAATGCTACAAAGAATTTGTACCCTTATTGTATTGTGGTCTTATTATAATTTTTTTTCCTCATTAGGAAAATACTAAACTAATAATTCATGGATATTGTGTTCAAAAAACCTTCACAAACTATTGATTCATAAAAACTACAGAACTGAGACATACTCTTAATAATAAGGATGGTGCTGAGACAGAGATCACTACTAAAAAGTTGCTTCATTTACAACAGTCTAGAGGCAGATGCAACAACTTCTATGCTTAAATTTTCCATTAACATTTGTGGTTTTTTTTATTTAGCATTAAGCCAGCCATTTTTTTTTTAGTACAGAATAAATCTAAAAGAACCCTTCACCTTGTTATATATGTGGAGTTCTACTGCATCTGCTCATTCTAAATTGGAATCAATCAAGTGCAATTCAAAGATAAGTCTAGGAATGCCTGCCACATCATCTACTAATTGCTCAATTCATAAAAATAATATTTCTGAATGTATCACATGGACTTTCTGCTGTTGATGCCATAGAAGGAAGCATGGTTCGAAACAGTTCTTCAAAACAAAATATATGCACATGGAAGCAAAGCACCGGGAGGATATAACCAGACGCACAAATGATGCATACAGTGATCTAGAAAAAAGCAGTGATACTTTTTGTCTGCTCTCTGCCACTCAAATGGCACTCAGAACAATCTGATGTTTTACTTATTTAATGGGGGTTAAACCCTATTGGTCTGCTTTTCATAACTGCTTGGTTTCCAAAAATGTCACTGAAATCAGTAGAAGCTGCAGGTGCCTTGTGTGTTTGGAAACCCAGAGTGCATGTAGCACCTGGGAACGCTGGTTCAAAGTAAGGTCTGAATACTTCCAGTACTCCAAGCCTGTAATTCACGGGGCATAAGTGCTGGTGCCAGATATAGTGCAGTTCTATGGAATTGTCCATTGCTCAAATGCAATTCATTTTCTACCTTTTTCTTTGACTGTAATGAAAACTCTGTCACCAACTAATGCAGCATTCTAAAGAAGTTTCTCGCATAACTTACCCAGTGGTTTTATGGTTAGTTGCTAAAACCACGATTTGTCTGAACATCAAAGAGCACCTTCTTGGTGTACATAAGGAATCTAATAAACTTAACATGCAAGTGAAATATTTTTTTGTACCAAAGGAGCACAACACAGCACTGCCCACAAATGGTGAGCTGCATTTATAATAAACTTTGATGTGCCTTGAGAAAGGAATGTCTGGAGGGTATTTGTATTTAATGAGGCAGGGGACAAAGGGTTAAAAGAGTACAATTCCCATCCTTGAAAATTAAAAAAAAAGTAAACTGTAAGTGGGAGTAGACCATGTAGCTGTTTTATACAGAAGTCTGAGCAACTTCTTTCAGAGTTCTCTTGTCAGAATTCACAAACAAAAAGACCCTATGAGATGACAAAAATATATCAAGAAAACTTGTTTCATAATCACAATATTTGTGCAATTACATCATGAAGCTTACACAACAGCTTTACAAAAAAAAAGGCAAGCTGCCTTAAAAGTATTTACCTTCAATGCACAAAATGGGCTCAGTTTAAGTCCCTGAATACTTTTTAGCCTAATATATGATTTCAGAAGGAAGACATGGGTTTATTCCTGTGAGAGAAAACAGGGTCCTTAAAATCAAATTTTATAAATATTAAAATAACTTGAACAGTTTGCATTACAGTGCTTCCAGCATACTAATGTTTATATTCATCTGATACAGTCACCCTCGCCTCTCATTCTCAGAGCTGACTTTCAGACTTAGCCTGCTAAGTTTTAACAAAATCTGCAGCACTCTGTTCATTCTGCCATTCTCTATTTTGTTACTTCTCACTCCTCCTCTACTCAGTCATAGTTTGACCCAATTATTTAACCAATCTAAAACAAACACACAGAGAGTGCTTCACAGAAATATCTCTTGGTGTATATTAGCTCAAAGAAAGTAGGCTGGGGAATACAAAGCTTTTATTTATTAATTTTCTAGTGAAATTACTGAAGAATTGTTTCCTCACAGCTTCCAGCAGGATAAAAACAAGCATCGTTGATGTGTGATAGGGATTAGGCAGAAGGAAAGTGACAGTCTCGGAGGCCAGAATGTAAATTGTAGAGGTTGAAAAAGCCTTAAAAAACCAAAAAGTCCTCCTTTTGAATGGATGAGAGAATTTCTGTACCTCAGATATGGCAGATACAACTAAACCCAAAAGTTTTCATTTTGTTTTCTGCATCTACATGGCAGCAAAACTACAAGACATATACACTGCAAAAACACTTAAAATATATTCAAGCTATTAAAAAAGTATAAAAGCACTCCAGGGAGAAAATACTTACTATCCTTTCCATTTACAAATATTTTATCTATCCAAACTCAAACTTTTCAAAGTCACTGGCCTGCAGCTCAGTATATAAAAGCATATTAAGAAGCCTTAATATGACATACACCATTTTTTTCCATCTTACCTGGAATCTCAACAGGGATAGAAAGTGCTGAGCACCTCCAGGACTGAGGCTGTGTTCAGCCAGTTTCCTTACAGAGCCTGGCATTCACTTTCTGACTCCTGCTCCCACACACTTTCTCAACAGCTTCCCAGCGTTCCGCAGAATGCTTTGATATGAGCCTGAGTTCGCTGATAACCACAACATTGACTTCTTGGTTACAGGCAGAAGGAAGGACTCATACAAAACCCATATGACTCATATAAAACCCGTAGTTACAAATTTTAAAATTGTTTCGGTCAAACTCATACGTATGGTATCTCATCTTTTTGTTATTGCAAGCTTTTATTTAGTAATTCTATACTAAAATAACCAGTTACCTCACCTACAGGGCATGTATAAACATACACTACAGACACTAGGGATTTGTATACCTGTCTTTCCCTATGACGAAATATCATTTTGCACCACCTGCTGTACAATTGCATCCTGTTTGGGCATCCTAAGACAAGACAAATGAGGTGCCTTACACAAAATACATCTAATTTCACTGATGAAAATATTTTTAAATTCCAAAGGAAGAACTGATTTTTTAAAAAGGAAAATTTTCTGATTACTATTTTGGGACACCGATTCCTTCAAGGGAAATGGAAAAACTAGTTAGGAATGCCAGATCTACCCAACCAAAAGGCAACCACTGGAAATTCCAGTACTCTGTCTTCAGATTTTAAATTGCAAACAGGAACTAAGCAAAGAAAACTGGAAGTCCACAGTCAGTCAACTACACAATGGAACAAAAGTTAGCACAAATTGAGAAGCTGACTCTAGTAAAGGCTGAAGAAATTCACAAGTATTTACCCTTGCTCTCTTCTGCCCACAGGAAAAAAACCCTCAACTATAATTTTCTAGTAACTGGCAGACTTTAAAGCAGCCTTTCAGCTGCACTACTGTGAGCAGCCTATCAGTACATATGCTGACAATAGCATAAGCATGGACTGTGACCTCTGGCTGTGTGTTCTACCTGCAGCTAGAGGCTTACAGTATTATCACAGATGCCAAAAATCTGCCTGGGATAGATCTGTAAATTTTTGAAGCTTCTTAACTTTAGAGATACCCATGACCACAACTTTACACCATTTCTGTTTACCAGAGGTCACTGTTCAACAAAAGTCAGTTTGTGTCTGCCTGTTTTTAGAAACAAGTACATTTGCATTTGACAACTGTTTAAAAGAATTTAACTTTGTACGATGATTTTCTTGGCATGTTTCTGAAGGTTCGTATTTCTTTATCTGAGGAATGTCTATGCAAAAAGCAAATTGAGACCTTTTACCCAACACAACTCTGTTTTCAACCAGTTAAATCCTGTGTAATTTCTTCGTTTTATAAGACAACTGAGGCATGGTGATGAAAATCTGATGTCAATAAATGCCCCTTCTACGTTCAACAAAATGAAACTAGCAAAATTTCAAAAGGACCTCTGTGTATAGGGATCCCAAACATTTATTGGTAAATATCTCTGTTGCAGTCCGGTTCCAAATTTATCAGACTCATAGGTATAAAATAACAGCTAAACTGTGCTAACTTCTGTATGCTAAAGCTCAGTTCAAAAGATAGGCTGCTGTTTGAAACGGCAAGGAAATTTTGCAAATCCTGCACCAAACCATCACTTGCTTTATCTATCATCATCTGGTATGCTCTTAAACAAAACTTTATCAAAGTAACATGCCACTTTCCTGCATGCTGATTTTACAAAACTCACTCTCTGAATATTGTTCTACATGATGTCATCACACTGTAACTCACTTCATTTACAGTATCTGTTTCACTTCTACTCACAAGCTAATATAACTCATTTCTTTTTTTTTTAACTGCACACAGACTGCTAGACACATGTGCACAGCAAATGCAATCTGAATTTAGCTTAACAGCCTCATTTATTCCTGATGGTTTAAATTATTTCATCACAATTAACGACACCCCCTCAGCTTCCTGTGCAGCGCTGCCAGATGTTCAGAGACCACAAAGCCACTCTCTTCTTTGACGGCTAGTGACAAGTTGTCCTCTGAAGGACGTTCCCTCAGTGCACAGGCCGGATGACACCTCCATTGCTTAGCACCTCTCTACCTCCCCGAGTAACCATGGTGAAAGAAGGAAGACACGAGAAACGAGTCAGTGCATTAGTAAGGACAAATAAAGTTAAATGTTCTGAACTTGAAGGATCTCGTCTCCTCCTACTGAAGTTTCAAGCCTGATTGTTTTATGAAAATACAGAGAAATGTTTGCCTTGATCTTCAAGGTATGAGGTTTTCTGTGTTCTCTAAAAAATAACTTGTCCTTTCATTAAAAAGGAGGGGAAAAGAAAAGAAAAAGGAGAAACATAAATGGGCAATGAACTCTTACCTACAGCATTATTTCACTATCCCATCATCTTCAAAAGCAGAATGCAAAAAACTCTGAATTTTAGAAAAGTTTTAGTCACACTCAGGCTGGGTTTTGCATTCTGTTTTGCTCTATGAGCAGATGATTTTCCCTTACAGTTTTCCAGTCATCTCAATACAGAGATCTTATATGATTT
>JAOXXN010000364.1:28346750-28358647 GCA_026770055.1 Myrmophylax atrothorax
GGGGAGGGCGTGGAGGGGAGGGGCTCTAGCTAAATAAATAAACTAAATATTAATCCCCTAAGTCTTTTAACATGAAATTTATTCTCTTAGATAATGCTAGACACATAAAAGGTAGGAGTATCCATTAACCTGCGAATCAGCACCACTTGGCCTATGTTTTATTGTTCTTATCTCTGCTCATCCCAACACGGATAACACTAATCAAGTGACATTATTTATACAGCATTTCTACTGTGAAAATCCATCTCACATGCAAGATCTAAAAAAAGGAACTACATTAATTTATTTCTAACTATTTTATCACCCCTCTTCAAGTTCCCTGTAAGGAAGGAAAAACCTGTTTGTTTGCTTCTCTCTTTTTGTTAGGAACAGCCTACTCCCTGGAGAACCTTATTTATCTTATGTTAAACATATTTTTACAGACCTGTTAATAAAACAGGGGGGGGTTCAGGGGGTTTGCAGGTAAAAATAGTTGCCTGGAAATGGCCTTAATATTTTATTAGCTGCAGTGCCAAGGAATTTCAAGCTTAGTCCACACCCAGGAGATGCAGAGATGTGTATTTCTGTCTTCCTCTTCATATCTGAGTCTAAGAGGAGCAATCTGCTGAAAACATACTGCTCAGAAGAAGGAATACCACAAGGTCTGCCGATGGGTCCACCCTGTCCTGTCCTATGTAGTTCTAAAAATCCTTGATTTAGTAGAGGTTATGAGCTTACCTCAAAATACAAGAAAACAGAGAGACACAGTAAAAAAATAACTAAATTATTAGCAAACAGTCTACACGCTAAAGTAATTTTGGAAACAATTCTACAAGGCAAGAATAGAAAACTTTCAAAAACTACTGCGGGAATTTTATCTTCAGAAGACGCTAAATACCTGATTCCTATAAATAATCCTTTTTTTCTGAATGAGTAAAAAGAATAAAAAGAGTGAAAAGAAATTAAAGCATATGTGCTTGATCCAAATTAGATTTTATTTCTGGGGTTTGTAACTATCTGATTTTGCCAATGATTTTTGTGGGCACAGTCAGACGTAAGTTCTCTTAATTAGTAAAGCTAACAAACTATCAATATTGCTACAAAGTCAACATGAAACAACAAATCAGTTATGTACCTTTATGTCAGAGTTTTCCTGTAGATAGATGCACATATTGCTTTGTCTGTGTCTGATTTTCCAGTCGTTCCGAATGCAGACTCCATATATAAGCACATAGCTCTTAGAACATAGAACATTACTCCATACCTAAACGCTTTGCTTATTCATGGCTCAAATATATATATATAAAAATCAAATTTGGCCTTGAAAAAACTTATTAACAAGAACTATTTACATAACAGTGTTCAAAGCTATAGATTGTTGAAGTTTTTTGAGCCACTGAAAAAAATTTGTAATTCTTTGAAACTCTACAACAACTGGGAAGATTTTTGACCAAAGTGTAAAAGAATATACTGAAAATACTAAAATAACCCAACCCACATCTCTAAAAGAGATGTAATCATGAAAAAAAATCTTGCTAAGTGATAAGAAGTATCTGACATTTTTCTAAATTCAGTTAGTAATGACTGTCATGTGAGAGCATGGTATATGAAGACTAGACTTGAAGCCCTGCGTAGAGAACTGTACAACTGATGATATTCAGTTCTATGTCTCCAAGACATTTTTCTTTTGATCAACTTTTCTTGATGTGGTATTCACACCACCAACATGAGAGAGAGAAAAATTCATCCTTAAGTGATATCTCAAGATGTTTTAATAATAAAAATCTCAAAATGACAATTTAAATGTTATTATTACAAATAAGAATCTTTCTAAGGAAAATAAATACAAATTACTACCTCTCAAGATCTGTCTTTACTAGGAAGGTTGCATCAAAATCCATGAAAATCCATGTAAAAATGGATCAATATTGTAGTTAAAAACACTAATGAAGTCATATTTAAATAAGTTCTACCCATATTCACATAAATCCAGTTTTGAGTTCAAACTCACAATCAAATTAATATGGTTTAAAAAATTGTTGCATCTCAGCTTAACCGTGGTACCCAAATGCATGCGCCTTTATCACTAAAACTGAGATGAAACGTGGACAATTGAAGTACTGTGAAAGAGGGGGCTTGCCCACATGTTTTCACCTCACATTTGTACTGGTAAGTGGGTGGAGTTAATTAGTGTAGCTCAGCAGACTTATAAGACCAGATCATATTCTGAGTCATCATTCATTGAATTACTAATTTAGTTCAACATAGTTATAGCAAAACTTAAAACTGGTTTAAACAAGTCTACATTAGATCTTAGAGTAGCATAATTAGCTGAGCATGTGCATGGCAGTATACATTGATGTCTTACAGATGTGTATATAGATACATGCATACATACGAGTGCATGTATATGTATGCTCCTCAAATCACCTTTTTTTTCGTTTGTCTTTTTTGGTGGGGAGCGAGTAAAGATCCAACTACTGGCAACATCAGAGTAAAACACAGGGTTAATTTCTGCTTTTTATATGCAAACCAAATTATAAAACTCCAAAGTCAGCATATTTCAAAGTATCAAAAGGCAAAAATATTCATGTTAAATGTATTAATTTTAATCTCTTCATCTTTACAGCAATATCACTGCTCTGTGAAATCCCAAACACACCAATTAATGCTTAGGATTCTCTGAAATTCGCAGCCATTGTGCAGTGCACATGATTCTCTTATACTATTAACAGTAAATCCAAAATGGTTCTCTACCTTTTTGCACTTTGCGACAAGGGACTGCAAAATGTAATGCTAGCTCTGATTTAACTTGAAAAGTCAGAGTTAGTTGTACTTGCACACTACTAGGCATACAGGCAAATTGCATCTTCTGTTTTCAAAAAGATAAAGGGGTTTTTTTTATTCTAAAAAGAACTTTATTATGACATCAGATTTGTAGTGAGCAATGTAAAGTAAGACCTGTCAAATTATCTCTTTTGGAATGCTATGTGAAATCTATTTGCTGGGAAACTCCAGAATTTTCTTAATCCCAGTTTTTAGAAGAGACTTATAATTTACTTCAATTGGCTTGGGAAATTATTTTTAACAGTTTCAAATAGTAGTATATTTACATAGATTATATGATCATATATCATGGGCCGCTTATCTTCAATACCTGTGATTTTTTAATTCGCATTTGCAGGCCATCATAAGTAAACTCTCAGTGAGGTTGTACTCAATATAGTGCAAAACTACGAACACATACTCAAAGTGCATATTGTTCAGAATTTATGAAAGGTGTTAATGAGGGTTTCTGAAACTTGAAGTAATGATTCCGTCTATAAATCATTTTTTCCTTTATGGCTGACCGCTCGTTGAGTTTATAACACTCCATAAGCCTTGTCAATTTAACTGTCTAAAAACAACACCACTAAACCTTCAGAAATTGGAATTAATCAGATTATCATCTTCTTAACCTGACAAAATTATTGCATTTTATGCAAGCAAAAGAAATAAAGCACACAGTCAAATACAGATGTTCCAACAGCTCTTATGCAATAGGTAACACAGGATATGGTTTCTTTTAGGTTATTTGGGCAATTTTTTTTCTTTTGTAGAGTTTCATTCTTTAAAGGAAAAATGTCCAATATAACTGGATTTTCTGGCAGATGCATGGACAAATGAGAAATTATAGTGTGCACATCTGCTCTATAATGTAAAAGATTTCAAACAAATGAAATATTTCTCTTTGCTGCTTAGGTATACTAGACTAATTTTTAACTTCAGAATTCAGAAAGAGGAAAATGTACACATCAGTAAAAAATTACATATGTAAACATATACGTGTAAAGACAAGTTTTTGTACTTACGAAAGATGGAAAACGTTTCTCTTATTTTTATTTTTTTTTAAGTTAAGTACAGTCAGCTTACTTTTGCTACTCTCCATGCTAACTTGGCAGTACTAACCATCCTTTGTTTTTATGAACTCTTGCAGATACCAATCCTTGCATACAAAGTTTGATACCACGAGTATCATATCAATCAGAAATCAAATATAAATATATACAAAAAACATGGCCAGATGAGCCCTTGCAAAAAAGCAAACCATCTAGCAGTAAGAACGGTAACATGAGCAAAAATAAAGTTAAGTCTATATACAATCTTTGAGCTGACACAGTTGTTGCAAATGACCCCAAGACACTAACCTCTGGGACCACTTCTCACCGGCAAAACTAAAAACCTGTCACATCACTCTTAAGTGTCATATATTCTGTAAAGACAAATATGCACACAGCAACATTTTTGCACTGTGACTCAGATATTTAGATAAAGATGTAACGTATAAAGATCTAGAGCATTTTGTCCCATAAGAGACCAAATCAGTCTTCACCTACTTCCATGCTGCTTCTTTGAATTCAGTGACTTCACAAGAGTACATGCACAAAGCATGAGTGTGTTGGCCTATGTGTGTAGATGTGCAAACAGCATACAAACTCCATGACAAACTTGTCCAAACACAGGTATCTAAATGTTGTAAAAATAGTCTGATTTTTAGAAATCAAGGTTACCCACAAATGTCACTGAGGTCCCAATTAGACTTCCATATATATATCCACCCAGGATACATCACACTAATCACTAGCCGTATGTATATACAATTATAAGACATACTAGGATTTGACACCACAAAGAGCTTTGAACAGAAGACTTTGGAGTAATTTACTTTTTAAAAATCACTTTAAAATCCCACATGGTACACGACTCGAGCAGCCTGAAGCCATATAAAAACACAAAGACACTGAAAAAAATGTAGTATAGCTCAAAACAAAATTTCTTTCCAAGCACTGTATCTGCACGGCTGTTGTTCAAAACTGCCTGTTCTGGCTCTGCTGAAACAACCCTGTTTAAACTTTGGTCGAAGTTATTACTTACAACTAAAGCCAACTGGATGTATAAGTTTATTCCCTTAAAGAAATAAAATCTCACAAAAAGCAGCATTGTTACATTTCATTATTTAGTTCTTTTGCAGACTAAAATTAATCCTCCTGAGTCATGTCAACCATTAATACAAAGATATGTTTAAAAAATGTAAAAAGGAATGAGGGAGTAGTAATGGTAACACACAGTACCATGAGCTGCTATGGCCTCCCAGACAGCGGAGTACAGTTAACAGCTCATTCCTGGCCATCAGCAGCGCAGGGAAAGCCTCCCCCTGCCCGGGGCCCTGGGCTGGGTTCGCGGAGCGGGAGGGGGCGGGGGCGAGCCCTGGCAGCTCACAGACAGCAGCCCAGCTCCCTCCCGGTGCATTCCTTCCCCTCTACCTCCCAACCTCTTTGCGTGTGTCTTGTCATATTTTCTTCAACTGCTAATTGTCTGGACTGAGAGATTTTAAACAGCCGCAGCTTAGGAAAAGCGAAACCTGTCTAAGTGACTATCGTACCCGGTCAGCTTCGCGCTGCCGGGTAAAATTTTCCAGGGGAAGTGCTCTTCTGATAGTTTTCGAGTCACTAAGTCACCCTCCCTCCTCCTTTCCCCACCACACACACTCCCCTTGAGGCCTGAATGCACTTGTGGCAATAAAACATTCATGCGACTTGGAATTTTAACACAATGCCATTTCCCTAGTTTAACCTGAAAGGAATGCACTAGTCACAACAGACTACATCATCCTGCCATTAAGCCCTGCCAAGGAACCGCTTTTTTGGCCGTGCTGGGCCAGCGTTGACGGGAAAGGAGTACACAGACCCACACACAGAGCACAGAGGGGCCACCTCTGCTTCCTCAGCCTTATCCAGCAACACCCTGCTCTTAACCATGACTCCTGGCCTGTGTCAGCGCTATGACAGCCCTGTGATGCATGTGTCACTTCAGGACTTATGCAGAGTCACAACACTGAGCAGGCAACTCCAGCATTTCACTGACTTGCTGCTCTGTCTCAACAGGCACTTGATCATCTGCCAGAGGGTAGTTGGGGTCCACCCCCAACCTTTTTTTATTTTTTTTTTTACATTTTCCACCTTTTTTTTTAACATATACACTATTGTTACTGTTGAATGTTCTCTATTTAAATCCAAAGACCGCTATATACTCTCCCTCATCCAAGCAAAAAGAACCAAACAAAAACCCCTAACAAAGAAAAAAAACCCAAAACCCAACAAAAAATCCAAACAACAACCCAAACACAATCTTTCCAATTGCCTGTGTTAATTAAGTTATGATTACTGACAGAACAGTTTGCTTAAGGGTCTAGTTACTAAAGCTATCAGAATTCTGGTATTCTAGTGGCTTCTTTTTTTTTTTTTTTTTGGTAATTAAAGAAAAGGGGAAGAAAGGCAGAAGCATGATGATTTACATGGAATGCAGCTTGAAGATTTACAAAGAATGCTGATGGCAAAAGGAAAACATTAAATGTCTCATTTGCCCTCTGTTAAACCTTTTGTGTAATGACAGGATTGCTGCAAAAACAAATTGGAACCTTAGTCAGTGGAGTGATATAAAAGAAGCATTTACTCATCATTTTGATTTTTGAAAATATGAACAGAGATTTCTAAGACCTGAATTTACTTACTTTGTTGTGTTCTGAGTGACAAGCAGCACAGCCAACTTCACCAAAAAGCATTTTAGTGCTCCCTGATCTTCTTTACTACTCACTTTAATTCTTCTGCAGTTGAAATACCTTTGATTTAAGTGAACAGAGTGCACTGAAAAAACAGGCAAGGAAACACTTTCAAGAAGCTGGAACTGCACGTTTAGCTATTTTGGCACTTGCACTGAAAAGGGAAGTCATGCCAACTGTCCATGTGTCCTTGTTCTGTCCCTTATGCAGGTGTCTGTTCCTTTTTTACAGATGTCTGTAAACCAAATTAGGAGATAAAAGCATTCCTAGTTCTGCAGTACACAACATTGATTGTAACTCATGAGAGTTGACTAGCACTCCCTCGTGACTGATTATAGTGTTATCATAATTATCGACATGCCATTGTGGTTCCACAGATGCTTTGCAGAAAGACCCCAAGAGGACAGGTCCCTCTGCCCAAGGAGCTTACAAAGGGAATGACACATTACCATGTGTGCACAAAATAGATGGTGCAAACAGATGAGGAGGAGAAAGAGGTTACCATATATGAAAGCCCATGAGATATGCTTTACTTAGATAGCATCTCATTCCTACGTCATAACATCTGGAACCGTATCTCCACATGCAATCACCAAGAGGTCAGGGGAAATAAGCACGGATTCAAAAGATACTCCATCAATACACAACATCCAAGTGCTGTATTTCAAAATGCACAACATATTAACAGATGTGTTGATGAAGAATGCTTTGTGTCATTGGCATAGAAAATAATTCTTCTGTGATTTTTCCATTGAGAATCATGTTTCCAGAATGCAAAAGAAAGCAGCAGTACCTCAGGACTTCAGGTTTGTCTGACTAGTCTGTGTGTTTTAAGGAAAATTTCAAGCTTGATTGTCTTTTTTTCTAGAACATCAGAGATTTTATATATGGCAAAGCAACCGCTGTGAACAGTGGTTACTATCACATACTTCACAGAAAGAAATCCAATGTTGGACAAATACGGGCTAGGTTGCCCACAGAACAGACTTTTTATAACCTCCATCCTGTTACGGAATAGTTTATTGCATGATATAGATAATTAGGGGAGGAAAGCTGCAGTTTTGGAAATGCTCTTCTGTTGTGTGCAGCATTTCCTCCTGGTTACAAAAAACAATCTTGACTTTTCATTTAAATTACAATTAGTACTTGTATTAGGCACTAGGGAAGTTAAAAGTGCTTCCTCATACATACAAAATATTTTTCAATATGCTTTCCTATACAGTCAAGTTAACTTTATCTTTACCATGAGTACACAATGGTGTAAATGTTCAGCATGAAGAATTGCATTTGGAGCAAAGACAAAAGTTAAGTAGGCATATATGCAACCAAAGCTGTTCCATTGCTGAAGGCAAGCAACACTTTCGTCTATGGTTGATAATACAGCTATGCAGAACACAGACTTCCCAGAAACTGTTTTTCTGTTCCGAAAAATCTGGTCTTGTTGCTAGAAATTCATAATTGTTCTTTTAGAGGCACACTTTTGCATTTCAGAAAATTTTTAGTAGCTAAATGACCCAAATCCATGAACTGTAAAAGACTGCCATATATTTAAAGGGCCTACTTTTAACTTTGCCTAGAATAAATGTGAGTGTATTCAGCATTTTTAGAGTCTGCAAACATACACCTGCAACCTCAAATATATGTATGTAGTCCAGGCTTTATAGTGCTCAGTATGACATATCTGTGCTTACAATTACTTCTCTTTTAACAGGGTTTCTTCTTACTCTTCTGCTTCTGATAAAGAGCAACTACTAATTTCTACTAAATTCTGCTTTATTCAGCTCTATTGAGTCTTTTCTAATGGTCTTTCACCTAGAAGAAAAATCCGTGGTCTCCCTTCCATCAAAATATTCTATTAACAGTTCATTATAGCACAGACTAGTCAGGCAGAAGGGCTGCCTTAGTGTATTATTTCAGCAAAAGGATAATAATGGGTAGATAGTAGATTGGATTTACCGCTGTTTTATACAGTTCTGTTGTATTATATCCATTCAAAAAAGCAGGAAAACAACAGATGCTTACAGTATACTTTGGAGTAAAATTTACGTTAGAGGTGGTAGAGTTTAGGTTTCTCTTGTGACACAACTGTCTCTGACACTCAGTTGTAATGTATACCCAGGTAATCTAGAGTATCAGTATGAGAACATTTTTTTTCCTATGGATGCCTAAAAATTTTCTTATAGTGAAATGGGCACCTTTGCAAAACAAACAGATAGACCGCTCTGTAGGACATATGATCTGCCTCTCTTAATTATCTTTCACAGGCAGGTTAGACACAAATCTCAAGGAGCATGTAGACTACAGATGGAGGGAACATAGCTATGCTGCAGAGGGATCAAGAGGTCTTTCAGGGCTGCCGGGTTGAAGAATACAATTTAATTCTGAGTCAAGATGCAACAATGGCCTGGTTGCAGCTACTGAAGCAAGGACTTTTTTGTTACTATCATCACTGCAAAAAAACATAAAAAATATATACACAGCACAAGTTGATGGCTCTCTAGGGCATAGATGAGAACATCTATAGGTGGTAATATACCTCATAGTTTCAGTCATATTTTCTTGCCTTCACTCAGACAGATGCTCTCACAGACTGACTTCAAAGCAACTTAAATATAATTCCAGAATTAGTTGATTTTTCTATCTTAAGAGTGGTTTATTTCTTCTTGACCTCTTAGACAGCATGAAGTAATACAAGAAAGTGCCAAGCAGCAAGTAGGCTTGCCCAACAAAAATGGAATGCTTAGAAAGATACTAATGAGGAACCATATCTATTTTTTCAGGTCCTTAGTATTCTCAAGGAGTTAAAATTAATGTAATGCAGGATAGGAAGAAAAGTGATATCCTTGGTTCTTCACTGCTCTACCTATTTCTGATAGCTGACAAAATGTCTATCTGGGAAAGATGAAAAATCTCCAGTCAAGATCCTCTCTGTAGAAAGACCATCAACAGTATCCATTGTGTACCAGTTCTCCAGCATACCAGGAATCTTAATATTTTCCTAAATGTATCACAGAAGACTTGATTCAAGCTGTTCCAAATAATCCTCAATCCCTTCCAATAAGAAAGAAAACACTCTGCCATCCTGCCACATTCTTTAAGTTAAGATCAGGAATAGTGGCCTTGCATGTTATTAACTACATTTTCTTTAGGTTAAGCAGTGAATCTTTGTAAGATAGAATGGGTGAAGATAGCAAGCAGATTCTAAATGTCTAAAATCTGTGCTCCATTAACTTTCAGTCAGCTGACAGAGTAGAAAGAAGATACTAGAACATTAGAAAATCAACCGTGTCCATCAGAATTCTGCCCATACGGAACATGCTGGGAAACAGAAAAAAAAAAAAACAACATTACCTCAATCAACCACTTGTCTGAGTGAGGATGCCTGGAGTATTGGGGGCTTGCCACAAAAAAAGGGAAGGTAATGTAGTGGTCTGAAGAAAGGTAATGGATTGTTTAGAACTGAAAAGTAAAGGTAGTATCTCTGAGAAATATAAATCATATTAATTCCTTAACAGAGGATGGATATTTAGCAAAAGCGCAGTGAAAGTTGCAAGAGAACTAACATCTGGGTTCCTGTCTGACTCCACCTCCACAACAATAAGGATCTTTTGCTATTCAGGATTTGGACGCAATGCAGGGGCTAATGCCAGAGGAGACAGCTGCAGAGTCCTGAGAAGGCAGTGAGTGAGTAAATTCACATCTTCACTTAAAAGTTTTCTGGCTGCTTGTTCAGGTTCCTGTATCTCTGGAGAAACATCCAAAATGACAGTCCTCCACTGCGTTCATGGGGCTTGCATGCTGAGATATAAAAGTGCTATAACCTCTATTCCTCTGAAGACCTGGAATGTGCAGCTTATTTGGTTGCCAGGGCCTGACTCTGGGGGCTCCCATACCACCATCTGCATGGAAGCTTTCCCAAGGGGTTGAATACAGACTTCTTCCCAGGCAAATATAAAATTACACTTCATAGAAAAGTGTAATTCTGGGAGAAACTCACTGTTACTTGGCATGGTAGCAAATGGTTGCCTGCACCAGGTAGGGAAATTGGGCATAGAAGGAAAGACCACTACATGGACTCTGCTATTTCCATCAATTACTCTTTGACTCCCACACAGAGATTCACACAGGGTGTTCAGGTAATTAGGCAGTTCATACAAGACTTCATCTAAAGCCTGGCCACCAGCACTCCTTTGCTTCATCCTTCCATCATGACACTAAAGCAATGTCTCCCTCTCAATGCTTGGCCAATACAAATATCTGTATCTATTTCAAATCACTAAGGGTTGTGGAACTAGATCATGACATGACGTTACTGACTGTCATTTCAGAAAGCAAGTGCAGAGTTGTTACTGAAATGAGGTTTGCAGAGTGCAATGACTAAAATGTAGAGAACACTTTGACAAAGAAGGTGCAGGATAATGTGTAATTCATGATTTTTTCTTATTGAGCGGGCAGATTTATAAACTAATGTTTACAAATTGTTCCTCTTACTGGGAATTAACAGTGCTCCTGGCATCCTTCGCAAAATAACAGTGCACAAAAATGTGAAGTAACAGAAGAATTTGATTGTGGAACACTAGCAATACCTCATATTAAATTCTCCACATGACAAATCAGTCCCTGTGGTTAGAAACAGGTGTGGCATTCAGAAATTCAGTTTCTGCATTGCCATAGTAGTCAAGGTAGTAAGTTAATTCTCTATTTGGGTGCCAACTTCCACAAGAAACAAAGTACTATTCCACTGAATTTATGTAACACTTTTTTTTTCCCTTAAAGTGCTTTCAAATAATTTGAAAACAGGGGAGAAAAGGTTCATGATGTTATTTTTTTTAACTCTCAGACATGTGAAATATATATATACAGACATGAACCTCGAGTCAAATGCATGTATCTGACTCGTTCCACATAAGTCCAACTTCTAATGTGTCTCTTATAAAAAATAAGACTGAATGACAGTCTTTGTTATAAATAGCATATATTTATTTACTTACTTACTTTCTTACTTACTTACATGGAATGACTACTCTGGCCATATTTATTGTCAGATTGGCTACAGTGACAGTCCATTCTCCACATTTTCTTCTTCCTTTATTGTGTTCCCATTAAATTTTAAAGTCTGACAAGATTCTGTTGATTTCTTATGTAACAACAGAAGGTGAGAGGACAGCATCAACTACGGTTAATTCAAGCAATGGAAGGAATAATCTTAAAGAAGATACGGAACTGCAACCAGGACACTGCTTCACAGCCTCATGAAAGAGCCTGCTTAAAATGTGTGGTTGGTACAAATGCCAAATAGCTTCCTTTTTTTTTTAATAGC
>JAOXXN010000364.1:28358747-28371076 GCA_026770055.1 Myrmophylax atrothorax
TACTTCTAACAGCTTTAATATAATCCACAATATTAGACATTCCAGATATGAAAGAACAGATGTTACAGATTTTAACTGAATTTGAGACAGTGAAGGACGGACTGATCTCTTTCAACTTCTGGTGTCAGTATTACGAGTACCTTTGTTGCTAGCTGGTCACTTCTTCATTAGCTCTTCTGCAGATCCTTACTCTTATTTCACTTTTTCCTTAAACAGGGTCCAAAAGCTTCTGCCAAAACCACCACAAATTATGCCTTAACTGATACTAGGTGCTCTGAGAGTACTTATGCAGCAGTAATTTTTGCTGAGCCCCTAAGCTCAATGTACCACTTGCACAATTAAACCACTCTCCAACGGTTCAGAGCCTCTCTTTGCCTAAAATAATAGAAATAGATCTATCTGCATACATTATGTATCAGCTGCACTTCAGCATGGCGTTTCACATTGACTTAACATTAACACAGCAAGGGACACTTCTTTTGTGTTCTGCATGCTGCACAAAGTTTCAGCGGCAACGCCAGCACTGTACTTTACTCTGAAAAAATAACACACTATTGAAAAGACCTAATGTCTTCTGTTTCTCTCTCATTGGTGGTTTCAATTTGCCTCTGACAGCCAGATTAAAAGACAATAGCTGGTTAAACCCCTCACCTCTATGAAGCCATAATTCTAATACCGTTATCTACCAAAAGTAACCCTATGGAATCTGGACTGATTACTCCGACAGGGCAGTATGTATCTGTTGGGCTTAGGTTTTGAATGTAAGCATCCCAAGGCAAAGAACACTTTTGACTTTATATTTGAAAACTGATCCAAATTTTTAAATAGTAAATACTCTGGTTTGACTGTTTTGGAAGCCTAATAGATGCATAACCTTTGCAAATACAAGATCTAAATAAGCAAAGAATCTAATCTACGCTTTCATGCAGTTGAAATGTCTCATTGTGTTTATGACAACTAAGATTTACAAGACAAGGCCTCTAATTAGTATAAATAATATTCAATTATATAAAAATTAGATATAAACAAAGTAGATGACCAATGTGGATCTTACTCAGTTTATCTGAGATTTCACCATCAGCTCACATTCTGTTTCAGATACCCAGAAAAAGGTATCACTTTAGCCACTTGCAAGAAGAAAAGATTTCCCAGAAGCACTGTATCCGAAATAATGGTATTTGTCATGTTAAAAAAGACAGAAGGAAAATTTCTGTTGAGTATTCCTGAACTTTCCATTATCAGAAGTATAGCATGGGAAGGAAATTACCTTAAACTCTCACAGGAAACAATGGTAAGGAAAAGATAATCAAAATAGAGGAGGAATAGTGAATGTGCAGTATAAAAGACTGTCATTTCACTACCCAACTCTAGCTCTAAAAGTCTCATTCATCTATGCCAAGGAATCACAGATAAA
Source organism: Myrmophylax atrothorax (assembly GCA_026770055.1). Lineage (NCBI taxonomy): Eukaryota > Metazoa > Chordata > Aves > Passeriformes > Thamnophilidae > Myrmophylax > Myrmophylax atrothorax. Next base: position 28,360,162 of record JAOXXN010000364.1, read on the forward strand.
AATAGGAGCATTTTATTAGCCATCCAAAATGAACTATAACGTTCATTTTATGTACATAATCTTTATTAGAGCAATACACATATTACTCGTGTAATTCTGTCAGTTAGGGCAAAGCTACAAATCTGCCAGGTGCTACTGTGAAAAATACAAAGTGGGAAGTTGCACTGAAAATGTTATAAGTGAATAGTGATGGCTACACTTGGTGAACAAAGATTTGGGCAGGGCTCTCCCCACGTGGGTGTGTCCTTCCAGCCTGTGCAGTGGATATTTTAGGTGAGGCACAGCAGGCGCAGAACTGGCCCCACCGTTTAACTCCTAAGGTCCATTTGCCACGGCCGAGCAAGCTTGGACAGGGACAGGGAAGTCCTCAGGATTAGAACTTACAGCCCGCGGTATTCCCAGGAGGTCTTCCATCCAAGTACTAACCAGGCCTGACCCTGCTTATCTTCCAAGATCTGACGGGATCGGGTGTCAGGGTGGCATTTAACGGCCTAAAAGTGAATAGTAAGCAGTAATAGGGACAAGCTGAGAGAGGAAAGAAACAGTGGGACAAGGAAAGCCTTAAAACCAGATAGTAATAATCAGAATAAAAAAACCCAACAGCTCTAAATAACAGTACAGACATGTAAGCATCAACTACCCTTAGACCTGTGCAGGCATTCACTAATGATTAACTAGACAAAGTATTAGAGACTCTTAAATTCAGACCTAAGTTATGCAGTTTAATATTGCATTTCAATAGCTTTTCTGACCTGACATATTACTTCTCTCTATTCCCTTTGACTCAGCTGCTGAATCATGGACCTCGTCACAACACAAATTAAGTAAAAGAACAATGTGTAACTTCAATAGAGAATGAGGCTGGTAAACACAGCTATTCATCCTTGCAGCCTTCTCCCTTCCACTCTTTGCTTATTCGACAGTCCAACCAAAAATATTACACACGCATGCGCATAAATGTACACATGTGTGCATATTACAAGCTTGATGCAATAAGAAATATGTTAATTTACTCAGCTCTGCAAGGCACATTTGGTGAGTGTGGATTAGCTAAAATAACAGGGTGGAAAAGCTGGGGTAAGCAGGCTGAAGCCCTGTGTGTGGCCAAGGCAGCGGGAAGCAAGGCAGAGAGAAAGAGAATGAACCCAACAACACAACAGTGGAACAGGCAGCTGGCCTGAGATGCTAATTCAGCGCTTTAACAAATCAATGCCACTTGAAAAGTACAATGCGAGCCCTCACTGGGTAGATGTCAGGGGACTGAGAAAATGCATTCTCAAGTATTTCACATTAAGAGGGAATAATGTGTTAATTTATAACTCTTCACCCTATACACTTGGATTATCCATCTGTGTCAGTGATTTGACTTCTTAAATTTATCAAAAACATGCGCAAAGGGAGGCATCTCATCTTCTGCTAAAGCACTGGGAAATGGTGATTCAGAAACAGCCTGCCCTACTTCGTTGTTGGGTTGACGGCTGGAGGGGTTTATTTCCTGTTCTCTTTTTTTTTTTTTTCCTTTGGACCCTTTGGTCAAATGAAGACCTTGCCTTAGTGGTGGCTGATTGCATTAGGTACCATCCGTCAAAAGTGACACCACAGAGCGGCAAAATCTTGAATCAGCAACCTGAGATGCCATCACTGGAATTTAGTTTAAGGAAACTTAGCAAAATCCCTCTGCACATCTAGCAGAAGAGAATCTGCCATGATTAAAATGCTGTTCTAAATGCCAGCTGAGATCTACAGATGCTATCTACTGAAATATGAACGACAGGAGGCTGAGCAGAGAGATGTAAGTTGGTTTTATTTTGAGATGGCATGTATGTATAAGGAGTTTCTACTCAAACTTGAAGTGGAACCGTAGTAAGAAAAGCATTACTAATCATCTTGAGGTCAGATTCTTGAAACTGTTTCTTAACAAAAACAGTGTTTGTTTTACCTATCTAGACAGCACCATTTCATATGCATAAAGAATTGAATGTCAGTACAGAAAACACTAATCAAACCTCAATTGCTTTTGCTTGGAAAAGATGTCTCTTTCACAATTTAACCTTATTGGTTAACTTTTCATTCATTTAAGGTGTGAATTTACCTGCATGAGAACGATGTCCATTGAACATGTATGTCCATCGTGGACAGCACCAGTGCACCTTGCCATCTAGGTATCTTCATTATAATACAGAGAAGCAAAATCCAAAGGAGCATTAGGGATAACCTATACTAATTAGAATCAGCTTAGTAATATTTAAAGCAAAGATATAGTGCTTACTGATCAGCTTCAGTCCCCCATCTGTTGGTTAGGTACTAAGAAATGAAACAAAATTTAGGAAAATAATTTCTAAAAATTCCTGGAAAGCATAAGTGGCTTTCACCATTTTGGATTAAATTAAAAAGGTGTGGACAACTTTCTAGGTGCTTGCATAATTACTATTTTTATTTCATTGTATTTGTAGTACACAACGCCTACATTTTTATAGGAATTTTTTTTTTGGTCAATTATAAAATTGCAATAGAAACAGACACTCTTATTTTCAGAACATTCATATGTAAATAATATGCTGATGAATGGAAATTAGATGCTATGGATGATACATAAGTATCCACATCTAGTAAAAGTAAATGCTACTTCACTGAAACAGACTTTAGTACTACTGCTTTTGCCATCCTCTACTTCCCTAGTATGGGCAGGTACAACACAAGCTGAGGGTAGATGGACTTTCAGGGGGCTTTAGATGGCTGTGAAATTAACCTGAAGAAACACACACAAGCTGGAAAATAAATCTGGTTTTGACAGGAAAGTGTTTTGTAATTTCATGCTCTCACATGCGTGCGTGCTTTGTCTTTGCTTTCTGGTTATTTTTTTAAAAACAAAGGACTTGGAAATACATATTTTCTTTTCCATGAAGAATGCAAAATGATTTTCTTTCAAAACAGAAACCCTTAAGGAGCACTTCATATTTTTGGCACTGTGCACCTCTTTTCCTTCCCTTTGCATGAAACCTTAAGAAGGATAAAACACGCATGCTTCATAGGCATGTTTAAAACTCCCTCAGGGGGGCCTTTAGGTCTGTTTATTAATTATAACCCAGAAAGGTACCACATATATGCCCTGATTGCAGAAAGTGTGCATCACAGCCTCTCACACAAATTTCTCTTCCTGTCTGTCCCATCCAGACTTCTCCCTCATATAAGCTATCCATTCTTACCATTATAGTACATTTAATCCCCCTCTGCTACTCCCCTCCCCCCTCCCCCCTTTCTGGACTCACCTAAGGGGTTAAAAGACTAGAGTACATTTGTGACTTGTCAGTGACATATAATACCCAGGTCCTTCATGCAATCAACTTTTACTTGACATGTATTTGCTCATCACAGGACCCGCATTACTACTGGGAAAATGAAGAAAAACCTAAATTAACACTTGACATTCAATATGGTCAAGTCCTTAATTGGCTGGGCTTCCTGAGAAAGCAATTTTCTATTCCCCAAACTGTTCGTGTGTCATGTGTGGAGTGCAGCTCTTGGCCATCACTGCTGTCCCTCGCTCACTCTAATGAGAGCAGATGAATTAGTGCTACGTGACACGATTTTAGCAGGGCTCCCTCATTCCCTCCCCCCAGTCCTTTTCCTCTGTTAGTGACAGCTGTGTGGCGGGGGGTGGGGACAAGGACACTAAGAAATGCCAATTCAAATAGTTTTGTCAAGACCAAATATTTTTGAAATATGAAATGTTTTCTTGATATTGCTGGAACCTTGAAATTTAGAAGTAATAGGAATGGAAAAGGAAATGCGGAGGCATAAAGATACAAGAAATTAGCTGAGTTTGCCTGGATACGAATTAACTTCTAGCATCTCTCCCATCTCTCTATTAACCTGTAGCAATCTAATTAAAATGGAAATTTCCTACACTGGAAAAGTAATTTAAAAATGTTTACAGAGTTTCTGGCTAGATTAAGTTGCATTTTTTTTCATTTATATTTCATGTAAATAAAAAAATCACTTCCACAGCCTGCTTCCCTGTGACAAAGATCAGGTACTACAAAAGAACATTTTTGTGTCCTGTTTGGAAACGACAATCCTGACACTCAGTTTATTTTTAGTATACAGAAAATTTCTCTCATCCAGGATGCTACTGCTTACTTTGCAACATAATGTTAAATTCTAATAATGGCTTAAATCTTTGAACACCAATGGAAATCCCATAAAGAGTTCAAGTATTTCCTGAGTGTTTTCTGACTTAGGGGAACATGCAATTTCTATCACTAACATAAAAATAAAACAAAACAATGTACAAAACCTAAAATTTCAGCTGCTATCAAAGATAATAAATCAAGAATAACGGAGACTAAGGAAACAAGACATTCAAAATATTTAAATTTGCCACCAAAAAAAATGAAGTGTATACACAGCAGGACATCTATTACTGAAAAATGCACAAATGACTACAAAATATTTCAATACACAATATTTACACAATGTAATATGTGATCACTTTCACTTGACTTCTTAAATGTAACAGAAAAAGCAACGTGTATGTCATGTATTGTGAATTAACTCTAAAAAAGTCTGGCACTGCACAAACAGTTTAAGCAAAAAATTGTACAAGTTATATTAACAGTATAGATGAACTCGCCTCAGGAAGTGCCCTTGTCTCAGATAAAACAAAAAGAGTAGTTTTGCAATCTGCAAGTTCTCTCCAAATTTGAACCTGGCCTTGTAAAGTTACATTACTTTGGTAATATAACAAACAAGTGCAGACTGTTAGTAAGAGGAAACAGTAAATATAGCATTTTTGCTGCAAAATACCTTCACAAACATGCATTACCCAAAACACAAACAAGACTTTTCACTGTATGTTTTCTGCACCTGTATCAAAGGTGTGCTGATTTTTCTGGCTATGGTTGCAAATATTTCCATAAACTAACAACAGTGTTTAAAGCCTCGCCTTTTCCTATTTGCTTTTAAAACATCATTTAGTGATTACAGTGCTTTCAAACTACACAAAGAGAACACATACAGCTTTGGACATGAATTTCTAGAAGGCTTTAAATGTTCCTCTTTGTCAGGTTCTGAAATATGCCCTCAAAATACAATAAAAGCTCCAAAAGGCAACTATGATAAAAAAATTAAAATATCAGTCATACTCAGTGTTACATCTTCACAGAAAAGAACCCCACCGAACTGAATCAGACCACCGATCATACCTGTATCAGCAGAATGCTAAACTCCAGAGCACTTCACTGACAACAAACAACTCCACATTTGAAGCACTTGTTGGTGAGGAGACAAGTGGTTAAGGTTTTCTTTTAGAACAAAACTCAAAGTTTACTCCTATATTTTTTTCATGTAACAAGTACTGTAGCGGAAGCATCCTCAAGAAACAAAGGGCATAGTGATCTCACTAATAGTGTTGTGGTGACCTTTGAGACACTGACTAGTCTGTCAAGCACCATCTGTGATATGTACAGCATAGTTAAGAGGAGGAATATTATCTGGCCTAGAAATTGAAGAGCCATTTCAGTGTTAAAAAGATTATGAACTGAATTCACTGGACTTGTACAACTTGAGCATCTGAGTGCCGCAGGTCAAGAAAGTCTTCTACTTCACAGGATAGGATCCAAGAATTATGCTGAATATATGGCACCTTTCATCTTAAATTCATTCTGAGTTTTGTAAAACTAAAATCAAAGAAGTATTGTACCACAAATCACCTTCCGTATTGGCAGAATCACCTCTGCTGTTGACAGAGATCACAGATACAGTAAAAGTCCTGGGAAACACAGGACTACAGCTTAATCAAACAAAAAGACATGCATTAAAAATGGCTTAGCTTTCCCTAAAAATGTTAATTCTACTCTGTGTACGATATGCAGCACCAACATGCTGATTCACTGTGCTCAGATTTTAATCATGCATCCCCTTTCACATTGCTGGATGAGAAGCAGAAATGACGGCAAATAATGGGTCAGAGGAACTACTTGCTGCTAAACTGGAAAACTCCTTTCCTTACTGCCTACAGTAAAACAGGCCATTAAGAGTTGCTTTTTGATTAAAAAACAAGTAAGTAATTTCAACTACGGCAAAGTGACATGTTTTAACTTGACTTTTTTTTAAGGATGAGTACCCTGTGAAGCTCATGAAAGAGTGAAGAGATTCACTGGAACATTAAGATTAACCATACATACTCAATGCCACTGTCACTCCTGTGCAAAACACGTCAACCCGGAAATATCTGACTCAACAGCCCTAAGGTTATTTAGAATAGAAAGTGAGATTTTTACATTTCGCTTTGATGCCATGAAAGCAGCTGCATTAAGTTCTTTCAGTGTTTTTTTAAACCAAAATAAAATGTTTGTTCTGTGTTTTAAAAGTTTCTCTGCAAATGTGTGCCACCCACCCAGTCAGTAATAGCTTACATTCACCATTTTCAGAAAAGATAAACACAGCAGAGAAGGAAATGATAACATAAAAACAGCCTGGCACATGAAATGAGGAAAAGCATGGTAGAGTATCTGGCAAGACAAAGCACATAATTGTTATTTTATGAAAATTAATAGCATCTCAAATTATACTCCCATTCCAGTACTCACCCAATATCACCTCCAAATTTAAGGTATTTTATCTAATTCCCAGTTGAGAGGTTTCTAGAAGTGGTAAGTCACAGCTGTATTGACAATGAACTTCTTGAACACAGAATACCATCACACTGACATACTTTGCAGATGCTTCTTTACAAGTAGCACCAGTCACTTGATTTGAAAAACCTAACCTATCTGTAAAATAAACTGATAATCTCCAACCTTTTATCCAGTTAAAGTCTTTATAGTTCTGGAAACACACCAACACATTATTATGTTTATGCCAAACTTACCTGCATTTTGATTGAAATTTGACAGTGAACTCAATTTAATTCAGTGCTACCTCAGACACTGCTGAGAACAGACCAGACTTACCCATCATTTTAAGTAGCTAGTCTTTCTTTTGTTTTCCCATAGAAATCTATAACACAGATGCCTTCAATTTAAAAGACAAACTAATTAAAACTACCTGTTCTGCTGAAAAATGTTGGCGTTATGTTGATACCTAACTTACCTGGAGAACTTAAATTACGAATGGAACTATCTTTCCTTGAAAGGACAACAGACCAAAAAGCACTGGATGTCACATTCTGCAAACAGCTAAATGATGCTTCTTTATAGCAGATATCAGAATTTGCTTTGATACACCTTGTTTCAGAAAACTGTACTCTTCCGGCACTTTTCATCAGTCAAAAAAATTACAATTTCCTATGGAGGCAGTTGACTGCATATGTAAATCAGCAGTACACTGTCCTTGACTGTATGGAAATTACAGCAAGGCTGCAACATTTGCACAGTAACTTCACTTCTGAAGACTGCAAACATTTCATCCTGTTCTGAAGATGCCATTTTAAATTCTTGCTGGAGCTAGAAACATTGGCTTCAACTGGAAAAACCAATGACCAAATCTAGTACTTTTATCATTACCTTAATAATTACAGCAATCACTGAGGTTTTACCTTCACAAAGACTGTGACTTTTCAGACTACAGCTGTCTAATACAATAATGCTGACTTCCGTCTCATGTTTTGAGTGGCTTTATGATAGTCAATGACTATCATAAGTAAAACTTAGTGCAAAGCTCTTGCAGCGCAGCACTGTTTCTAACAGAGCTGACCAGCAGCCATATATCACTCCAATTATGAATCAGGGACCACATTTCTACTAACTATATTACAATAAGCTGACTCAAAAGCTTACATTGTAATTCAGCTAGAATCTTTTAAATCCTTGCTTTGGCTTTTAATATTGTAAACTATAGGAATTTGTATGCTTTTGGGGCCACGAATGCCTAAATTTGCAGACGTCAATTTCTGTATCTACATTATGGTAAAAGAAGAAGAAATATCTTGAATTCAAGTGTAAATAATATAATGAATAAGATTAATATTTTTAAAAAAACATGAATTAACATATTTTATTTGGTACTTTGGAACCATGCAGTTCTTTTCAGTGAGTCTCAGAGACCATAAATGGTTAATAATGGATATTATTCATAATTCAAAATGAGGTTATTTATCAATCAATTAATGCTTAAAAACGTAGAGATGTTATGTATATTAGCTACCTGAATGATTACAGGCAATAACAGAAAAATGCATTTAGAGTAGATAAAGTAAGATACTTTCATGAAATTATTTAGGACTTGGATCAGTTTAAAGACTGCAGTTAGCTTCAAGAGAAATATTTTCCAAATAGAGTGCTGTCATTTTCTATAGGTATGTCCAAGCTCTGTGTTGTGGTGTTACATAGATACACTATTTATGTACTTGATTCATTAAAAAAATTATTTACAAGGATGCTGTATGATTGCAATGTTGATTTTTTTCTGCATGGAGCGTGTTGTAACTCTAATTCAAAGCAGAAAGAAAGAAAGGGTTACAGAATGCACAAAAAGCACGTAGACTAGATTCAGACTGGCACACAGTGTGTGATAAAAATCAAATATGGAACATAATGGGACATATGGAAACATATCTTTTGTGCAGGGAAGGATGAATCACAAGTTCACAGCTGGAATTTATGTGGATCCTTATTTAGTGGAGCATCTGTAGCCACTGTTTAGCTACATTCCCACATCAACAACAAAACGGTGCCACAGAAGAGAACACATGCATCAAGCTCCAGCTGGTATCTGCGCCCACCACTCCTTTCTTTTCCCTGAAGCCACATTTAGTCAGTTTTCTTTTTACAGTTTGTAGGTGTATAAACATGAATAGCAAGTCAGTGGATAGAAACAAAATGCCATACCTGACCACTGCTGAATTTTGGATGGGATAGGAACAGGGTATAGAAGAGACAGGTTCAGAAAAAAACCTCAGTCATTTAAAATCAGTCTCATATCTATAGTGCTACTTTATGCATGTACATATTTATGTTCTTTACAAACTTTACATGCTAGAAAAGTTTTATTTTAGTTTGGTATCATTAAAAAAGGCTTTTAAAAATGTAAGTTAAAAAATAATATGGAAACAAATTTATATAGGTCTGTTTGTAGAAAACCAAATTTCAACTTCCTATTTATTAAATTGCATACAGATTGAATTACTTCAACATTTTCATACCTGACTTTTAGCTCATCAACAGTAGCAAAAAGCAAAATAAGCATGTGGAGAAACACATAATATCATGTCTAAGAAACTTTCATGCAAAAGATACATAAATACCACCTAAGATGTGTAAAGTGAGGCTAGTTTTGTTTTGGGGATTTGTGAGGGTTCACTTTTCAATACCATTGCAGTCTACACTGAGTTAAATAATTTCTGTCCACTGTTTTCTGAAGGATTTCATAAATTACAAAATAGATTAAGAAAATATATATTTTTATGCAAAATTAAAATTACATTTTAAAGTTAAAAAATGTCCTGCACTGAGTTATCAGAGGATTATTTTTTTAACCAGCCAGCATATACCGGTTTTTCCTAAGTGTATAAATAAAATTTGGAAGAATCTAGACTTTAAATGTCATGCTTTTACAAATATTGCCTTCTTTGAAACTAGAGAACAATGCTCCAATCACTTCCCCAAATTTTACTTCTACAGTTATTTCTTCATTTAATATTTAATGTGCTCCATCACAGAACAAGCAAAACATGAATTACCTCTTCCTGAGGAAAGACTGTAAGAAAAGCCATCACACCACTGTTGTGACTATAGACTACACTTGTGTTGATTTCAGTGAGAAAAGAATCATGCACTTAAATTATAATTTTCTAGGGTTGTAAAGTACTGGTTTTCCACAGAAACCTTTTGTATAGGCAGAAGACTTTGAGATACTTTGAGTTTGACCTGTAATAGTGTACCAACAGGCTCAGTAACTCAAACAAGTTTTTGCAACAGAAAAATAGATAGAAATTATTTTAACTAAATTGTCAGTTAAGTTTGATGATGTAGGAAAATTACTAACCATTTTATTATTGTCTGAGCATTTTCCATGTTCTTGTTCATATTCTAAACCCCAGCTGTTACATCTCTTCTTAGACAATCAGACTGAGAAGCTGCTAGTGAAACTACCGTCATTAAGAAAATCTACTAATATGTACCTATTTCATCTTTTTTCTCAATTTTTAAAGAAAACAAAAAATGCCACTTTACAATTATTGCTATGCCAAAATTGGAAAAGCATTTTCATTTATCTGAAAATTCATGTGTCATCAGAGAGATTGTACATTTGTCAAGTTCTTGTAAATAACATCTCTGGATTCCTTAAATACTATTTAATATTGCAGCTTATGGAACAAATTTTTCTTTTTAAATATTTAGAGGATGAGAATGTCTTCAAAATGCTCTATAAAAAAGTTAAAAAATATGAATTTCCAACTAAATTTGAATGTTTCACTAGTCTTTCTTATTTAACCCTGCAAAGAAAAATCAACATCTCAGTAGATTCTGGAGCTATATTTTAGGAGATCTTTCAAAATAGTACAATAATATATTCCATTTGGATTACTTTGTCTTTTGGGATTAAAATTATTTTGTATTCCAGGAGGAGAAAAGCAAAGCAGGGATAGACTGGAAATTATACACTGGAAACAACACGGCCAGTCACATATATATTATAATTTAAAACAGTGTGTACTATTCAGCTATCACTACTCTAGTAGAAATATACCAATTTTTAAGATTAGAATAATTAGAAGAAAATATAATAAGTAAAATCTATGACAATGAGATCCGATGACAGACAGACAGATGTCATATCTTATTTCTACACCTGAACAAAAACATATATGGTGGGTTGAGGCTTTTTTTCCTAGCTGAAAGGAAGTGATGGATAGACTCCATGTTAAAATTTCTTTTTCTTTAACAATCTGATCATTTGTTCTCATTCTCTTTCT
>JAOXXN010000364.1:28371176-28381176 GCA_026770055.1 Myrmophylax atrothorax
TTCCCCCCTCCACCCTGAACTGAACTTCAGCATTGCATTAACAATGGACTAGTGGATAGGAGGATCTATTATAATGAGTAACTCACTGCATAAGGTTCTTCCTTTGCAATATGCTCCACCTGCATGAAGACAGTGTTTTGGTGTGCTGGCTGCTGCTGTAACCAGTTTTCTCCCAGATATCAATGAAGCTGTGCATACATTCTATTTTTTTATGCAAACTATGGCTTTGGAGAGGTTATGCCTCAACACCATTGCATTAATAAGCAGGCAATCTGCGAAATAAATAACATATTAATATCATTAATCACCTCTCATATTGTTTGCAGAACATAACACTGTTAAGTATGGGGCATTTCTTTATGGCATTCTGCATGAATATGCAGCAACCCATCTGAGTAAATCTCTTTTGGGGGAAATTTGTAAAAAGAGCACTTCTCTTGCTATCTTTAAGCACACTAGCAATTAAAGAGTGAGCTGTTTCATGAAACTGTTTGTACACCAGTGTTCAGGTAACACTTGACGAACATGGTAATTCAGAAAACAGATTTCTGTCTAAGGCTTTGAATGCTTAAAAACCCTCACCCTACCTCAAATCCTGAAAAAAACTCTATAAATAAGACACATTATTTAATCTTGGACACAACATAAAATCCCTACAATTTGCAGCACAGAAGATAAAGTTCCTACACAGCTGTTACATTTTTCGTGGTTTAGAAACAGTAAGTCAGAAGTTGCTTTTGCTTTTCATACCTGCTTTCCACAACCGCTTCTTTGGCGCATTCTAATTTAAAAGAAAAACTAATATTAGATAAAGCAACACATAATTTGACAGCCTACCAGTTTTAAATTCTGACAGGGTCAATAAAATGAGAGCTTGCAGGAGTCCCAGATGAGGAACACTTTCATGAATGCCTCCATTGTGTAAACTCTCCGTATATCCTGCCTGCAAATGACAGTCATATGCCACCAGCTGCAGGAGGCATTCCAGCAATGTCAACTGCTCTGGGGCATTAAGGCAGGGTAGATGAGTTGGTACTTCTTTATATTTTAACCTGGCTAATGCAAGAGCTGTCACACTTTATTCATTTAACATTTTTCTAAACACTGTGCTGTTTATTTAGAAATATAAGAAAATACATAATTAAAGTCTTGCTAATGGAGCTCCTCATTTTAATAGTAGTTTTATTATATAAAGCCAGCTGGAAATAATTATTTTTTTCCCTGCATACTCTTCATTAGTTTTTACCTCCCTCCTCCCCAAAACATCTATTTCAGATGTTCTTATCAAATTTATGTATTTTAAAAAGTAAACTGTTCAGGGAACAAACAGCTACTAAAAGTTACCATATCAAGTGTGAAAACATGTCCACTACTCAGAAAAACTGTCGCTACAACTTCTGAGGAGAGTGTTTTCCTATGAATGCCATTTTACAAATTGTCATAAAATTTTTTAGAGAATTTCTGCAAGAAAAAAAGGCATATTTCTAATTTAATTGCTTTTAAATAACTCACTGATGTCCAAGCTGACTTAATTTTTATCTCCTAAGTCTGTATGGAAAAAAAAGCATTCAAGTATCCTATGAGTTAAATTCACCCATTTTTCTTGGTATTTATTTCGTCAAATAAACACGTATTTGACATATGGGAATACAAATATAATAATTACTTCTTTTTAAATATTAGCAATGCCTTGGTTAAGAAAGTGTACAAATTAGAGACGAAAGTGAGATCCTTTTCAGCACCTTCAATGTGATAATCCAGGACATCACACATTTTTATCATACTTTTTGCATACAGGCACACTAAATACAAAACACTCAGCTCTCCATGTCAGCACTTACATTCAGCCATCCTTAAAAGGGATTTTTTTCCTTTCTGCCTCTCATCTCTTCCTACAGTCCCTTATAATCAAGAGTACTCTAATTATTCAATTACTATCAAGAAGAGTTTTTCTTTTAATACATGTTCAGATACATACACAGAGAAAGAAAAACTGCAGGGAAAGAAAAATGAGGAAAGACATTAATAAATAAAGGATATCAATAATGATCTATCATACAATGACATTTTGCCGTTGTACTTCCACAGGAGCTGTAACATCTCACAAGACATCCCTCTGAAAGCAGAAATAAAACTGCAGTATAGTACACAAGGTTTTACATTCTGTGCAGGCAAAGGACAATGAATATGCTAAAAGGAAATCAATCTGCATAAAAGGATCTGACAGTAACATCTTCAGGTTTGTTTGGGTTTATATATATATATTTAATGAGAAAACAGAGAAGATAGGACACTTTGGAAAGCCACATTTTTATGTAAAAAAGAATAATTCCTTTCAAAATGCTATTTTATTGATTAAATCACCTTTTATCCTATTGTATCACTACCTTTTCTTTGGAAAAGTTGGCAATTCCAGTTAGCAAGGAGTCGTGTAGACATTTCTTCTCCAATTTATTTCATATTGAATTACTCTGCCCTAATTTCATTCTGAGATTTCTGATTGAAAACATTCAAAACTTCAGAGGCAAACTGAAAACAACCATAATTTTGCACTGACTTCCAGGGTAACCCAGGAAAAACAGCTTTCAGTAACTGATACATAAAATCATACAGAAGTCCATAATGTCTAAAAGCTCACACCTAACCAGAGACTTCAACAGAAAATCTTAATTTCTGGACTGTGATAACCCAGGAATCCAGGTTTAGATTTCTTTAAGAAAGTGCAAAAGCTAATTTTATTTTTAAATTATGTTCATCTCCTTGGTGTACAAAGAATAGAAAAGACTGAAATACACAAGACAAACTTTCTTTACCACAGTAGAATCTTGTCTTGCAAAATACCTGCAAATTTTGCTTCATAAAAGTTAAGCATGCACAGAAACCTTACAGAATTGAGCTCCTGGTTACAGCTTACTCTGAAGGCTAGTACACTCATATCTATGATTCTGTACCTAAACTATATGCTGTCCTTGATGCATGACAGGGCTTCCAATGACATGAATGGAAAACACATGCTCGTATCACAGTGAGAATGTGATCTTTTATATTATATTTTCCTCTCACTGGTACACCAAATGTTGAATTGTTCTGATGAAAAGAACTACTTCAGATGACATTTTCACTCAAACTGTTCAGAGCCAGAAGTATTGCATTTTAAATTTTTTAAAGTTAATGATCTTGAAGAAATACACTATGGAATGCATTGAGAAAGTGCATATGCAGAGGTTCAGATAATCTATCTCTTTTCCTGGAATTCTGGTGAAACAAAGTTTAAAAACAACCACTATAAATAAACAAATTGTGTTCATCAGGTGTGTCTTGCTCTTCCCTGAGTTGCAGTAGGTATCACCAAAAAAAAAAAAAAAAAGGAGAGACATTTACCATGTCACTCAATTTCTTTCATAAGGGGCATATTCCAATATGCACAAGCAGGTAGACTGCAGAACTCATCTCTAATGGCATGTTTTTATTGTGTTCCATTTCCAAATAAACATCACCTAAAATACCACAGTAGGTTTACCTGTCAGTAACAGTAAATTTTAGCCTTAATGACAAGCCCAGTAAAAATTTTCTCCCTTTCCATAAAGCTTCTTAAAGTATCCCTTATTATTCACCTTGCAAGAAGATTGGTGACTTCTCTGTGGTGAACAGGGAAGAATGGCAGGATCATAATCATGACATTTTCTCTTCTGAACTCCCATGTTCTCTAAGTGGTGGATGACACTCTCCTTTCCTTTGCACAAGTGCACAGATATGCATCATCAGTAGAGGATGGGGATGCCGTGGCTTCCCAAGAGAGTCAGAATAGCATCAATGGTACACTGTTGGCAAGTTCACACTGATCAAAGCAATTCTGAGATGCTCACCGTCTGCCCTCTGAAAGACATGGCCTCTCTATGACAGTATATTGGGTGACACAGACATACAAGTGGCACTGTTTTCACTGTCAGGGACTGAAAATAATTTAGAAAACAGTTGTCAAGTATTTCAGTAAAGGGTAGGAGGCATCAGGGCATTACGGTAATGAGCGGGGTGAGCAGCAAAGCAGTACATGCCTGTCCATTGGCTGATGTACAGTCTCTTATTTTGGCCATTTGTTAGACAGAATGATGTTAAGCTAAAGAATTCATTTTGCCTCACTGAAAAACTGTACATAAACACACAGACTAATTTAATAAAAATACTTTTTAAGTTTCCTCTTTTCTACAGGCGAGCAGGGCAAAAAATAAAACCCTTAAATACAGTTTATCTAGAAGATGAAACTATTGTAGCAAAAAGCTGCATTACTGATTCTCTTTCTGATACAGTAACAATAGAATTCTCCCTTTCTTTCTCCTCTTCTCTGTTTCAGCCTTCTCTTTCTTGAGTCAGTATGATTCATCAACTCCTGGGTATCCAAGGAGCCCCAAGTTTGGAAATTCTTCTAAACTGTGAAGGATCCTTAGTCTACAAGGCAAATCCTTTTATAAAAGCACAAGCACTATTGTTTGAGAAAAATAACTGAATGAAGAAAGCTATACACAGCATATGTTTTGAGCATTTCTAGTAAAAAGTAAAAGCTCTTTAAAGCCTTTGTTTCAGATTCTACTTTATGACGGCCGTTCTGTATCAGGGAACAGAGTGTTCCTTTGCAATCAGCGCAGTGTCACAATGACCTGGCAAATGTGAATGCTTTCACTATCACTACAGTCCTTGCAATCTTGCCTCAGCTGTGACCCATTTGCTTTTGCCCCAACTTTACTAAGATGCCTTACTCAGCATCTAATTAGTTAGGGAAGATTTGCCTTGGCTCTTAACCCTGACATCAGAGCACAAAACTGGTGCTGTTTTATACCAAATCTCTTCTGTCATTGCATTAATCAAATCCCTATAAAACTATACATGAATAAGTAATTATTAAAATACAAAATCAAAAAAATAGAAAAAATACACATTTTAAAATATTAAAACCAAGTGCTTATTGCACAATATATTTGAGTATGTGCTTTAATATATGTTTCAGTGCTTCATGAAGGTTTTACAGTTTTTTGCATACATATCTCAAAGTTAAGCAAAGCTCTGACAGCATTAGGACATCATCAACAAAAATATGGAATGCCACAAATATGTTCAAACACTGTTATGTGGATATGTGCAAGATTAGTATGTATAGAGAAGAGTGGGAAACAATTTGCTATGTTTTAGTTCTCCTGTAAATCCTGAACACAGTAAGAGAAGCTATTAAGAAGGATTTTCTACTTTTAATTATGTATCATGCACATAGCCATGTATCTATCATTGTGTATAAACATGTATGTTTAGTTGAATACGCCATACAAAACACACTGCGTTTTTCTCATGTACAGTATTTCCCAGTGCCTATTCGGAGGCATATCAGAAAAAGCAAAAAATTCTTGATGCAAATATTTTTAATTTGCTGAAAGGACCAGTACACATTTAAACCACGCTTTAACAAAATTTCCCCCAAAATTAAAGTAAGTTTCTGAAATAGGACAACATAACCTAATAAAGCTTCTATATTCATACCAGCAAACAAACTTATTCATGAACAACACAAAAAAACAACCAAACAAAAAAAAAACACAAAAAACCAAAAACCCATCTGGGTCAGCTATTCTATAAAATGGTGTAATAAATACATATATAGTTACAAGATACTATGTTTGCTGATGCTTACTCACAAAAGTCATTGTTAACCACCATAAACCACAAAAATGCATTTTAGCAATGTTAATCATCCTCCCAAAATGTTCATAGTAAATCAATGTATGGTATTATAGCTTGTTGTCAAATTAAGTTTGAACTTTTTACATCTACACCTATAGTAAAAGAATAGTTATAGGCTACAGTAAAACAGCTAATTACTTAATAAATGTTGAAATTGCATACAACCTCTATGACCAGCAAGCCAGAAACATTTAAAAAGCTTTCACCTTCAATCCATTACACATTACACTACGCTCCTATTTTTAAATATTGGTTCAATAAACAGTTTATGTACCTATGTCTACATCAATGTTAGGAACTATCAGATGGAAGAATACAAGCGCAGCTCAAAACAGGCAGTGCACATTGTATGCATTTTTATATTTCTGGCAATATTAATGCATATTCCACATATTCTAAGTATTACTTAGTTTTTCTAGGAATAATCATGCATTTATGCAAGCAAAAAAGTTGAATTTACTGTACCATATCTCTCATGAACAGATGCGTCTATATTAATATACATCATTGATTTAATTTTTAGTTTTCTTGGCTTCTCACTCACCTATCTAGAAGTGATTTCTCTGGTGATAACTAACACATCATGCTAATGAGAGAATCTAATGTACAATAGAGAAATGTCACTACTAATAATATTTGCATGAAGTTAAATAAAGCAACTGTAAGAGAATGTCAGACAGTTGTTCTTTAATAAGATACAGTTACAACATGAAATTATGTTGTTAATTTTGTTACATCATTGAGTGAATCCTAAATTACTATATAATGATGAACAGATCCATTTATAATCCTGTATACTGCTTTTTCACTCTCATGTTGAAAATAGATTCTGGAAAGGCTATTACCTTTTTATCTGAAACGGATTAAACATACTTTTTTCTCAATGAAAAGGTAGATGTCTCTGGCATTTTGTGTCACTGTGGGTTACAGCCATTTCTGTTACGGTCTCATTTCTGAAAGGACTTTAAAGCATTTTAGAACATTACAGCCCTTAAGGTAACTGAATGAAGAAAAATGACATTTCTTATTCGAACAAATGCACAAAACATTTATGAAAGTAGACAATCACAAAAGCCTGCTTTTTTTAATCAATCAAGTCCAGACCTTCTTTTCTGTTGTTAACAACTCCTTGCCAGAACTAGAATGGGCAGTGCGTGCCCTGGACTTAACCAGATGAGCATGGAAGAGAAGCCAAGGGTTTCTGCTCATTCTCGACCTGTCACTGATCAAAGTAACCCGAAGAAGCACTCCTTTTTAAAAGTTAAGATTTATGCCCTTTGAGGTTATCAGACATTCTTCTGTATACAGAATGGGATGACCCCTTTCAAGCGAATCACACAGTTTTACATGGACAAAAGGTGCACAGGCAAAACAATGCAGCAAGTGGCCATGTCATAAAATTCTCACAGGTAATTTAGGAGCGTATTCCTCTTCTCTCATCGCACCAAAATCTGTATTTTCTCTGGAATGTGGAGATACCATTTTATTGTGCTCCCATTCTCAAACGAAAATAGTCAAAAAATAAGTAGCATCATACTTGCTCTTAATAGCCCAAACTTGCACAATCAATCCTAATTTTTCTGAGACACATGTCACAATGAAGTTGATTTTCCTTTTATTCTGAGGAAAGTTATTCATTTGTATATTATGCAAAGAGCAGTGCAGTGTAAGTTGAGAGGTAAGAGGAGGGAGGGTTTGCAAGGTTTTGGTTTGTTCTAAAAGATTCTTCTTGCCATGCTTCAATCTTTCCACTAAAAAAACTGCTTGAGACTAAGTTCAAGCTCCAAGGAAAAGTGATAGGGCTCCGAGTTTGTTTGCTTCTAAAAACATGTGGAAAACCAACATTACACTTAGAAACTTCTAAAAAAGAGAGATGTCTCTAGCATTACTATGTATAGCTGGAAAAGTTTCATTAAACACTTCTTTCAAACCATGCCAAACTTTGCTGCAAGTTATGTGCATTTCATAACTTTATGTTATTTGTGCTCATGAAAACAATTTTTCTTAAAGCATATGAGAAATTGTAAAAATACTTACATTTCCAGAAGGTGGATTGAAAATAATTAACTAGCAAATGAATGAAAATAGATAACAGAAAACAATATTCAAGATTTTAGTAATTTATAAAGAAACACTGGCACTTAGACACAAATTTGCAGCTGCACTTGCACACAGTATGTGCAAGCTAGCAAGTTATAACAGCCTTAACAAATCACAAATATGAGACAAAATGTTAAAGAGGAGAAAAATGCATTTGGGCAAAATAACTTACCCTCCTCTTAGAAGCATGATGAAAGCATGTGTGGACTGAATATGTTTAGCACATGATAAAACAAACAAAATATGATAAGGATATTAACAAGTGTGCAAATGCATCAAGAATAGACTTTTAAGAAATAAATCTGTTCCATGTTGTTATCACCTTTGCAGTGCTACTATGTGTGTATACCAATTCACATCAATGTAGTATCCACCACACATTTTGTCATTTAGTACATTATTTCTCACTTTCTATACACAGTACAACATGAGCATGCATGTTCAATAATCTACAAAATCCGGTTAATACTCAAGAACTAGTACATTAAACACATTATTTAAAAAGGAAGATAGCAACCAAAAAGCCTAGCTTATATGTATAAATCTTTGGCTTGGTTTAATTAGCTAGTTGTCTCAAATTATTTGACCCCCTTACACACTGTGATGCTCTTGTATTTAGTTTTGTTTCCTTTCTTTGTCAGTGTTGAATATTTTTTAATATTTCGGAGATCACATAGTATAAATGCATTAAAAAAGATTTAATACTACACAGGCGATCTAATACTAAATAGCCAATCTAATACTATCTATGTGGTTCAATTGTCATTTATCAATTGACTGATATCTTAACTCTTTTGTGGCTGAAATGGAAAGAACCTTTCCCCAACCCTTAAAATTTAATCCCACTTCTTGATAAAAGAATACAGCAGTTAATTCAAATAACTGCTTTCTTTGCCATTGCCCAGTATCAATATACCCAAATACGTTATGTATCATACACACACCTACAGCTGATAATGTTTGTAAGCAGTGTGGTAGCAACTCACACTTTCTAGTGCTAAGCAGTGTTTTTGAAATGTGCATCTCTACCAGGAAATGAACTTTTTTTTTTACTTTCAGGAATGGGAAATTTAACAGAGTTGCTTACTTGCCTTATGTTGATTACATTCTATACCAGCATACTGTATCAGCAGTAATCAGGGTCCCTCTACAGGATATATCAAAATATTCCTTATTCAAATGTCTTCGTCCTGTCCTGAGCTATACTATTTAACTGGTCATCCACAGACAACCGCTATTGGTTATTAACTATCTGCTTTGGAGTTTTTCTTGGCTTTTAAGTTTGGTTTTTTAAAATTAAATTATTGTTTTATGGCCAGTATTCAAGCATGCTTTGTTAAACTATAAAAATCTAATTACTTTCCCTCTCTTTTCTTACAGTACAACTCCTCTCAGGTAAATGACTTAATTCATCTTATGTCCAACAATAAGTAAAAGTCTAACATTAATATACAAATTTACTAACTCCTCTTTTGGCTAACACAGTATTTCAATTATTATTCATCAGTGTCAGACCATAGTTTGAAACTAGTTTTCAGAAGGACAAAACATCCCTGTAGGGAGTCACCCTGTTAAAAACCTCCAGGTTGAACATCCCTCCCCTGCTTGAGCCCCATGCAAGCTGAAAGTTTCTCCCTTTCTTTATTTTTTCCCCATTAATTTTTTTCCCCTTTCCCTTTACCCAGAAGAGCCAAGCAATTGTGCAAAATTAGCTATAACACACAAGGCGCGTATCACCAAGTGCATGGTACAGAGACACTGGCTCCTGTGATGAATTATCAGTTATAACTGGCCTTGCAGTAACATTTTCGCTTTCCCGTCAGAACCGGCATACCAAGCTGCCTTAAACGCGGCCCCCGGTAAAGGAGCAGCTCTGGGGAGGACGCCAAGGCTCAGCTCCGCAGAGAGAGGGGGAGCGAGAGAGGGAGCAAGCGGAGAGAGGTAGCGGGAGAAAAGAGACCCGAGGACTGAAACTGTCTCCTCTAACGACCCTCAGCTCCGTGCTGGCAGCAGCTCCAGCAGGACGGCTCGTCGCTCCTTTCCCCTGAATAAAACTGTGTTTTGCCACATGAAGTAAATTATGCCGTTCAGAGGGGCCCCTAAATTTTATATCAGTTTGATTTGAGGGCTTATGCACTCAGGAAGAAAAAAAAGGAGTTTTGGTGGGATAGCA
>JAOXXN010000364.1:28386247-28426247 GCA_026770055.1 Myrmophylax atrothorax
ACGTTCAACGAGGTCCAATTAGCTGGAAAGAATTTGCATTTCAGTTAGTATGAGCTAACAAGACTGTAGGGAGACAATGTGATTCTACTAGCAGGGCAAGAAAGAATGGTGTTTTTCTGTAAGCATTAATTCCCATAACTGATCATTTTAAAATGTTACTGATCTTTACAGTATTTGTTTTTCAAACATCTAGGAGTTCAGTATAAATGTTTATATTAACTGTACATGCAGCAGTGTCCCCCAGACGACTCCTGGGGAAAAAAAAAGATAAAACAGTGAGCATAGATTTATTATTTCTGTTCATTTACTATTTACATTTCTATTTAATGATAAATATCAATCAATTATTCTAAAGGAGAGTTCCTTATATTTAGTGTTCACTCTCAGGATTCATTAAGGATACTGAGAAAAGAGAATCTTTATGTCTTTTTGTACGAATGTTCCAATTTTCAGTAGTAATGACAGATACACACAACATACATAGCTAGCGAACTCATATCTGTATACATCACTCTTTCCCAAATCTCTGCACCCTCAACCAGTTTACTGGGTAATACCTGTAATTCTCAGAGTTCATTTGGCTGCAGATGTTAACAGTTCCTCTAATTTGTAATGACAGTAAACTGGTCTTTGCTCTTCCCGCATTCACTATTCATTTCTAGGCTTGGTTAAGTAGATAGCTGGGTTAAAGATCAGTGGTTTTTCATGTGACACATTCTGCTATTCATTTAATAGCTCATCAGGACAAAACTGTCCCTGTTCTTGCCAAAATAATGAAAATGGTCCTCCACATCGCATGACAATCAGCCCTTGCTTGTGCTGAAACAACTAAGCTTATATAGTTGAGTTGGTTTAAAGACATTTTGGAACCAAGTATTCCACACTGCCTCCAAAAAATAATATATTTGACCAAGTAAGAAAGAATTCTTCTTGTCATAATGTGGGAGAAAAGCCTGCAACAATCACACTTAACACTTTATCAATGGATAACAACGAAGTTGTGAATTGTGTCCTATCAGGAATATAATCACATGCTTGAAAATTATGCAAACCCATCTTGATGTTCGTATTAAAAGAGGTGGTGAATCAACCGTGGTAATGTAATTCTTTATCATTTCCTTCTCTCTAAGAATTATATAAGGGACTAACTCTGGAATATCTTTTAGACTCTATGAGATGTTAACAGATGTCTACGATGAAAAAATAGGGCAGGAAGGCTAATAAAGGAAATCTCCTCTGAAGAGACAATCCACCCAAATTTCCATATTCAAAAGAAAAAATATTGGCAGCCCTGTATTCTCTCTGAAACATGTCATCCTTACTTTGTAAAAGGTTTTTGTGTGAGTTTTAAGAGGTAACTTCTGATTTATAACTAAAATGCATTGGACTGATGATGTCATCACGCAACAATGAGACTGAATACTTTTAGACCCTGTGTTCCAAGTCCTTGCTGAATTCTTCTCTATCTTATCTTCAGTATTTTGCATTTATGAATCTGTTTTTCACTTTGATGTGCCTGCCTAATTCACACAGATTCTGTAAGTGTCCACATCTACATTTTATATCTCTTATTTTGTTTTGCTTTTGGTTCTTTGGGGGTTTTGCTGTTGTTATTTTTTGTTAGAAAGAATTTTCAGGTTGAATTGAAGCATGGCAGAATTTAACACAGTAGTTTTCACTGTAATTAAAAATATTTTCAAACCCTAGTCTACTCTAATTGGTTATTCATCCTTTTTCTTAGTAAGGGACATGATAGGACCTTTATCCTCAGAGAAAACTTCTGGAAGTGTACATTCCTGTTATGAAAGCTTTAGTTCCTATCAAAGTGTCACACTGCAACTGCTCCTAACTACATCTTTCCAAACTATGTATCAGCACCCCATACCACAGAACCTTTATAAAGACTGCTATGACACAACTTTACTAGCAAAAAGTAAGGTGAAAACTGTGACATATTCCCTGCAGATAAAACATCAGAGAGCATCAGGATTTTAGACACACATAGTCAATACGTTTTAACAAGTTGGAGAAATTAAAATAAGTCACATATAGAAAAAGTAAGCACACAGAGAAGACCATATATGCTGTCCTTCAGTATTTAACATGATCACAGTATGAATGTTGGCAGAGATGTCCAGTCGCACATTTGGGGGTATGAACATAAACACTGAGAATATTACACAAATCAGGGGAAAGTTCTTGTCAGCTTAAGGATGATTAGTATTATATACCTTTGATGTCTTGTTTTGCTTTTGTTGTGAGGCGTTTTGTTTTGTTTGTTTATGGTTTTGTTGTTTTGTTTGTTTTTTTTTTCATTTAAACATGATAATACTGGGAGGTCAGGTCACCTGAAACTCCTTTTTTACAGGGGAATCATATCTATGTTACCCAACCTACTTTGTATGGGAAATAGGTGATATATATTAATTTGCCTGTTCAGCAACAGAGGAGTACACATGTGAAGTAGAAGGAATCAAATAATCATGATTCCAGGGGATACACATATATAAAAGAAAAATGCAGGTGAAATGGCAGATGCAGAATGTTATAAAAACAATTAACTGGACAAAACCCAAACATAATATCAAGTTATTGCAGTTTGTTGATTGTGCTCATTAAATCTTTTAAGTGGTTAGTTGCTGTTTGAAAGGTATTCTACACATCAGAATGGCATAAAAACACTAAACTAAAAAATTCCATGTTTTTCTTGGAAGAATATTACATATCCAGCAAAAAATTTGGTGCAAACTCCTTAATTTGCAGACAGATAAACAGGGCAGCTTGTTCTGCACATATGGCAGTTTCACATCCATTCTTCATTTCACATCAATGTTTTTGCCAGTGTCTTTTTTTGACAAGAAACTGTTACTTAATTGTTTATACCAAAGGGTAAAAGATAAAAAAGGGTATGAGAATCTGGTTCAAAGCACAATAGATACAACAAACTCCAATAGACTTTGATTTAAGCTGTGCATTTAAGGAAATGTCTATATAGCCCACCACTGAAATAACAGTGGGATTTAAATGTTTTGTGTTGCTTTACAAGGAATTAAAAGGACTGAGGGCACCTGACGTGCCATACAATATAGGAAGATATGTAACACAAAAATAAATGTATTTCACTTTTAAAATAAAATTCTTTCCAAAACAGTTTTACTGATGAAACCTAAGTTCAGGATTCAATAGAAAGAGAAGGAAGCTCACAACAACTGTTAACAAAAACAATGCAACAACCTCATTTATATAAATCATTGAGAAAACCAATTCAAACACTTTGATCTACAAAAACGCACATTTACACAGGTTTACATCCACAGATTATGACTATACTATTACACACGTGTACTACTACATTACAGCATCTTTCAGCTATTGATTATCTGGGTTAAGCAAGGTTTATAGTTTTAATATACTATTAAACTGTGCAATTTTTGCTGTTCTTTTCTGAAAAACATCCTAAAACTGTGGAAATTGTCCATTGGATGCTAGTTTAGTACAAGACATTTACAAAGGGATTTATTCTTTGGTACTTAATTTCATTATTCTCATCCTTTTAGTAAACTGTGTCTATACTAAGCAAGGCCTGTGGATGCCACAACAGACTAAAGGGTTTAAGTCTAGGCTACGTTTATGACCTAATTATTTCATAATATAATCTATTGTGCCACTTCCTAGTAACAATTATTTGTTGTCTAAAACATAAGACTGTCATAATTAAATAATTAAACTGACCTAAAAAGCCTGCTGGTTTATAGAACAGCTGAATTTAGGTAACTGAAAAGACACTTCATGCACAAATGCAAGACTGAATTAAAAGGAGCTATTTTTTTCTAATTACTGACTCATTCACAGTACACGGAATTGACTGAACTGCCCAGTGTCCTCCTATCTCTCTGGACAATTAGGAAAAGCTGCATTAGCAAGAACTCAGCATTCTCTGCCTCACTTCTCTCTGGAGGACCAGGGAAATGATGAGCTCCATCACCTGGCCAGCAGTAGCAGCAGCCACAAAGTCACCTCAGGGACTTGGACGAAAGAGATTCATCTGCAGCCTTGGCAGTGGCTGAATTATGCCTTACTAACAGACAGTCACACGACCACACACTGGCACAAAGTCCTTTCATTAAGAGCTGTTGTCTAAGTGACCTGTCACAGAGTTTCATAAAGCAGCATTAATACTGTGGGCCAAAATGAGATTGCTCTTTGAGCTTCGTGGTCTCCTGTTGACAACAGTGCATTATAAAACCAATACTAAATACTTTATAAACAGGTCTTCCTCCAGTGTATTAGAGGAACAGTGCATATTTCATGCCCTATAGTTAGGTAGCCACATATCCATCAGACAATTAAATAATTTATAAGATAGTCAGAAGTGCAATAAGACTCAATAAACTTTTAAATACGTACAAGCTTCTATTTTGTTTGAAAACATACCCAAACCAACCAACCAAAAAACCTGCTCACCTGATGAGTACAAAGCATCAGTAAAACTCAATCTCTGTAACATCTTTTCACCTGAAATATCCTCATTTCACACAAACAAATCTAGCTCTTCACTCAGTTATAGAAAAATAAAAAACAAAAGGAAATTTATTTGTTTTTAAAATATTTGACAGATTTCCTACATTATTACTTTTATTGCTCTATATTTCAGCTTCCTGTGCTTGGCATCAGACTTCTTTTTTGTCCTTTTTTACACTCTGGCCAACATGGCTGCAAGAACCTTCTCCTCTGCAATGCCTGCCATCTGGAACCACCGTGCATTTCTCTCCCTCATTCTCCATCTATTTTCAGCTTCATCTGGAAACAATATCTCTGTTCTCATGTCTAGGGCTATTAACTTCTAGTAAAAAGGGCAAAAACTTCTTAATTTTATTAACTCTGCAGAGTGTTTTGGAGATCCAATTTGTGTGAAAGATACTATATAAAAACATTTCTTTATTAAATAACACACTTGCTGGGACAGAACTTACAATAAACAGCAATCTAAAAATACTTCCTATTCTGTTAAATTTAATATACAAGACAATAGTCTGGGTGAATTTTTAAAGAAGTGAATTAGACATAGAATGAAAAAATATTTCTAATTTTAGTAATTCATTCACACTTTCAGAAAAAAACAAATGTGAGTTGGCCCGCTTGTCAAAAGTTGTGGAAAACATGCGGTTGTTAAATATATCTGAAACCATTCAGCATATTTGGAAGAAAATCAGCATGTGTACTTCTCTTTTCCAACCCATAGGATAGATGTTCTCTGTATAGCAGATAAAGAGACACTAATTTCACAGAAACACTGTAAGTGTATTGCCACGATATTTGAATACTGGTTATTCCAGCAATGTAGGAGGTTGAGTTCCTGCAATATTAAGACATTATGGGGCAAATAAGCATCTTTCTTCCTTGGTTCTTCTGTAAAACAACAAAATGCTCTTTATCAAGAGAGTGAAACTTTTATGCATAATAGTGTCTGAATCTTAACATGAAACTCAAAAGCAGAATTTTGCATTATCTAAGCCTTTCTGAGCTGGATGTCTATAAATTTGTTCTAACACACTTTAAAAACTGAAATTTCTCTTGGGGGAAGTAGTTCCCCAGCTACCACAGGCATGGGCCTCTGTGTATAGTATTGTGGATGCCATGGTTTCACAGACAAGCCACATTAATATAGGATAGCAAGCATCTGGAACCCACAACTGTGTGTGCTACAGCCCTGAAGCACCCACAAGTCTATGCCAATTCAAACCCCTGTTCCCCAAGCCACAAATGAACCATACGGGTTTTCTTTAGGAACCAGACCTGAAATTGAAGCTTTTGGGTTTTCTCCATTCACACAACTGAAGAGGAAATAAAGAGTGCTTTGAGGAAAAGGGGCACATACGCTCTAAAGGAAGATCTCATGATGGACAATCCCTACCTTGGCTTTCTCATATGGTCTACCTGACCCCCAGGGACTTTAAAAGTGCTATTAAAAGTGTAACCCATTAACCTGGATTGTGTTTTTACAGTAATTGCAACAGATTTGCAACAGATTTGTAAGGATTTACTTACACCAAAGAAGTATCTGCAAGTTTATCTGTTACGGAAAGAACAAGGATTCGAGGGGTGGGGTTTGGGGGGTTTGTTCAAGGATGGGAGAAAGGGGGAGTATATTCCAGATAGTAGTGTTGTTCCTCAGACCCTCAGATGTAGGCCACTCCTCTGCCCTTTAGCCTGCATCTAAAAGGCATGAAGACAGGTTTAAACACCATTTTGCAATAAAGCCCTGTGGTAGCGATTTTATTACATGTACAATGGAGAACTAACATGTCCTCCTCCTTACTAAAATACCTCACATCCTTTGCAGCACAATGCTCAGACATTTCTGAAACCAGATAAGGAAAGGCAGGTACTTCCAAGTTACTTCTGAATTTTTTTAAGATCTCCCATTCTGGGCTAATGGGTCCTAAACCAAAAGGCTATACTTGTTAAATCTTTTTATCCCCAGGGATGTGGATGTTTCAGCCTTTTACTTGTACTGTATACCAAACAGAAGCTTCAGCTTTGGGGCATAAACATTTTATGACCTGAGATTAAATTATTTTTCTTACTACTTTTAATCTGAAAATTTGGCTTGCAAGTTCCTGTGGGGTGCATAAATGTCCCTTCAAAAACTCCAGTTTTGAAAGAGTTTTTTCTACTTTATGCCAAATACATCTTGGATTCAGGGGCAAGATTCAATCACAGCAAGAAGCAATAGTTCTCAAAACAAAATGGTTTTTGGAAAATGTGAAGAAAGGACACTAACATCAACTGATTTATCCTGGAGTTGGCTGACGGGAAGTGTCTGAAGTGGCAAACAGCAGCGGGACCCGAGGGAATGGCATGAAGCTGCATCAGGGGAGGTGGTTGGGCACTGAACAGGTTCCCCAGGGAAGTGGTCACAGCACCAAGACTGTCAGAGTTCAAGAAGTGTTGGGACAATACTCTCAGGCACACAGTGTGACTCTTGGGGATGGTCCTGTGCAGTACTAAGCGTTGAACGCAGTGATCCTTGTGGATCCCTTCCAACTCAATATATTCTGTGATTCTCTGAAGAAAGTTCACCCAGTGTTTGCTTACATCCCCTTCCATGTTTATGCTTTAAGGATGAGGGAGACCCAGGGAAGGTAAATGGCTGATCAAGTTTCCTCAGGAAGCCAGCAGACATTAGACTCTTCCTCACTCCCTTTCCCAAAATCAGTGTCACTCTTTATGTTTCCATTAAGATTAGAGAAACTCAGCAGCAAAAAGTGCTTTTAGCACTTGAAACAGCAAAAAGAGTAACCTCTTAGAAGCATTAGTTTAGGTTTGATCAGCTTGTTGTATGCTAAACACAGAAGTACAGAGAGAACCATTAGAGCACAAGATAGTTCTAGTATTAGATTATAGATAACTATCAGCTATCTTTCATCCAACTCACTTTCAGGACACCTGTGAACATGTTAAAAGTCAAAAATAAAAAAAAAAAATAAACCAAACCAAACCCCAAACCAGTTTAATTTTAGGAAAAGAAAGAATTTTTTGTAGGTGGGAAATAACGTGTTATTCTCTTGTCACTCTTAGAAGGAGCCTTACAAGGAAAATAAAATAAAACCTTAGGTAAAACTGCAGAAAAGGAAGATATATGCTACTTTGTTTAGAAGATGAAATTTGTCTTTTATTGTCTATTATTAGATGGAGGGAGATATTCTCACTTGAAAATACAAAAAAAAAGTCCTTTTTTTGCTTTTTCTAGAGAGCTGATCTTCTAGGCTTGAGCATTCCAAAGCAGAAAAATCTCAGTGAGTTTCGCATCAAAGAGACTAAAAGGGTAAAGCAATGTAGGAATTCTAACAATGAAAACTTTTCCTGTATTTTTGTTCCCTCCTCACATACAAGATTAATATGACAAGAATTGGAAAAAACTAAAACTTGCCAAACCAAGCAAAATCAGGCCACAAGCAGGTTTATTTGCTTTGCAGGTCACTTTTCAAAAGGAATACAGGATAAGCATCAATGTAAACACATGGAAGACTCTACAGTGTCATACACTTGACTTAACGGAAGAACTAACTGTACAAAGGTAATGTGGGGGGGAAGGGGAAACACCTAAAAAGCATGAGAAAAAATAAAAGCAACAGCTCTTTCCTGTCAAATAATGTAGAGTTCTTAAAAAATAAATTGATCTTTTTAAAAATTATTTAAGAAATTAACCTCAAACTCTCAGCTTCTATATTGCTGGGAATGCTCCACAATCACAGTACAAAAGTCATCTCATCCCTATACAGGAAATGGGAATAAATTGCTATATGTTTCTCAATCAGTGACCTACTATTATATTTATACTGAAATTTTTTGGGGTGAATGTACTTAAATTGTCCTTTTGCTTATGTGTTTTTATAAAGTACTAATGATTTCAGAGATAGTAATTAAAATCTCTGCCTACTTATTTAGAAATGTTACATGTCTCCTATTTTCTCTCCTTTGTATCCTGTCAGTTTTACTTCCAGTCATGAAGAGACCATATTCACAAAAATTTAAAATGCGATCTTTCAGTATCCTTACATTTAGTGTCGAATTCATTCAAAGTTTATTTCTGATCTTTGATAAACAAGAAAGCATCACTGCTTATCTGGCAAGCTGAAACCCTATCCTTGTACACACAGGTACAGCAGGTGATTTTCCCAAGATACGAAGCAACAGATTTTTATTTTTTTTAGTTCAGGACTGAACCCACAAAATAAATCTAAGAAGCCAAGATATTTTGAATTTTCAATTTATACACAATTTATCTCATTATTACCCACACAAGAACTGAGAGATGGCGTCATTGCTTTTAGCTGCATCTTTATGTATTAAAGCAAAGTCTAAGAGACTGAAAACCCAGCTCATCCCATCTTCCTCCTCCAGCTGTGTTGGGTGATGTACAAGCAAAAAAGAAGAGAGAGTTCCTGTCTAGGAAGGTTTAGAGCCTGAATAATCAAAAGATAGAAAAAAAGGAAGTATCTCATTCTGATTTTTACTATTGGGAAACTGATACACAGAGCTGGAATTTTAAAAACTACTTCACACCCATAGCTCACTCCAGCTTTTCAAAGAGCCAAGAATAGCAGGTATCAGAATATAAGCAGAAAAGAGAGTTACTGGCATGTTGCTTCACCAGAGCCTTAAAATGAACTAAATGCAGGGTTTGTAGTTAAGCTAAAAATAAACAATACTCTTGAAAAAATATTGTAAAAGTTTTACAAAATATTGGAAAAACACTGTTGGTTTCTTCTTGCTTTTACCCCACTTCCAAACATACACACATTTTTCTATCACCTTAAATACTCATTTCAGTCAGTGTCTTTTATGACTCACTAAATTCAAGACAAGCACTTTCTATCAGAACACAGAGAGAGCAATTAGAAGTACACTGAAACTGCTCTCAAGTTGTCTTCTTAATCCTTAATGTGACTTGATCACTGCAGGTCAAGTGCATGATTTGATACTGATGCCTTAGAGGACAAAGTCAATGACTCTCCAGTTTTATTGCTGTTTGTTTTGCAGAGCAGCCACAAGATTCACTAATCCTGTAGTAACTGAAACATCCATGACTGGCAAGTAAATAAAACAACTGGAGAAAAAAGTGTAAATATAACAATAGAAATGGAAAGTTACAGCTCATTCATAAAGATGTCTACTTCTAAAAACAATTTTGGAGTACATTTCATTAGAATCTGAAATACACATTTCTAGTGAATTTCAATACACATTTGATTTACAAATTCCCGTAAAAATGTGCCACAGCTGGCAGAATAAATTACTGTAATAAATCATTATTAAATAACTGTAAATCTTTAGAATGGCATAATGTCTAATAAAAATATGCATGCAAAAGTGAGTATTTGTGGAGAAACATTCTTCACATACTGGAAAACAAATTACAAAACTTACCATCCTGGTAGTACAGTATAATTCAATGAGTAAATGCTGGAATAAAATTCATATAAATGTTGCCTAATCTACTGCGATTTCATGTAAACAACTGCATCTGAACAAATTGCTTGGTAAAGGTTGATGGTAAAAGTACTGTATTTCAGAGCTTTTTTATGTTAAACATTCATATTTCTAGTAGAAGGTAGAAAACTCTAGCTCTTGCAATACATCATAAGAGCAGAACATTTACTTTCCAAATACCACATAAACATTGCATACTGATACTCTGCATTTTAGAAACATTTTTTATGAGGAGGGGCCAGTTTCGGGGGGAAAAAAACCCAACACAAATAACCCAACAAAAAAATCCACCAGAAAAAACATCCCAAAGCATGGTACCAAAAGCCTCAGATCCTGTGTTCCCTCTGATGTGCAGCAGATGGACATTTACAGTAATCCATTACTGCAGAAATCATCTGAAGAGCTATTTGCTCATTCCAAAACTTCCTATGCCTTATTTAGCTCTTACAAGACTTCATTTGTCAAAGTGCAGACACAGTGCTGATGTCGCATCCAATGGCACATTTCTAGAGTCAAGATGAGCTGCAGCACTGCGACAGGCCCAGGAGTACCTCGCTCCTGAGTGTGATTGCTTCCACTGCCTCCTGGGATGGGTAAATTATTAACTGACACTTTCACAAATGAAGAACTGTCTAAGATAAACCCATTAAAACTGTTAGCCTACAGAACATTTCACACTCCTGGTTTGTTAAATCTTTGTCAAAGTCATCATTTGGCCAAGGTTTTTAAATATACATACACATCTATATAAAATCTATTTATAAAAACTTTCAATTATGAACGTTTTTTCTACCTTTCCTTGTCTCAATTTTTTTAGCTGAACAATGTGAACCTTGCAGTTAGAGGAAGGCTGCTAAGGACTGAATTATAAAATAGGAACAACAAAAGCTTATCAAAGATAGAAATATATTAAGCACTGTAATTCACCTGATTAACTGAACTTACAAACATTCAGTAAAGCTGGTGATGGTTGGTTGAAAATTTACCACATTAGAGAAAAAAAAATCTATTAATTCAAAAAAGATCAATGAAAATATTTTCCATGCATATTTTAAAAAGTTTCCCCAATCAGGTAACAAGCAGGTTTTGCAAAGCCAAAACAATCTCTTGATAATACATTCACTTGTCTTATCTTTATGAATGTAGAGACAATCATTATATTAAGATCTGAATTAGTTGACTCCTGAACAGATATTAGACTTACTTCACTGTTATTTGTAATCTGGTCCAAATTTTACTTTAATCCAAGGAAGTAAGCAAAGAAGTAACATTTTGTGTGCTGATGTGTAGTATTACTAGTATAAAATTAATTGATCCCAAATACATATTGTACATCCAACTACCCTACTGCCTTACTAGATAAAAAAAAATAATAAAAAGGAAAGGAAAAGAATTGATGAATCATATAGGAAGCAATACTGTTTAACTAGCAGATTCCTGCTTCATTCACAGATAAAGTTGCCACGGGCACTCCTTCTTATGTGAGCACAGAAGAAAAGCCACACTATAACTCCAAATCCAACCACACTTGCCATAACATGATCATGAAACTGCACGCAATTAAAATGTTTGTAGACAGTCAGAACACGCCTGAACATTATGGGTACACATGGAAGCAATAGAAAAATATTTCAGTGAGGTACCTTTTCTAGTGGATTAAAAAGCCAAGAAATAAATAGCACTGTATTCTAATCCAGGCAAATTTAATACTGTATCATACAACCTCTTCACAGAGAATAAAATAGGGTCTCTCCTACAGGGATTCAGTTTTGGGGAGCCTAATTGAATGCTCGTAGGTACTGATTTGCTGTTCCAGCTGACTTCTGCCACAGCACAGAATGGTCAGAGCAATCAGAGCCTAACAGGTCCTAAATCAGGAAAACAAATTTACAAGTCGCTTCTGAGGATATGTCTTTAAGCTGCGTATAAAGTGTGAATTATGCATCATCTATCTAACACAGTCATAGAAAATATTTATATTTAAAACTTAGTTACATGCAAATTACTTGTACAAGTGAACAAAAATTACTTGAAGAAGAATAAGTGTTTTACACTATAGGAAGCACAGATAGTTTATCACACTAAATTAAAGAATCATTGAAAGGAATTACTCCAGTATCTGCCCAATCAGTGTGTGTCTGTGAGTCCATCTGTCTGTGTCTATGTATCTAATTATGTGTGCATACACATGTACCCACACAGCATCACTGACTGTTAACACACACACACAGAGTTAAAATTTCTTTTTTCCAGCCAAAAGGGAGTGCCTTATTTTTTTATTAACTGGAATTCACCCTGAAGCTCAGAAGGAATTTTGAGGGGGCAGGACAAGGGTTTGTACTCTTTGTTTTATCCACATTGCTTCATATTCTTTCTGATAATCTGAGAAAAGTAACTATGATGATCATAAAAACCACAAAAGTGTAGTCTTCAGTATGATATTATATCTACAGATACTTCGCTAATGCCCATACACATAAAAATAGAGCATTATATGCCTTGTTTTAGTGTAAAATAATCTGATCCAAATCTTCTCCATGCACCTCATGCCCTAACAGAAGTATTCACCTACTTCTCTATCCTCCTTTCAGCCTTCTAGTTTGTACTCAGCTGCATAATCTATAGTCCCAATACTATTTTATCCAAAATATTCTAACCATGAAGCTTATGTAAGTCTCCACTGACGTATGATGCTCATGACACCCCCTGCTACTGCATTTTCCTCCAAAAGTTCCTCTACCTGCAGTAGCAGCACTCAAAGATGCTGCTCTACTAACCCATGGACCAAAATATACAATGCCTTTGCCTGTGAATTCCTAATTTTTTGAAAGTGTCACATGAAAAATCGGGGAGGAAAAACTAAGAATTCTTTGAACTTCCACAATGAAGTATTTTTCCACATTCAGATTTCAGTTGGTACACTGCTTCATGCAGTAGCTACTACACGTATGATCACACATGGCAATAATGGGGCAGCATAATGACTCCAGTGCCTATGCATGAAAGCAAGAATGGTACAGATGGTCCTTTGGGGAAAATCCCAAACGTCAGTATTTCACTGGGATAAGTCATAGCAGGAAGGACCCTGAAAAAGTATTTCCTTGGAGAAGTGATGTTCCAGTTTTAATAAGGGGCTGGTGAAATGTTCTGGGTTTGACTCCTGAGGCTTCTGTGCTGTGTATAATAAGGTAGTACAGCTGCCAACAGTAAGAGGCCAAGACATGAGGAGAGACAGACTCTTTCCTCTGAAAGACAGAAAAAGAGACATTGTCAGAAAAGGCTATGTCCTTCATCAGACCAGCTTGCATGGAAGAAGTGGACATAATTTATGCACACAAGGCATTCAGGCCTCTCAAGGGATATAAAGGTTCCTAACACAGCAAGCATTAGAAGCTTACAAAGATCAGCAAGATCTATGTTTGAAGAAAGAAGCTATGCGAGGAACATGAAAGTCAGTAACACATGAGAATGGACTACCTTGAATGAAAATAACCATCTATCTGAAGAAGACAATATGGAGTACTTGTTACCATGCCATGTGTACAAACCTTGTGTTACAGACAGTTTCACTTATGCCAGAGAGCAGAATTGCAGAGAAGGTTGCTCTGAACATTCAGAATTGCAAATGCATCATTGAACAAAGCCCCTGGTAAAGCAATCACAGTAACTTGCGGATATGAAATGGAAGCATGGGAGGCAGTGCTTGTTTACTGTAAGTAAAATTAACATGCTGAGAAAAAAATGTATTATCTCAGGAACAACAGAACTGGCTGCAAAGCAGATGGAGAAGTAACTTCTTGCTAGATTTGTATTTATACACATCATACCTTAAAATCTCATACTATGAAAATGCAAGTCCTGTGACAAAAAGTGACAAGAAAAAGTAACAAAAGCCTAACATGGAACATTTTTATTTATTTATTTGTGTTAAAGAATATGTAATTGGCATTAAAATATGGCTCAAGAATGCTCTACAATAAAAGTTAAAAGTGCACTCTCCTCCCACCCACACAAAGTAATTTTGTTTAGAGACCTTCACTTTTTTTGGCCTTAGCCCATATGAGGGGTGTGTGATAGAATTGGTGCCAGTAATTGCTTCCATACCATATGAATGTTTGAAAACTATTTGCATGCTTGTTATGATTATGTATGACATTTATATTATATTTAAAACACCAATAGGCTTGCAGATTTTTTTGCCTATAGAAAACAAAGACACAGCACAGAATGTTCCTCCACTACATCTAAGAGAACTAACTCAATTTTATTTTCAGTTAATATCTTATGAACTTTCAGCCTCTATAAACATTTGGGGTTTTTTCATTGAAAAGAAAACTATATACATTGAGGGTAAAGCTATGGGAGCTACATATGAAAGCTTTAATATCTGTTCACGTAGCACACGAAACTGGAGATTAAGGCAAATACCTGTGCTTTTTGCCTAACTGATGGCAGAAATAACATTCCTTTTAAAAAAAAAAAAAAACAACAACCAAACCTGCAAAAACCTTCACCCCACATAAATGGATTGCTATTCAATCCCTTATTTTACAGGTGTAAGATTATTCAGATATACTTTCCTAGAATTAAGGCTTCTGTGAGGATATTTTGACATATAAAATCATTTTCTTCTATAGGTGCAATGCTATACATGTCTCAAATCATTAATTAAATCCTCCATATACCTAATGATTTATTATTTTACTTGAAAATTCTGGGGTTTTTACAGTTTGAATTCACAGCCTTAGCAAACAATTATATACTGAGCAGTCTGTTGTCTAATAAAGTCTCAAATTGCCTCCAACTAAAATGATAGGAGATTAAAGTAAATACATGCATCATACAGTAGCTCATGAAATTCCCAAACTTTTTTTGGAGTCCAGATTTGGTTAAGTTAGCAGCCAATGATCCATCTACCTGCAAGTCAGCTTCTTCATCGTCCACTACATGGTTGCCATTTACCCATGCTTTCCTGACTGCCTTGGAGATGCTGCCACTGGTACCTCAAAGGCCAGTTGCAGCAATACAGTGAAAAAATACCCCATCTACATTTACACTGATCTGGCACTACAGTTAAAGCAAAGACACCTGCACTGTAATAAATTATTGGTTTTCTAGCAGCTCTGAGTAGTTGAAAGTCACAACCAAACAGTCCACCTCCTTGCTTAAGATACTCAACAGTATCAAATACATCACATCAACATTCATCAAGCCTGTGATATTTAAGTGCTTAATAGGAGACAAATGATTAATAGTAGCAATGTAAAACACGTACAGTTATTCCAACACACTGAGAAAAAATATTTTTCCACTACTTTCCAGGTGAGACAAGGAAAAGAGGTGGCAGAAAGGTCATGGAAACAAATGGTTTCCTATAGCTATGGGAAAATCACAGCTACAGATCTATAGCAAAAAAGTTAGTTATAAGGTGTTTCTGAATCTTTATTTCCTGACCTTCTCTCCCTTCTCCCATCCTGTTCCGTACTTCTCCCCCTGTTCCCTACTCATCCTCTTTAAGTGAGGAAGTCTTAAGTCCTGACCACTGAACACACAATCCTCCTGACTGCTCTGCTTTGGTTTGTCAGTGCTAATACTTAGGCATAACCTGATGCCTGGTCTGACAAAAAACATTGACACAGGTCATGGAAGACCACCATGCTGTTAAAATCACCATGATACCTGCTCCCTTTGCAAATAATAATTATTTCTGTCATCCAGACATACCAACTTAATACCAAGCCTAGTGTGGCCACACGTTTTGACTGGTTTTTAACTTTCAAAGCTTCATTAACCACTTCTGAATGAAAGAGCAAAACACCTGTTTTGCAATTCAACATTGTTCAGATCCCTCAGCTTCTTAAATTTGTACTAACATACAGAAGACAACTCTCAATTTACAGTCCTACTCCAATTTTGTAAACATTTCTGCTCTGCTCCACAACTTGCAGATTTATTACAGCTCTGTCATACACTCTTCTGTCACTACTGGGCTTCATTTCAAGTTTTACAAAAAGTTATTTTGGCCTTGAAAACCACCTCTCTGCAAAGGCTAAGGACTTTCTCATAAATAAATACATTTCTATGTAACACAGAGTTATTAAAAGATATTCTGATGTTAATTACCATAAGGAAACTGCATTTACATAAAATTGAACAAAGAAGTATCACACTGCTTATATTGCAAAGGACTGTCACTTTTTATAGCAAGGCTTCATTGAGCTTATAGCTGTGCCATTCCGCTCAATGGGATTCAAGCATACTAATTCTCCAGGAACACAGGTATTATCACCTAACAGATGGTTGTGAAATGTGGCTTTCCAAAAGAATTATCACTTCCTTTTCTTCTTTGCTATAGACAGAGTCAGAAGCAAAAAAAAAAGAAAGAAAAAAAAGCAGTTGCAGAATCCCAATGGAGATGAGTCCTTGACACCCAATCGTAACAGCAGCTGTTCCCAGTACAGTCAAAAGAACCTGTTTATCCTACTTACATTATTTTTTTTCCTTTTTACCAGAACTGAGTGCATGTATTTCAAGAGGAATCCACACATTTAACAGTTACAAATATCACCCCTAAGTGTTTCAAATTATGAGTGGATGAGCTATCTCTTGGACTGCAGATAAGGACAGCACTGTTCATGCATATGCTAGCTTGCTTTGCATACCTTCAAGCTTCTACCTAAAACACTCCTGTTCAACATACAGTGTGCTGAACAAGTACTGAAAGTGAACATATAAACAATGTTACCTGTTACTACCTGATCCTCATGGCCGACTACTAAACTTAACTGATTATTAAGGCTACTAAAAGCAAGTGATGGTTTTGATGTTCTTCACTTTCAATTCATATGGCCAATTGGTGTCAATTACAGCTGAAGTTCTAAGGTTCCAGCCAAAATCACGTATATATATATAAATAAATATATGTCATTGCTTCTATTGTCTAGTAGATTATTTGCTTATATGACCAATAACAGTGTTTAAACCATCATTATTTGTTTACAGAACTTCAGACTTTCATTTCAGAGGGGAAAAAAACTAAGAAAATAAGCACATTCTAATGGACAACACGGAAGACATATTCATAGTTGAAGAGGGCCAGATTTTCTGTTTAACATATTTAAAGACTGCTGAGCAACAAAATCTCAGCAAACCAAAATGAGAATACACCCTGAAGAATCCTAAATCCTTGTCTCAATAGGGAATATGCTTAACTAGTTCTGTACTATGTCCTATTACATTTAGATACTAGAAGGAGATGCAAACAATTTTTCATTTTAACCTCTGTGGCAAATTTCTTGCATTTAATATTTTCCATCAGAAATTTAGCGTTCTTTTAATGTGGAGGATTTTTTTTCTCGAGCAATGTATCATATTTAACTCTGTAACTATCAATCAATAGTCCTTTTAATTGAGGTTAATTTCTTTCAACTTTTCATAAAATTCCTGTAGGACCACTGAGGGTTCTTGTACCTGCTGAAGAGCTTAAGTTTATTTCACAAATCAGTAGCGTCTTCGTATCTTACTCACAGACAGGACCATACCCACATTTTGTAAGACATTGTGAAAACAAGATTTAATTTAGACAGCAGCTTAAAAGCCATGTCTGACAGCACACCATCAGAAGAGAAGGGAGAGAACAAGAGCATGGTGAAAAATCCCTTATAATTATGTTATGAAAGTACTCAGTAGTACCACCTTGCAGCAGAACCTATAAAGTACAGGGGAAGTAAAAGTACAACAATGTCTTTTCATACATGCACACACACAAACATATTAAAACATATTAAAAAAGAATGTTAGTTGATACCTCTAAAACAAGGAAACATGGGGAAAACTGGGATAAGGATGCCTCTCTTTCTTCACTCTTTCTAGTACAATTTAATAAAACTCCTGGTGTTTGGGTAGTACTCATCCACATTCTGTCAAATAAAGCATTTTTTAAAGGATAACTACTTAGTTGGTTGTTCCAGTGGTCAATCACTAACCTGTTCCTGCTCTTTATGCACACATTTTCAGAATGTCTTGACTACCATTAGGAATATTAAGGAATTGAAGGAAACAAAGATGTTGGGAATAGCAAATGTGAAAAGATGTGGGAAAAGACCAGTACAGAGAACTCTTGAATAGCTCATTAGAAGTTTGCTCTCAGCCTGGATAGCTTAACCCCTGGCTGCTCTAAATCAGGCTACAAGGCAGCTTATGTAAAGCAGACATTCACATTGATGTTCTTCTGATATTTATTGTAATACAGTAGTGCCTAAATCAAGCATCCTAAATTGAAGATATTATCTGTACCACAGGAGTCATTGCATGAACACTCAGTGTTATTGAAGACCTCACAACTTAGAACCAGTTGGAAATCAACTGTGAAAAAGGAGGAGGGAGTGCAGGAAGAGGAAAGGAGAGAGTGTGAAGCAGAAGAGAAAGGGAATAAGAGGATGAGAGAAATCAGGAAGCGGCAAGCAAGGAAGGAGAAAGTGGGATAAAAAGAAGGGTAGTAGTAGCAGTATACTGCATGGGGCAGTACTGTGTCCAATCCTGTTTAATGTTTTCATTAATTATCTGGATGATGGGACACAGCGTACTCCAGCAAGCCTGCAGATTACACAAAAATGGAAGAAGCAGATGTTATGTCAGACTGTTTTACTGCCGTCCAGCACAAACTCAACAAGCTGGAGAAACGGGCTGACAGGAGCCACACAAAGTTCAACAAGGGGAACTACCAAGTCCAGCACTTGGGGAGGAAGAAACACTTGCAACAGTATATGCTGGGGAACAACTAGTTGAGAAGGAGCTTTGCAGAAAGGATGTGTGGGTTGTGGGTCCTGGTGGAAACCAACTTGACTGTCAGCCATCAACGTGACTTGTGGCAAAGAAGTGTAATTGTGCACTGCATTAGATAAAGCATTATCAGCATGTTGAGAGAGATGATCCCTTCCCTCTGCTCAGCACTGATGAGACCACACCTGGAGTTCTGTGGTGAGTCTGGGCTCCCTGGTATGAGACAGAAATACATGGACCGCTAAGTTAATTAAGGGACTGGAGCACATCTGCTATGAAGAGGGGCTGAAAGAAGTGGGAGTGTTCAGCCTAGAGCAGAGAAAGGCCAGAGGACTGGCATTAAGTTAACTCTTAAAAAGACTGGTAACATGCTGCGAAGGAAAGCAGCATATGTAACCTGTCAGGCTGTCAGCCCACACTGAAAGGCGCTTGGGCCAACTGACTGGAGCAGAGCAGTATTGATGACACTGTAGTGGATGTCCACTGTAGGCTGCCTGACCAAGAAGAACAAGTAGGAGAAGACCAACTAACAGCCGGAGGGAGGCTCACAGTCATAAGCCCTGGTTCTCATGCAAGAGCAGTTTCCCAGGCAACTGATGGAGGAACAAAAGCGCAGCACAAAAGCAATTCAGAAGGTTCCTGGGCAGCACTGATGACAACTTCCTGACCCAAATGATTGAGGGGCGAAAGAGGAAAGGTGATCTGCTGGACATCATAGCCAAAAATAAGGAAAGGCTACATCACTGGGCTGGGAAGGTTGCAGGCAGCTTTGTCAGCAGTGACCATGAGATGGTGGAGTTCAGGATGCTGGGGATACAGGTGAGCCTGCCTGAGGAGGGAGATTGGATAAGGTAACTTCCAAAGGTCCCTTACCAATCTCAACCATTCCACGATTTTGTGCTTCCAGTTCTGTCACATCCTGCTGCCTCTGAACCCCCAAAGTGGTTGTTAAAGACACTGTTTTTTATGTACCCCTGGTCAAGCCTGCTACATGAATGACTTGCAGATTTAAATAAGATAATTTTGGGACAAGAAACATACCTCATTAAAACCCCAAATACTTAAGTTACCTATAGCTCAAAACACAGCATTTTTCAGTTTACTAGCACAGGCTGTTGACAGTACCTCAAGATAGTGCCATCCTGACATTTTATCATAGGAATATTGGACTAAATATAATTTTAAGGCCCAAGAAATCCAAGCACCTGTTTCAGAATTCCCCAAGGCTGCATTATCGGGCACCTATTACTATAGACAGTCAATATGTGGAGGAAAAAGTGTGTGTACCCTCAAATAAGAACCCCTGATGGCCGACTCCCAAACATGGCACTAAAAGAAACCAGGCTTGCCTGAGCCTCACTACATTAACTACAATATGCAAGACTAGCTTCTTAGAGACCACCTTCCTCATACAAGGAAAGACCAAACAAAACCACACAAGGAGAAAAGAAAAAACAAGAGAACAATCCTGTGTCCTTTCAGCTAGAAGATGGAGTGTTACAAATGTGTTAATACACAAATAGTAATTTTTATGGCAGTTTCCATTGCAATGATTTACAAATATAGATGGCTGAAGAGAGGAGTCATGGAAATTACTTGGTAACTGAGATGATGGCAAACACATGGTTAAACAGAATGCAGTGGTATTACTACTACTGGGGAGCAAGTTCTGGAGGCATAAGGGGAGTACTTCCATTTTCACCTGTCATAGTTATTCTTCAAGGGATACCAATCTTCTGGCCCAGGACAGCTGAGAGGATACAAAACACTTCTCATAGTCAGCATGTATTGTTTTTTTTTCTCTGGCACTACACAATAAAGAAAGTGCAGAGAAACTCAAACAAGATTGTACTTCTACAGAATCGTAACTTACATGGTTAAGATTTTTGAAGCCCCCATAAAATATACTCTGTCAATCCTGTTTTTCAATACAGATTAACAAAAGTAAGTACAATTTTCTTACCTTGAGATAAAATAAATAATTAATTGTGGCATCAAATGGATCATTCTCATTTTCTGACAGGAAGTAATTTTAAACTTCTTTTATAATCAGCACAGTTTAGCTAAGTGTAAACCTATACATATGGCTGTGAAACAAACAGACAAACAAACAAACAAACTTAAAAGCAATATAAAACCCCTCCAAAAGAATAATAATCACACCACTAAAAAGCAAACAAGCAGAACAGTAAAGCTTAAGGGAACAGGAATGTTTTCTGCAGCATTAAATAAAAAGTTAAAACTGCATATCTGTGCTAGGCCAGAAAAAATGGAAAGAACCCCTGAAGCATTACCCATCAAGCATAAGTGAATAATGAAATAATGAATATGTCTATACCCTTGGTCCTTAATCTTACAGCAAATTACAATATTCAAATATAGTATTTTACGCATGCAGTCTGATAACATTTTCTATCCTTCTCGGAGATTTTGTGAATGACATGATATGAAACACAATGTATCTAATGAAAGGTTTCTAAGCTGATTTCCCTACAGGTTATTTTCTTTCTTTTCTCTGGAACCCATACGAAGGATATACAGCAGGGACCAGAAGCATATATAAAAATAAACTACCAAGCAGCATCAGAGCCGATATCCCATTCCTACAGGGGCAAGTGAATTATTAGATCTGTGTCATGATTTTTTTTTTTTAATATGCCATTGTTCCCACTTGAGCACATTAAATTTTCCATATCCACTTTTAAACCAATATTACCTTTTTTCCCCCCATGGCCATAATGTTCAAAGTATACATTAAGCCAATCCAACACCTTAAGTCACACACCAGTTATATGTAAAGTAGGATAATCTATAACCTTTTGATTTGCCTCCCTATAAACTTATACTTCAGTATCTAAAGAAAAGAAGTAAAACAAACCACCTCATGGGGAAAAAAAGTTTCCTAATATTCATTTTATAAGTGGTCATGAACAACATTGTATCTGATTTTCTATATTTATGAAAGTATATTACAACTTTATGTATACATTTTTTTGTTTGTGCTATAACCACTTTAACATATACTAGCCTTTCAAATCAAAGGTTTTGATTTTGAATCACTTTTGATTTTGAAGATGTGATTGCCAATTATTTTTGTACTAGTGCACATAAACAGGAAGGACAGATTCTTAGGTATGAGTTATATATTCCTGTACAAAATAATTGTATATTCTATGAAGACTGATTCTTTTTCTAGAGAAATATACAACAACACAAGGGAAATCTTGTACCAGCAGCATAACTGAAGTGGCAAGACACAATATTAGAAAAACAGAGCTACTTTCATTACTGTGATGCTGTGTGTCAGAATGTCTCTCCTTAATGAACCTGTTTGCAATAAGACTCCGGGTGCAAAGAGGCTATTTAGAGAGCCTATTGTGTCTATAGTGAGTCCTTCAAATATCTTCCCACCATTAGACATGCCGCATTGACCAATTCTGTCCTGATTGCTGTTCTTTTTAGTATCAAGGGACATTCTTGCCCAGACAGACCGATGGATCAGAAACTGCACTTCATAAAATGTTTACACTGTACACACATTCACACAGTGATACAAGCAACAGAGTCCCAGATCACACAGCATGTTGAATGTGCCAGTGTCATCTCTAGGCTTATGACTTTCCGATATCTACAAAAGGATTTGGGTTAAACTGCTTCTGCTGTCTGCCTGTCATTCTAAGAAAAGTCATGTTTTTTTCACCAGTTCAGTGTAACCAAGCCCATGGCTCACATGGGAGCATTTCAGGCAAATGTTCACTATGTCACAAAGCCTTTTTTCTCAGTTGAGACCATCCCTTAATTGCTGACAGCAGAAAAGAACCACACATGTCATGCCATCAGAAAGCAAAAAACTTTGCTGTGCATAAACAAAACGAAAACAAGTCTTCTTAAAAGATTATGAACTACTGCTCTCAGTGACAGCAGCAAAGAACAAGGGACTTTTCCCAACAGTAATTACAGAAATACTTTGTTCCTGTCTACAGCCCTGTAAATTAGTCCCTTTGTAAGCGATTTTGTGAGAGTAGTTTGACGAAGTCTCAGAGTTCCTATCTATCAAGGCAGTGGTTTACTTATTAGCCACTAATTAATGTGCTTTATTCTCACCTTTCATGAACCTCATGTCAAACAGGCTATAAGCAAGAAGCCTTTTCACATTTTAGCTTTTTTTGTGGTCTTACCCTTTTATGCATCTAAGAAAAATTTCTTTGCCACCTCCAGCAAAAGGCCCAAAATCCCTCACGCACAAGTACCAGAAAGCATACAATATGTGAAAGATCTGACTATTACTTTACTTACACAGATAAAAAATAAGCACCTTATGTTTGATTTAGTGTGGGATAAATGTGTTACCACATGAATGCAGAAAAGAGGGTGTTGGGAGACCTATGAGGGAGAAGAAAGTTCTTTTTAAATGCTAAAGGTGAAGCTAGAGCACATGTGATACAGAAAGTTCTCCTCCAAGTACAAACTGTGATACTATATATGCTCTCAGAGAAAGTGGCAGGTGCCTAGAAATCTCAAGGAAGGAACCCCAATGTATCTAGGTTTTGCTCACAGAACAAAGGAAATTCTTCCTGCCAAGGGCAACCAGTATAGACAGGAAGAAGAGGGGAAAAGAGTCTTTTCCACTCTGTTTTGCAGCTAGGAAACTGAGACACAAGGATTAAAACACGCATCAAGAAAGTCTATGCCAATGAACAAATGAAGAAGCTATTTAAAATCATTTTCTGCTAAGTGATACAGAAGTGTCATAAACATCACTGCTGTTAAGTTTATGAAAAATGGTATTATGTGTAAGATGACTGAACAATACAACAAGTAGCGGTAGAATTGTTCTAGAACAGCAGGGTAATTACCCTTTCATTCTCCTCACCTGAGTCATCAGATTAATCTACAAAAGAGATTTATGAAATTGAATATTTCGTGAGGAATTCTTTCCTGAAATACATTCAAGTCTCTTTGAAATGTGAATACTATCTGAGAGGCAAATTTTGCCAACAGACATATTACATTACACAAATAATATACATGGGATAAATATTTTCAGAATTATCAAACAACCCATTTTGTTACACTGACAAAATTTTCTACATGCATTATGCATCTTCTGTGGATTGTAATTAAATCTATCCAGGCTTTCTGTCTATATTTTCGATGTGCAAACATGTTCTTACAATGTT
The DNA here is from genome assembly GCA_026770055.1 of Myrmophylax atrothorax. Lineage (NCBI taxonomy): Eukaryota > Metazoa > Chordata > Aves > Passeriformes > Thamnophilidae > Myrmophylax > Myrmophylax atrothorax. The sequence goes on from JAOXXN010000364.1 coordinate 28,410,205, forward strand.
TACAATCTTTACGTCAAGAACACATGCCCTTCTCACAATCCAGATTTTTCCATACTGGTATATTCACCTGGCATGCAGACCTTTATCTTATAGGCAAACTGGTTTAGATTACATTTATAAATGAAATCATTCAGAGTGATGTACTTGACCAGGCTAACACAAAAGTGCAAAGCTGCACTTTTACACAGCTTTTCAGTTTGGGAACTTCAGCCAGACTTCCATTTTCGTCATGACCATTGGGTATTAAGATTGCAAAGCCAGTCTCCCTAGGTTGAACACTTCTAACTCATTTTCTGTAATTTCATCTGGAAGAGAAGTGTGTCTCCCACTCCATAGTTTAGTCATGGAGAGAAGTACTGTTTTAATCGACAACAGACAATGGGGCTTTAAGGACCTGTAGCGAAGTAGTTTCTGCAGTAGATTGCTACTACAGACTACATGAAGTCATCCCTCCACTACCTTTAATCATATCTACATGGTCATCACTCAAATTCCACTTACAATACGATTATTCTCAGGGAATCTTAGTAACTTCTAGGTCTTCCAAAAATTCCAGAGAAACTCTGAAAAGTGAGTGTGAAATTTGCCATACTAGACAACCGCTATATTGTTTATTTGCCAAAGCAACCAAATTCAAGTTAGTCCCTGTTCTAAGTAGCCATTCTTAAGTTTCTCTAAGGTTTCTATCATGATTTCACTTGGCCTTTAATTAAAACACTTCAGCTAGGTCCATGTGACCTGAGGTCTGTTTCACTTTACATTTAAAAAATGCACCTACATGAACGTCCTAGTAGTTCTACAACACTGATACACAAAATTTCATATACAGACTCATGTTTTCCTTTCTTCCCTTCCTCCATTCCTAGAGGAAGACAAGACAAGAAAAGGTCCCATGTTAAACACCACTTAACTTCCTCTATAATTCTCATATCTAGTTAAACAGAAGTACTTCAGACATGTATTACTTAATCACAGAATTAAGATAAAATTTTCCAGTTTCCATTGTATTTCCTCATGTGTAGCTGGCAACACTGATGTCCTTTTCCAGAGCCATACCACCAGCTCTGAAAGGGACGTTACTCAGCTCTCCAAATAGCTGCTAAAGCTTTTTTCCATTCACATCAAACAAGTAAAAGCAAAATTCCTCCACCTCCAACAGCCACATGAACTGAAACCTGGATAATTTTGCCTGAAATAAATGTGACAGCATTCCTACAAATTTTTCCACCAGCAATATGGTGGGAAATGAGAAGTAACCTCTTCCGCATACAGAGACAGACAGGGACAGAAAACATCTGCCCAGAGCTGTAATCGTTAGAAATAAAAGTATGCATCTGATATGGCTGCGGCATCACATCTTTCTTTTACTACAATTGATAGTGAAAGGCACTATCTATGAAGAGCTAGAACCTGTCTGTTATGGCATCTTATGAATTCCAGCTCTGAAGTGCTACTTTAACATCACAGGCAAAAAGAAAAAGAAAAAACCCAACCCAATAACAACAGATTAAATGAACAGGTCACATCTGTCGACACAAAAAAGCTAAATTATTATGTCTTTCCTATGAATTCTCAGATGCAGAAGAAAATACAGTCTTTTTGGTAAACACAACTCAACAAACTTAAAATGTGTAATTTTTCACATGAATAGGAGATTAACAATACATAAGTAAAACAAAACAAAGATATTACATGTAATAAGTTCATCATTGAGAGTCAAAATACAACGAGAAATCAAGTAATAAATACTGAAATGACTTAAGTATGGAACTAGCAAAAAACCAAATGGAAAGTGCAATTAAAGGAGACAATTAGCATCAAATCATACTGTGTTTTCTGAACTTGCTTTCCAAATATCATATTCAGATGTTGTATGTACTCTTGGTCTTTGGAAAAGTAAATAAAACATCCTGCACATTGTATTCTGTAAGTCTCATACTTAATTCAACATACAAATTATCTCCAAACACACACATAATTGTAAAACCTCCTCCTTTCCCATAAAGTCATCATACAACCAAACCAATCAACATGTTAAAATTATGAATGTCAATGCCTTGGATCCAAATTCAAACTATTAAGCAAAGATTTCATTAGTGAAAATAAAGTATAACTTGCTCTCAGTTACAAGAACGTCTGAAAAATTAACATCAAACTGGGTCTATTTATACCTTTATGTCATTACATTATAGACAGCAGTTTACAAATCAGCTGATGCAGCTCTGAGCTGCACTGTTGCTGCTGTCCCAATGGTCAAGAAGTATTGCTTCCCGAAGTTAGCCAAAGTCTAATTGGAGGTCTCTTCTTTGGTGACCAGATATTTTTTTAACTAATCACAAAAGAGCAGATACCTGTCTTCAGCTGGTAGAGCTTCTCAATGTCATTTCTAGTGTATTTGCCTGATATATATACAGATCTAAATACAGAATATCTTGATACCATAAAATTATTTTTAGTTGCATTTTAAAGTATTTTAATTGTACTTAATAAAAAAAAATCTGATTTTTTCTTGAATGAAGAAATGAATATCCATTTTAAAAAAAAGCTGGTGCTTTGAGAAACATCAGGAGAGAAATACAAGTCTCCAGAGACAGAAAATGATTTTTTTTCTGAAGCAAAACTTTCTAAAAATACAGATTTTAAATTCTTTGCAGTTCAAATACGAATCTTGTCTTTCAGGCTTAAATAAATTGTAATTGTTCTACAAACAGCAAAACTTGACCAGACTCTAAGCCAGACTATAAGGTTTCTAAGCCTTTTAACAGAGCAGAATCAAACATCAAACAAGAGTAATTCCAAGAGATATTTTAGACTGCTTCTTAGATTTTGTAAATGAACACAGTTGTTCTGATTTCAGTCTAGCCAGTCTGATTTACATTGCCTACTACCTGTTCCTTTGAGAAACTGGAAGACACCATATTCAAATTAATTTATGACCTCAAGGCTCAACTTTTCCTCTTCTCAAAAACCCAGGAGAAGACTAGACTTCGCAGCATACACAAAAATTTATGAAATGCATACTGTTGACAACAGTAGATGCATTTTTACTCTGACCTTTTAGAATTTTACTATATTCCATCATTTATTCCTGTTATATTCCCCAAAACACCCTACACACATCAGTTCACATTCAGGTTCCAGGCTAGTTTAGGTTATATACAATGAGGCTCCAAGATAAGGAGGAATTATTAGCTGCTCAGTCAAATTTCTGCATCTTGTGATGGATACGAAGTAATGCTCAGCCATTAACAGAAATGGAGAATGGTGTTTGTTTTTAAAGATGGTAGAAGAAAAAAAGGGAACACTCTCCCTTTCTGAAGAAAAAAAAAATAAAAGGAATACACTTTTTCTACGTAAGTGGTGTATTTTTACAAAGAATCCATCAGCACTGAACAAGAACTCTACACTGCAGTGGTTGATAAGCCACTCTTTTAAAGAGCAGGTGTATCCTTGACAGAACAGTAGACCTTTTTTCTCATGCCACTGACACTGAGAATAGTTTTATTTTCTTCCTATCAGATTTAAGAGATGTCTTATGTTCTTCACCATCGCAGCTATCTAGCCCATATACGTTAGGTCCCCCAGACACAAACACTTTAGGAGAATGGATAACAGCACAAAGACTGATGTTTTAACTACATTGTTACACATTCAGCTATTTGGAAATAAAAACTCAAGGACAGCAATCGTAGAAAAACTGTTCTTGAATGATTCAGTTCTTTCCATGATGAGGCTTTCTCCAGGAATGGGAAGTCAATCAGAAAATACCCTCTTCCATAATACCATATATTATTAACATAAGTAAAACAGATCACTAGTCCTATTTCACACTTCACTAATCCAAATGAACTCTTAGGTATAGACAAACCAGTAAGCAAAGCATCCTGAACACTTTTTACAAAGCCAGATTATGCTACAGATCCAGGATTTTGTACAAGACCAATCTGGAACAACTTCTTCATATACAGGAAGTCAAATGGAAACAAAAAAAACCTTGAAAATTACATGAAAAGAAAAGAAATATCAGAGTTCTGAGGAAACATTTTATCAGCATAGTAACAAATGAAAGGTTCTTGCATTGATAGCAGCCTTGCTCAGAAAGCAGTCCTGGGGAAGTGCCTGCAAGGATTTTGACAGACAGAGAAAGGAGTAATAAATAGATTTGAAGGCAATTGCTGTGAAACTTGTTGAAACAGAGAAATTCCCATATCATCGAGATTCTTAGTTTGAAAACAACTTGCTACTAGAAGATATCCATCAGCTATGAGGCCATCTTGACATGGAATACCAGGACAGATGGGTGCACTATGATAAAGGGCTAAAGCTTCATTACTAAAAAGAGTTTAAATATTCTAAGGTGCCTGGAAAGTTGAACTTCTTGTTTCCAAACTGTTACTTTTGCCCTCTTAACAAAGCTTATGTGATGCAGAGATGGTTTACATCTTGTAAAATATTTTCATCTGTCTTTCACAGAACCATATACCAACTAGGATTTTTTTTAAATCCTTTATCAACTGAATGATAATGATACAGATTATCTGAGTAAAATTACTCTAGAATGGGAGAACTCCCTCCATTTAGCCAATCAATTGCATTTTCATGAGTAGTGCCGGGCATGGTCCTGAGTAACTTGCTTTATGTTGGCCCTGCTTTTGGCAGGGGAGTTAGACCAGATGACTCCCAGACGTCCCTTCCAATCTCAACCAGTTGGTGATTATTCATTAGGTCTGAAAACAATGGCTTTATGAGGTACATGAGGATTTATAAACAGAACAAGAAGGCATAATACTTTCAGCTACCTACTGGTGAAGGTCTCTCTTTGTACCTTGCAACCTGCCTATGCTTTCAGAAGAAAGCTCTTCAGACCTGGGCAACTAGTAGGGAAGGAGTTGGCTTTCTAAGATGTATCCTTCATTCATGTAATACATGATAGAGAAGACCCTGTTTCATACAGTACAAAGTTTAAACCTCAAATGTTCTCACTGCCACTCTGGATTAATTGTCTTACTGGGATAAAAGTAACAGTGATACCAAACCACAGAAATTCTTCTCAAGTAGTATCCACTGTTCATGAGTATGGCTCATCAGGAAAAAAAAAGAGGCACAGAAGCATGTGAAAGATCTGAACAGAGAGTGTGGCACCACAGAATCTCAGGCAGGCAAAAGTTATGGATATAATTTGCCTCTAGTGTCCCCTACAGCAACACAAAATTCAAATATTATGATGACGGAAGAATAATACCAATGACTGACTAAAAAGGTACATCTACTTCTGCATGGCTAGTAAAACACAGTAATTGATCCAGATCTTTCAACCTGAACATAGGATATACTCTTTTTATTGAACAGTCGGGTCCCTCTCAGAGTCTTCCTTAAATCAAAAAGTGTCATTTATGTTGAACCTCTGCTTTCTATCAAAAAAACCATACATATATTTTAGATCAAATTCTTGCTGACCTGTGTTTCAAAACATGAAATATCAACTATATGAGCTGTATATAGCTCTTGGACAAGAGGATTTACAATAAGATCTGTGTATCCAAAAGGAATTAGCCCTGCACAGATTTCCCTGTTAAGCTTTGAAGGGATCACAATCTGCAAAGCACAAAGACATGCACTGTAGTCACAAACCAAACTCAGATCTGTGTAGCTACAGTAAGTACTGGTTGCACAAAATGTTACATCACTTAACACTATTTGAACTTAGCAGACCAAATTCGCCATTGGTCTGTACAATGCAAGAGGAGCTATAACATACGGTATATTCTTTTATTGATCTGTAAGTATTGTAGCATAGTGGATTATGGACATAACACGTACAATATTACATGTAAACAGGACCTTAAATTTACAATTGCTTTTTCAGGATCCTACAGGAAATCACTTTTTAGGATACATGATAACATAACACACATTTACATACAGATATAGAGAAAAAAAAGTATCGTAGTGCAGTTTGTGTTGCATTATTAAACTTCTAAATATTAAGATAATGTTTTCAGAGGAAAGCATTGTGTCTCACTGAAGAAAATAAAAAACAACACGCTTTCCCTACAATAGTATTTTTATTTTTCTGAAAAAGCTGGTAATACACCAACTCTATTGATTTCAGTAGAGAAACAACAAGAATTAGTTTAATTCACACAGTAGGCTTAACAAAACATGAGAACATAGTTTTACTATAATGCCATTGACAGTTCTTCCCGAGTTGCTCATCAGCAAACCCATATGAAAAAAATCATATAAATCTAAGTTCTTTGCCCAAATCTCATGTCTTGTCATTATCCCATTTCTGCTTATACAATTGCATCACTTAAAGTCCTGAATCAAGGTCCAAGTACAGTAGGCAGTGCAGAAAATGCATACAAAAATCAATTCTAAATTAAGTAAGCATCAGTCCAGCTTAAAAAGACATAAAATCAGTTTAACTGGTTCACTGGAAATTCCCTCTACATAAAAAGGAATTTCCCTAAGTATCACAGAATCAGCTCATGGCACTACTGTACCATGCCCTTCAAAGCCTCAAGCATGGGAGGGGTGGTTCAGGAAATGTAAGTGTTGTCATGGATGGCTAGAGGCCAGCACAAACTAACTCGTCATCACATCACACAAAAGGCCAAAATGGTCTAGGACAGACCAAGTATCAGAAGGCTGACACGTCTCAGTTACTCTCCACTCCTCCCATATATGCCTTGAATTAAGCCTACAGGATTGCCCTTGCACTGCTCAGTTACCCCACAAATTAAGGAAGAAACCAGTAGGAAAGATAACTACAAAATACATTGAATTCTTACACCATAGTTCCAGAGAAGAAGGATGTAAAGGGTAACAAACCAGTGAGAAATTTTAAAAGTACAAGTTTCTAAGGACAAAAGAAATAGCAGATGACCAAAGTCAAGAATTAACTTCAAAGGAACAACACATGGAAAAAGAATTGACTTGTTTCAAAGATGTACTAACAAATGTCTAATGGAACAGCATCCTTTTAAAGGAGACAAAAATCCCCAGATGACTAAATGGCAAAAGTAAAGAGGCAATGGAAGAAATATTGATGAAAAATGCAGTGTACATGCAACTAAAACCATCAAGAAAAAATGATTTAAAGGAAAAATATACGTTGGGAGCTAGACTGGGTGAAAAAAGAAAATTACACAAGAGAAAAGCAGAGTATCAGAGGGGACAGCAAGCAATATAGTGAAGAATAATAAGGCTTTCTACAAATACATAAAAGGAAAGAAGACAGTAAAGGATAAAAAGAACGCATTAAAGTATAAAACAGATGCTTAGATACAGGATAAGGCAAGGTTGATGGCAAGATTAAACACCTCCTTCAAAGGCATCATTCTCTCCAGGAACTTTAAAGAAAATACTGGGAAACATAAGGCTAATACTGGCCTCCCAGATCAATTAAGTAGCAAAATGCTGTTTTTACAGCTCACTACAGTTAGTAAGGACAAATGCAAATTAACATACAGTTTCCTACAGGAATAATCTGGTGCTGTATGGACTGAGAACTCCTCACTCCCTCTGACTCTTACTTTTTTTTCCACCTTAATCAGACATAAATCAGTCAAGTAGCCTATAATGCGATTATTTTTCTAACAGCCACAATTTCAAATCCATCTGGAATTGGATGGGATATCTGGATACAAGGTATTACATAGTAAAAAAGACAAGACTAATTTCACACAAATGCATATTAATTGGAATCCCCTCAGTAATAAAATATAGACAGGTTTCTCAAAGGATAAGCAAAGTAATATATGAATAGACTAGAAGGAGCACATATATACAAATTTTGGTAAAAGTACTTCTAAAAAATATTGGTAAGTTAATCACTTAGTGGGAAAGAACAACCTCTACATTCAGGTAGTAAAGTGAACAAAAGAAAAGCTTTCTAAAAAGGTAAAGTGCATATCACTGCCGACATTTCTCTGGAGAAAAAAGTATCACCTAGGTTCCACACCACAGTACACACACTGCAGACAATTTAGCCAAGTTTTAAAAGATATCTAGCATTAATTTCATATTAAAATACCAATTTTATTTTTTTATTGATGACAGTGTATTAATCAGCTTGATTTCCATTTTAAAAGTACTTTCACAAACATCCAGTGACAAAATATAAAGAATAATTAGAAAATATATTTGATATAAAGCCAGATCTATTGAAAAACAAAGGAAGTTATTCAGGACACATCAGTCCAAACAGTGATTCATGATTTTTACGTATAAAAGTTGTTCAGAAATTTTCTGTGAATCTCACCAGAAAGCTGTAATGACATCTCTAGGGAAGCCCTGGGAACATAAGCTACACAAATTCCAGTTCCCACTTCTTAAAAGGAAACAGTGGTTATGATACAAATCTGTGCTCACTTAGCTAGTCCCAACAGGTCTCTTCATGTTGGCACCATCAGAAGGCTGCCACGCTTATTGGAAGCTCCACATTCCTCATTTTGCAGAGATCAGAGAAATAGCCAATAGTTCACTGGAAGGTTTCATAAGGTGAAACTAGGCTCCTAAGGAATCAAGTGAGGAGCCAATGCAAAGAGCAATAATAACAAAACAAAGTGATGTGGACAATGGAGGCAAGAGGAAATGGATACAGACTAGTAGAAGACATGGTAATGCGGATAACAACAAAGGAGAAAAAAGAGAGAGAACAGGGGCACAGACAAGAGCACAGCACAGTTCTATTACTAATGTCACTTTTTAGTGGCTTCAGTACCAAAATATTCTGATAAACTCCAAATTAGGTGACTAAGTGGAGAAGGCAAAATAAAAACAATTCCTTTGCTTCATAGGGATTTCAGATGAAAGAAAGGTACAATCTCCACATTCAAAAGATTGAGTACATTTTCTGACAGGAGGAGAAACATTTAACTATTTTAAAAACAATTCTTTTATGTTTGGTATGTATCAAATTTTATTGAAAACAAAAAGGGAACATGAAAGTTGCAGACAGGCAGAGACAAAACAGATAAATTTTTACAAACTAAAACAGTGAAACTGCAAAGACTTGGTAGTTGCAGGGGATAAGACAAGAGCTGATTTTAAAATGGATTCCATTATTATTCTTTCTTAAAGGAACACAGAAAATAAGAATACAAGCAAGATATTTACACAGTCTTAGTGACACACAGCTTTTCATTTACAGATGAAGTGTGAATAAGATGTACAAGAATGTTTCTCCAGAATTCAGTGTGCTCATGTGTAGCCTGACTTGTACCCTCCTTCTGGCTTTTACCTGCTGCATTGGGCATGTCTGGCCAGTGTCAGAGGTGGATGTGGGGGTCTGAGGAAACCTGTGCTGGACAGGTACAGGGACTTCCCTAAGCCAGTCCAGTCTCAGCTGGCTCTGCAGTGGACAAAATGGATCCACCATCACTTGCCAAACTGCACCTACCAGAGTGCATGTGAACGGTTCCTCTGGAAAAACGTGATTCAGAGAGGGGAAGAAAGATGTGGAAGAACAAGAAGAGACATTTGGACAGGGTGGGAGCAAAGAGGCACCTGAGTATGGCTAGAGAGAAGAGACCTGTAGGCAGGGACCAGGCAGAGACACTGTACTAGTGCTGGTGCAAAGAGATGCCTGAGCAGAGGCAGATGGGAGACACAGAAGAAGGTGCATCTCTGAGGGACTGCAGCCCAAGCAGCTGAGTAAGAAGCAAGGAAGAATAGAAGCAAAGAAACCATTATACAATGCTTACAGTCCTGTGCCAGCATTGCCTTGCCCAAGAGACTGACTATGATGTTGTATAGTGAAGGGACTGAGGACCATCAAGAGGGAAGCAAAGGGGGTCGAAGGGAAACTGAAGCATGTTTCTCTAAGTGTTTCTTTAAAGGCTTGTATTTATTTCAGTATCAGAGTCAATAATCAAAAGTTAATTATAATTGGCAATGAACTATGTAAAATTCCACAAATTGAGACTGATTTTTTCTTTCTGTTTCTTTTTGGCCCATGACATCCAGCTACCAAAAGACAAAAAAAAAAAAAAACAGCAAAAATACAAAGTATTGGCAATTTAGTCACTTAACTAGGTTGCTGATTGCCAGTTAGACCATATTATTATATTGAAGATGTAATTCCTGTTTTAAATGTTGTGTACAATGATAATTTTAGTTTGTTAGAGGATTTCCAGGATTAAAACTAAGGAGAACCTCAGAATATTTTAACCTATTCTTCTTACATCAAATTCCTAAATGGGAAAACCTTGGTGAAAAAGGAAATTAAATCTAGCAATAGAAACATCATTGCATTCTATGCACTACTGTATAGTTACAATTTTCCCAGGTCCAATGCATAGAACAGATTTTCACGTATGTGATGAACAAAAACCAAGTTCTACATAATCTTCCATTAGCGACTAGTAAAATCAGGATCGTAACATGACAGGCAACAAAAATTCGTATTTAGTGTAACTACACCAGCTACAGGTGAATTATGTCAGGAAATAACTCAGACTTACATACCAACTTACTGGTTTTTTCCCAGTAATAGTCAACATAGTTTGTACTAACATTAATTTATTCATTCTTTGGATTAAACCAGATTTTCAGAGTTATAAATAATACAGACTATCAAGCAATAATTATCATTTGGCTGGCAATATTTAAAATAAAAAGAGGTGTTGCAGATATTTCGTCAATGGTTTTTTAGTCTAAATCAGTATTATTCACTTGTACAACTTGGTTATTTCTGAAATATGTACACATATATTTGAACATACACAAACCCACTATCCTTGCCACAGGCACTGATTCTCGTATCTACACACAATCTTTCATGAAAACATGTATATACATATACACAGTATAAGTATTATGAAAGTTAGAGGAACACCATTCCAAAAGAAATGCAAGACTCAATTAGCATGAGGTGAGAGAATGAACAAGAAAACAGAGTAGAGAGAACATAAGGAGGAGGAAGTCTTCAGGTGAAGACATCCAGCCTGTTCCTCCCCAAATAGTTGCTCATTCCACTGCAGAAAATAAACAGATACTGCTATATAATCATGTTCATAAGAACCCTATATAATGAGAAGTTTTTATCGTAAGTACATTTATGTGGATCATTTTCTGCCAGTAGTGCAAAAAAATCTCAGTTCTCAGGTTATACTCTGTGCAAAATGGCCACCATCGGCCATCACAGGCAATGGCTGTCATTTTTCCATAGTTAACTAAAAGGTTAAAACTAGGCTATCTTTCGTAAAAATGGTTACTCCCTTGGATTATTTTCAAACTGAAGCAAAATGAAAACCATTGCCTCTCTGTGATTCAGAGATAAGGTAATACATACTTGAGGTAAAGGGGCTGTGAAGATTTGCATGTACAAATGAGAAGAACAGGATGCAGATTTATATGTTTCCAGGATTGTCCTAAGTTTGTCATGTTGCCTACTTAAAAGTATTGTTTCCAGACTACAAGCTTTAGCTTAAACCTTAGGGCCTCTTTCATCGTTCTCTGCCTGAGACCTATGGGGCCTCAGGCCCCAGTACCCAGTTTTCCTTCAGAGCAATACATGCTCTTCTCACATACTGATTGAAGTAAAGCAAGTCCATTTGCATATTTCACTGTCTAATAATTTCATTGTTTCCTCATCTAAGGATCAATCACCTAGAAATCAGAAGCTGACCTGAAGGTTACTGCCTTTTTTCCAATGACTAGATTTTAGAAAAGCAGACTAGTATCTAGTCTCTTAAGTCAGGAAAGTGAGCAGCAATTTATATTTGAGTCATCAATTATGGCAGTATAACTACAGAGAATGGTAGCATGGCTCTGCACATCTCTCAGTGCTCAATAAAAGCTACAGAGAACAACTTATAACTGTGATACAATCTTCTGATTGTGGACTCATTCACATATAAGACTAAGTCTGAATCCATGTCTGACAGTGTAAATAGATGACCAAAGTCAGAAAAGTACACGTGTTAATCTCAATTTAAAGTCCAATAGCCATTTCCTCCCTTTTTGAAGCATCACAATTTCAAAACAATAATTATTACATGAATACGTCTTTAACAGCTAGGTTTCAAAAAAAGCAAAACCCCATCTTATTACAGGACTACCAGATTGTACCTCCAACATAATCTAGTGTAATAAGTCTTGTAAAAATTAAGCTGCATTTGTGAAAAGGCATTGTCCACTAAACTGAAAAACTGAAATTATTATATTCTGTATATCATCACCTAAAAATTCATCCGTGTTGCAAATACATAACTGTTGCTACTGAGTCATAACAGAGTTAAAAGGGTAGTGTACTAATTTCTCTGCAGAACAGAGAGATGCCTGAAAGGATCTTGTAAATAGAAACCATATTTCTGTACTGCCTCCTGATGGGTGAACATAATTTTAAAACTTTGCTAGTGCAATTTATCAGTGCCAGTGCAATTTTATTTTCCACAGCATAGTGATTTTACATGTGACCCCTCCACAAGCACCCACTCTACCACATAAATGAAATAACAAGTTAAAAATAATCTTTTTTTTTCATCATATGCTTTAAATATATTGTTAGTGAAATAGCATTTTCACACAAAGTAAAATACAGAAATTATTCTATGATATCATGGTAGATTTTAGAAGTTGCAGAAGGAAATAACCGTGGTGGATCATATTTTGGATGTACCAAAACAAATATCACAAAGAGCAGATTACATAAAAAAAGCTGTGAAATAACCCTTTTAGAAGTGACCTGAGCAGGTGAAGGTGATCCCAAAGCCAGGTCTCTACTTGTCAACACTCCTCAGAACTTCATAGTTTCTTTGCTAATCATATCATTATGCTATTCCATGTATTTTTCAATTAACCTCTCTACTGCATTCATGTGTTTAATTGCCACTTTATATGTTGTATAACATACAACATATGGGAAAGCCTTCAATAACTTCTCTGACCTACATGCTCTTCATTTCCTTTAATGATAGTCTGCTTCTTGTTTTGAGGTCTATCTGAAAGAATTTCCACTTCTCCGGTGATGACTGCAGCCACTACTGTGCTGAAGCTTACAGAGGAACAATCACAGAGACACACAAACGCCAGTATGTCTCTTCCCCATCAGTCCTCCCCTGCTTTTTGGAGGCACTACTGAGGTGCAAATCACTCCAGCATCTCCTTGTAAACAGAACCACGAGAATTGTACACTACCTCATGGAGATACAAAGTTACTGGAACACTGTAACTGCAGCAATTGGCCAAACTAGACAGACAGAAAGAGCTTGCTCTTCAGTGCTCCGTGAACTAGTTTCATTATCTTAGCATGCATGCACCCAACGGACAAGGGTTCATATCACTACAACTTGCACAGAGTCAACAACATCCTAACGTTGAAGAACTCAGATTTCATTTTCTTTCACAACCTAGAAGCCAATGTCCTTTTTTTTTTTAAGAAGTACTGTTTATTCTGTCAATCTCTCAGTAGAAACATATGCTAGAATTTTCACTGCCTAAATTTTCACCACACTTTACAAAAGCAACAGACATAAACCAATACATGGAACTATGAAAAACTGAATAACCAGGAGAAAGAAACTAACCTTTCTTTCCTAGTGTATCTGTCCTCTCTTTTACAGGGTTATCATGTAGAAGAAAAAGAGGCAAGGAATGCATACATGCATTGCTGGGTCCCTTCTGTAGCTGCAGGAAGACTCCAGAGATTTTCACTTGTTACTTTCACTACCACCACATTTATCTGAAGATTACTAATCCTGATTCTTTTGATTCTATGAAGATTCTAGGAAGCAAAAGATTGCATTTATATTTTAAGCTGTTGTTTACTCTTAATTGATTACAGAGCAAGAACCACATTGATCTCAACATTTCAACACTCCCTTCAGGGACTTGTAAAGCCACTAGGAAGAAACATACGCTTGATAGGCAGTACCAGAAGCACTCAGCTTTAGATAGACCAACGGAAAACCTGCAAATGCTGAGTGGATTCAAGAACACACGTCAAACAAGTTAGGGTAGCAGGGCACCTAATTTTTCCTTTGAATTCTGTGCCTGCCTATCTTTCTTTCACAAGTCGTTCAAGAAGAACCATCCAAGTGAGCTCTGAATGAAACTCGTTTCAATCTTGAAATTACTGCACATGCTTTTGTACAGCAGTTTTCCTCAACTCATGTATCCTCTTACTTTGGATTAAGCATATGGACACAGACCACACAAGGTAGCATAAAGTTGCATTGCTTCCAATACCTGATCTAGTAGTTTAGAATTACTACACTGCTGTGCACTCCTAATAAATGCCTACACATCCTTGCATTGTCCAATGTGGAGATGTATTAGCCTCTCATGAACAAAGTAGCCTATGTGGTTAAAAAACACAATAAATGGAGTCTTTCACCTCTAAATTGCATTCCTGAGCCCACCCAGATTAATTGTTTTCCTTTACCATAGCTTGAAGTAACTGTTTTAAAGAAGAAAATTAGAGCTTCACTGGCCAAACAGCAGTCTTAAGAAGGGAAATTAATTTGATCTCATTTTCTCACCTTGCTAAACGAGGATGTCTATTTACTTTGTTTGTAGATGGTGGTAACACATGCATGCACAACATGAGAACGTGTATTTGTTTTTTCTATAGCTGTAGGAGGTAACCAGAAGTATTTTCCTTGTATTTTAGTGTATTTCTCTCATCTTTCAGGCTTAAATGAGACAATAGCCAATGAGTCTCAGAGCTGCCTCAGGAGAAGCCAAATCACTCTGGAAAATAATTATCACCTTCCAATATTAAGAAGAAAAAAAATAAGATTTTTTGGGGGGGGACGTGTTGTTGGGGTTTGCTTGGTTGGTTGGTTTGTTTTGCTTTGTTTTTAAGACAACTACTTCCCTATATATACATTGCAGTGAACTCAAACTTGCAGTTTGTCCATGCATTAAAACATTTCGAAGTGTTCGGTCAGTTAGCCAGGCATTTTGACTGTAATTCATTCCTCTCCTTAACCCAAAGACAGTTCACTGTCATAATTAACACCATGACTAACATTAAACAAGTACCTGGAGGCACTGTAGCCTACAAAGCATAAATTGAATGAGCACTAGGCAAAAATGCCCGCAGGCTTCAACATAACTTGATTTAGGTAAACTGCTGAAAGGTAAGCACAAACCCTCTTGTGTTGGTTTAAAGGTAACAGTGATCTAAATCACACATTCAGGCTTATGAGCACAACAGACAAGCCTGCATTATGGGGGTTTATAACAGGCACAATATCCATACTGAACTTCTTAGGCATTTACAGCATAAACTCTTTAGTTCTCTCTCTCTCTCTTATGTGTTTTCTTCACAGAAGGCCATGATAATAACCTGAAAATTACTCTCAACACTCATTTTATAGTATTTTACATATTATTAACAGGTTGACAGCTTTTAACAAAGATGAAAGCATTTGATCTATTGGTTATAAAAGTTCTTAGCCTGGTCTAAACAGATAGACATAACTCCAGGCATAGACCAGGCCTACATTTACCATTTACGTGTTTTCTTAAGCAAAGCTTCCTACTGATCTGCAAGAGAACTAACAGGTGAGTGACATGGCAACAACTGCTAGACCTCTGTAGTGGTTTTCCAGAAGAAAAAATGTTAGGTGTAATCTAATTCAATTTGAGGAGTCCTATCTCAGGTATTACCATTATAGTTAGACTGGCTTTATGCAGATTTTTATCAGAAAGGTAAAAAAACCAAACCAAACCAAAAAAAACCCACAACAACAACAAAAAAGTGAGTGGAGAACTCAATTCAGGTCTCAAAACTTGGCTTTGAGATCACAGGGGACACATATTGTAATACCAATTATGTCAATGTTGTTGACCTGCTTCGACACCGATTTTGTGTTTATGTAGAGGATGTCAGACTACAACATTCCTTATCATGCTCTTCCTGGTAACAAGACTTACTCCTAAGCAGTATTGCAATTGAACAGTTCTTTTCTTAAAGAAATTAATATTGCCAAATTACTTCTACACTAAGCATTGAATGCAAATTCCAGAAGTAAACACCTAGCAAATTCAGATGATTTCAACATGATCTCCTCTGGCTGCTAAACCTT
>JAOXXN010000364.1:28431247-28446247 GCA_026770055.1 Myrmophylax atrothorax
AACATAGAGAATTTAGCTAGTTTTCCTTAGCACGTGCCAACCATATGAATATCTACAACTATTAGCAACCATGAATTAACAGTTCTAGTAATATTTTTAAATGCAGTAGATTTTTGAAATAAGTGTGCTGATTTTAAAACATAATTTCTAATGTAAAAATATCAGATGAACTAGATGTAAACAACTTTCATGATCTTCAGATCTCATGAAAACAAATACAAAAAAAAGTCTGTAATCCAGTTTTGGAACTGCTCCAAGATTTTGCCATTTTATACAAACAGAAGTTTATGTTGTATGTTTTAATTTTGCACAATTTAACACACCCACTCTTCAGGCATGTTACTGATAGACTAAAAAGTGCATTTTCTTCACTCAGTCCAAGAGTGTTTCAATAGACACATACATGCAGATTAGACTGAGAAAAGGAGAGGCTGGATTATCAGCAGGTCAATGTTCCTGAATGTGTTTTGCTTTGGATTTTATCTTCATCAACTACAGAAGTCACTCTAGATCAAGTCCAAGAAAAATTCTAATTTGTTACAAGAGGATCCCACCTCCCACCCCTACCACTACAGCCCTGGGGCAATCTGGACATTTCAGCAGCTAACAGTAGCCACAGGCTACATAGTTTTAGAGACAGATTATAATATTCTGAACCACTATGACTTCTAAAAATCAGGTTATGCCATTCTGGTATGGAAGCTCTTAACCCACCATGCACCTAGTTTGGAAATACAGTTTAGAAAAAATTTGGGGATTCTTAGTAAACTAATTGAGCAGAGGTTGAGAAATTCCAGATGATGCACAGCAGTGTCGAAGAAGAAAAAGGGAACAATGCTGCTCTCCAAGTATCTGAGAGATGCACTTTAGGAATTCCTGTAGTATACCTGCATACAATACACTACAGGATTTTAATGATTTATAAACAGTATTTGGAACCTGCGTTATACTGAAACTAGGGTGAAGTTCAGACTACACCTGATATTCAGTGTGACCAGAATAAACAACAGTATCCTGTGACAAATGAAGGCACTGATTAAAAGTGGAAAAATGGGCCAAACCTGAGTAAATCCTATTGGTTTGCCTGCTTTCCTGTCTGCTCATTTACTAATAACTGAGAACAAAGACTAACATAACAAACAAGTGTTAACAGAGAGACATTAATACACACAGAGCCCTCATTATGGCTCAGTGCTGTTACAAAATTCATCCTCTTAAGTCAAGAAAGGTATAACCCATGTGTGGTATTATCTCATCCAACCTGAAGATGAACATCATAACAGAAAGCCATCATCATGTTCACAATCTACATTCTCCCTTCTCCTCCTGATCATGAAGAAAACAGTTTTATATGATATAAGTGAAAAATAAAAAGTACTTAAAACAGAAAGAAAATACAGACACTGAGAATTAAATAAGCCATGAATTACTACAGCAGCATCAAAGGGATCCAGACAGGTTCTGAGTCTTCACTCACTACTCATGGTGCACTCTTGTAAGGTGCCTTGAGATCTGAATAGAAAATTTTTTATAAAGACTAAGTGCTTTTATTAAAACACACAACTTTTGTTGACAATTTTTCATGAAATGTGTGTATTGACTGCCACATTCAAACGAAAATAACAGCTTGTAGAAACTTAGCACTTACTGAATTTACATGGCAGTTTCTAGACAACTGGATAATGCTCACTCCACCAGTCTGTTCTCTGGGGCTTTACTACATGTAATCTTTTTCTTTACGCTGTTACTCTGATTTCTATATTCATTGCAGAAATCACTCCTACTTGTGACATGCCATGTGCACAAATAGAAACTGTGTTTTTCTAATTACAAAGTATCCTTTGGGTAAGAAGTAGTGCAGAATTTAACAAGTTGTTAATACTCTTAAAAAATACTACTTTTGAAGAGAAATCTATAGTTGCGTACTTGCTTAACTGTACTTCGACATGTAAAAGTTAGTAGGGGGAATGTATGTCCAGTGGTTAGGAAAAGCAACTGAGAATGAAGATGTACACTTAGTCCTCAAACACAAATTATGCACTATGGGATACTGGGTAAATAAATTCCATTTTATGTTTCTGTTTATCCACATGCAAAACTCAAGTAATAATGTGTAACTATGCACAGACATGCCGCAAGGCTGACTTACCTGATGATAAAGATGCTATAGATAAGCCAAGTATTTGCTATTTTAAGTGCCTGTACATAAGGAAATTGAAGTTACACAATACTCAGCTCACGCTCTCTTAGACATCTTATAAATTTTTTTTCAAAGAAAACTAAGCAAAATTTATAAATGCATCATCACTCCTTTCTTGACTTCTTGCGTATTTTGTAGGTTACTTATGCATAGCGCAAGTTGCATATCCTTAGCACAGCAACCTGTACTCATAAATAACACTTGGCACTGCATCTGGGACACTATAACCTCTGTGGACTAAAAGGATTTGGTTTGTGTCATCCCTTCTGATTATGCAGTGTATGTTAGGAACAAGAGTGTGTGCTGACACGGATCAGTGGACTGCACACTGTGTTTTCTGGTCCTACTTGTTTCTACTCTTTATTTCTTGTTCCATGTACTATGTCTAATATTCCTCCTGCAAAAAGGACAGGATCCACACATTTTATTTATCATACTGTCCCAATAAAGATAAAAAAAACCTTCTAAGGGAAAAAGAATTTAGAAATAGTTATGAAATTCTAACCTCCTTCTCTGATACTGTAAAAAACTCAAGTGTTCTAAACATTGAATGTCAGCATCAACATACATGACTTACGTCTACAAAACTCCAGGCATGAGAAGAAAGACCTTTAATAATGAATTCACATTATTTATCTTCCACTTGTCCCTCTCTGTCCCCACAAGGAAGAATAAAGGAAATCCCAGGCAGAGATGACGAAAACCCTTCAGCCAAATGATAAACAAGGCATTTTGTAAAGGATAATGTAGACAGAAGCCTACTAAAAGATTTCCAGCTTGAAATTTAACAACCTACCAAGCACCACACCCAGAGGAAAGTTGTGGGTCACACAGCATCGTATCATTTGTACTCCTACAGTGAATTACCAATGTAAACCACATAGGTCCACAGGGATGTACTAGTGCCTTCTCACTGCATATTAACTTTAAGTCCTAAGGCGTTCAGAGAGATAATGGTATTCAGCATACAGTCAGGTCTCAAAGGAAACCAAAATGCATCATGTGCCAGCTGCATGTGTCTTCCCTTCATATTCATGTAATATATATGATGCATATACAAATACAGAAACATGTAATTATCTTGAAAGGAAAATAGAACAGTCAACTATCTGGAGAAAAATTATTCATTGAATCCTGATTTCAATAACTTCAGTAACTAACTCCCATTGATTTCAGGAGAATGACTTCAATAGGAATGTTAAGACTTCTGCGCTGCTTCCACATTCAAAAAACTTTTAAAATTTTGTGTTATATACAAATACTAAAGGCAGCTGGTTGCAGCAGTAAGAAAAAGGAAAGAAAAAATAAATGCACTAGCTGTGCTAAATCCCTTGCAAATTCATGGAATTCCATACTTTTTCTTGCTTTCACACTACTGCATGAACAGCTATACTAATAGATTCCCTCAGAGGAGAAAAAAGTAACTTAAACTTGGGTATTCTTCAAGAGGCCATCTGCCTCTGTGGTCAGAGCTTGTTTCCTTAACACTTCTCCCAAGAAGTATCAGAAAGAATCTGGGTTTCTGATGCTAACAAACCTCAGAAATTGCAGATTATATATACTGCCTCGTCACAGTAGCACTTAAAATGTAGAGAGAGTAAATATTTTTCTGAGGTACTGCAAAAAAACATTCATTTTGTTTTCAAAAAGGTCATTATGTCAGTTCTCACTACTGATCAAGTGACTGTGAGTCATTTCAGGTTACAACTGCTCTCTTAGAAAGAAACACAGTTGACCCTTGCCGGCCGCATAATAGTTCTGCATTTACACGGGCCTAATTACAAGGAAGCAGAATCATGTAGCATACCTCTACTGACAGCTTAAACACATCTCAAGGAAAACAGTTACAACTAATTAACCTTCCTCTTTAAAAGGCCTTCCTGTACAAAGCATTTGCCACCAAACATGAATGAAATATATAGTTGAATAAAGATGGCAATTCCCAAGAAATCATGATATCATAATGCTTCTGTAATCCTAAGTGAGTGGTAAAAGTGTAGTTGGAGCTCAAGGTAGCACCTCTGTAAATCTCAGGAATGTATGTAATCAACACTAGGGCAAACAATGGTGGTTGACTTCAGGTTGAAAACAATTAACACAGAGATATCTGAAGTCAGAGTGGAAGATGGAGGCAAGGGGTGAACAAATACTAGGGCCTTGATCTTCCATCACTTCAGTTGCTGTTATAAGCTACCAGAAGAGTACTTATCATTAAAAGGCATCCAGCAAGATGCCAGACTCACTGGGAAACAGGGTGCACCACTAGAAGTCAGATCATAATCAGTCAAGTAACCATGGTATTTAAAAAAGAAAAATAAAAAAAAAGAAATGCCTAGCACATGTGGATGCACACTGGAAATGGCTGTAGATGCACTTAAGATGATTTCAGGTGAAAACTTTATAGGATTAAAAAAACAGTTCACAGTAATATGGACAACTAAGACATGGGAGAGGTACCACTTTCACAGTAGCTCACATAAAAAATATGATTCACATGGCTGTTTCTGCTACTCTTTCTGTTCTTTTTGCTGTTGGTCAGTATATCACTGGTTGAGGATGAGCAAGTGGCATTTGAGGCCTGGAAGTCACTCCACAGTATCATGTGGAAGGACGTGAGGTTTGGGTGTTAAATCTGTGAAAGTTCACTATAAAACAGAGTAGGAACAAAGGTAGGGTGCTGAAGTCAGAACTGCCTCAGCCAAACTGGAGCCAGAAGATCAATCATGTTGTTTCTTGCCTCACCTTGGGGAGGATTGTCAGTAGAAGATGAGTCAGGAAAGCTGTACTTAAATCTCTCTGCCCACAAGATCAGGAACGTAAGAATCCAGGAGCAGAAGTACTGGCAATTCTTGTTGATTTCTGAAGGGAAGAAGCAGACCTCAGGCTATCCTATGTCCTGGAAAGCAGCACATTAGGGCATCATCCTTCTTTTCCCATTTATGATCTGCTGCATATGAAAACAGGTAAATCCATTTGTCAAATAGTTACAGGCTCTTGACAGGTAAGAGTTCCATAACTGTTCTTGGAGAGACCTTCCCATGGACCACACACTTCCCCACCAAAAGGAGCAGATCTCACATCATCTTGTTAATATGTGGTGGTCATATTTTCTGTTCATGATGACCTTATTGTGTAAGCTGTGAAATGCCTCCCTGCCATTCCATCCCATCAGATCTCGGATGCTCAGCAGGGTCAGCCCTGGTTAGTACCGGGTGCTATAGACAGTCCCGAGGACTTCCCTGTCACTGTCCAAGCTCGCTTGGCCGTGGCAAATGGAGCTTGGGACTTGAACGGTGGGGTCAGTTCTGCACACGCTGTGCCTGACCTAAAAAAATGTACTGCACAGGCTGGAAGGGCACACCCACATGGGGAGAGCCCTGCCCAAATCTTCGTTCACTAGGTCCAGCCATACATTTTCTGTTCATGATGACCTTATTATGTAAGCTGTAGTCACAGGTATCTCCCTACTCTGACCTGAAATATAAATTAAACCTCTGGTTCCGTGATATCCAGTGAAAAAGCACATATAGTAGAGATCAAACTTCTCCAAAGTGGAAAGCAACAGTGAAGGGAAATGCCTAATTTTTGCTTTCTACTTAGAGAGGGAGTCATTGTGCACATGACAGTCATCAACATGTCCATCAAATGGGGCACTAAGGAGTATGCAGTGTTTAAGTTACATGTGCACTAAATCAATGTGCAGTGTCATATTAGGTTGCATCTAAGTGCAGGATGTCCTACAGCCAAATATGGCCACATTCCATTTCAAAAGAATACAGTTAATCTGAGTCACCTTGTTAGTTTTGTCAGAGCTAATAAAATCAACAGTACAACTTTTGGCAAGAAAGAATTCCACTGCAGTTTTCAGTAAGCTGCACCATCTGTTTTATGAGCCAATGTTACAGATGCGGCCTGAAGACAATCCACATTTTTGAATGTCTTCAGGACCTTCATGAAAAGGTCCAGTAGGAAGTGTAGGAAGTGGTATCAGAAGTGGCAGAGACCTACCAAAAAGAACAAGCATAGCAGAAAGAACCTTGCATGTTAAAATAAAATCCTTGCTGAAACAACAACAGTGTCATCAGCCTTGACTTTAATTCTGTATTTCAGTCCTCTTAGGTCCAGGACTGATGGATCTTGTGGGGTTTTTTTTTCCATTTCCCAGAAATAGTTGCTGTGAAACAATTTTATATACATATAAAAGAGTCTTAGGAAGTCATGACATTCTCCTAAAAATTCACTTCAGAATCCTTTATTGATGAGTCTCTGAGAATGATTAAAAAAGGTAAATTTTTTTTGGAGGAAGACAGGCTTGAAAAGCAGTGAGGCACTGTGCAACACTCCCACAGACTGATTATGAAGGTCTGAAGAATATCTGACAGCACAGTCCCAAAGAGATAACATGAAAGAAAAGAGGAAATGGGAAAAGGTACTCAACAGGGACAGGACAAGACAATCAAATAGTGGATGAGCCCTTGCAGTGAAGAGAAGTCATTATCACAAGAGGGACAATTCTGGAGATGGGACACCTCAGAGACAATCATTAGAAATTCTGAAGAAGAAAAGGTAAGATAACATCTAAAATAAACAGACAAAGATGATTTAATTGTAAGAACACCAACAGTGGGATTGGAAGAAAACAAGCTGTGAAATGTACTGGCCTCTGTAGACACAGTCACAGCATACATGTATGTGTTACAGACGTTCCTAAATCAGGGAACATTCTACAGCCCTTCAAAACAGGGTATTTACATTCAAACAGAATCTGAATGCACATATATATATATATAAATACCAGAGAGAAAACTACAAATATGCTTCATAGCTTATTTACATGGGATGACCAATTATCCCTCAGGGTTCCTATGAATACCATTACTCAGCTTTTGTCCTATGATGGGAAAAGGACCAGAAACATAGCAATTATTTTATCAAAAGTACTTGACAATCAGTTACATGAGTATCTCCACAGGCTCATCAATCTTGGTTTTGTTCTTAGACTTTCCATAAACAGAGACCACCAGAATTGCATGGTAGCTCAATGGTTCCCAAAATTTCCATTGTTTGATTCGGCATTGATGAGAAAGAATTTCTAAAACACCAAGACTGTTTCTGGACAGTTGTAGTAATAACATATAGCAAAAAACAGATGACATGCAGCCTTAAAATGCTTTCAAACTCTCTGTTAAAGAGAATGTAAAACCGAGCAGTTAACTAAACTTGAGTCAATAACTAACCACTGAATTAACCATTCTTGTGTGATGGTCATAAAACCAAATTAAAGTACAGATAATGCTTCTTTCTATTTTCCCCTCCAACTCTTTTTAAAAATTATTTATGGTACAATTTGTTCCTATCTATATTAAGTCAAACTAACTGCACTATTATACTTAAGTTCCCTACAGAGCCCAGTGAGCATCATGCATACAAGTAACTGGCAGCCATTGCACACATTCTGATACCCATTACGTTCTTCATTTGAGTTCTGTGAAACACTAGTCATTCCACAACATTTGTAAACAGTATTTGCAAACCATAACTTCTTTAGAAATCATAACGTAATATATTATACGATAGACTTTCAACGTTCTAAATTCTATCCTAGATAAGTGAGACTGAGAATATAACAAAGGATAATTTGATTTGGCATTTAACCAGATAATAAGAGAGTTCAAGATACAATAAGTTAGTTGCAGCTCTACTGCACAGCCCCTAGCTACAAGAGAAACATATCTCAACCAGGCAGACACCATGAAACTAGTCCTTCTCCCACAGATGAAAACAGGAAAAAAGAGGACTGGTCCTCAGCCACTCTGAGTTACAAGTTCCCGTATTCAGGTTGACAAGCGACAGGTTCTAGCTCCTGTCCCCAGTCCTACATCTGTGTTGTGGTTTGGTGACTCTGTTTCCCTTAATGACACTTGTACGTAACAGGACAGACATGGCTTACCATCCCTGAAGTTCTGTGCAAACCTCAGCCCCTAAAGCCTGCTACTTAAGCCTTTGACACCTTTTTTTCCTTGCTGAAATACTTATTCATTTACATGTAATTAAAACCAAACCAAACAAAAAAACTCAAACCAACCAAACAAAAACAACAAAAACAACAAAACCCACTTCATGTTAATACTTCTTTTGCCTTTAATTACCTGACAAACAGTAGTATAACTGCATAAATTTTGCCTGAGGAGAAAGTTGGAGTTGAGCCTAATCACTAGCTGGAGACATTGTTCTGGCTAACTTAGGCAGAACACTTTCATACTCTATGTCTGTACAATAGTTAGGCACTACAGCTAGGGATTTCTTTTAGAAGTTGTCGATTTTGATTAACCCTTTTCCAGATTACCTAAGAACACAGTTTTTATGTTTTACATTATTTAACTTGCATTAAAGTACAAAGGCAGAGGCAGTGAGTGTTCTCTGAGCTCAGCAGAGTGTAACCATATCAGAGACATGATTAGCCTTCAGAGAAAGTATATGTAACTTACTGAAATGCAGACTAGGACCTTTATCCTTACTCACTATATAATTCAGCCAGCAGCATGGTTTTTATTTCCAGAATAAACCACAAATCTTCCTATTCATCTATCTTGAAGTAAGTAGTCAAAGTGAAGCCATGAAAGTATAAGAGGGTATCCAAGAAAACAGAGTTAACATGAATGTGCCTAGAACATATATTAAAAAAGATAACATTGCAACTGGATGTCATTTGAGTAAATGGATTAAAGGTTATTTTAGTCAGCATTTACTGAAAGATAAATTAATTCTACAGTACAAGGGAACTATAGTTTTTCAAAGTTATATAAATTTCTTTAAATCATCAAGTTATTTCATTCTATTGTTTCATGAGTTTAGAGTAAGCCAAAGTTTCTTGTGTTACACCACTATGTAGGTAGGATGTACTTAATTTCAAAATATCATCAAAACTATCCAAATTTTGCTAGAATTAAAACTTTTCACCACCATTGTGACTCTCCAACATCCTGCAACATCCTGTGTGATAAGCCTTTGCCTGTTTCCGGCAGTGTCTGTTTATATGAGCCTTTAAACTTAGACAAATTCGATGCCCAATCTTGAACTACCCCCTCAAAGGCATCACTGGACAGGATGCATCCTGGTATGTTTGGAGACAGTCTGTTCAAATTTTCTTATAAATTACAGAGGATTTTTTACTTAGGTAAGAATTTTCTCAGTTTTCTCTCTCAAGTAAACACACTAGTAATTATGAAAAAAAGTAATTCATGTATTTGCTCAGCTCACTGCTCACCACTGAAAAAGGCACGAATGAAGGACAAACCAAATCTGCAGAGCTGCAGAGGTACAGCACTAGAAGTCAGACTTAAATATGAACTTTCCAGTTGTTATTTCATCTGTACAATTTAATGCATGATGATTTTGCAGACTAGGGCATCATATCAAAATCAATTCACTCTAAAAAAAATACTTAGCTTTTTTTGGTTTAAAGGAGCACTTTATTCATGCTGGACATCTCTAAACCATCATTCGCTTAACCTACACTGCTCATAAAATGAAATTTCCCTACTCCTGATGGTATTATTTTCTATGAATCCAATCAGAAATCAGTTTTCACATGCACAAGCAAACTGGTTTGCAGAGACTATCACGTCTCAAAACTTCCCACATTTCTGCTGTCAGATTTGTTTTTTTGTTTTAATATAGCAAAAGAATGCATCATTATTAATAAAATGTTTGAATGTCTGCTATAGGTCCCCCAGAACCCTGAAGAGACTCATCAAGAATCCATAGAACATCAAAATCACTTAGCCTCAATTCAGGAATCTCTCATCATGAAAATACAAAGGAGGCTCTCTGGTAACAATGAAGGCTCCTATTGGCATATATAAACATAAATGACAGGGGTGTCTCCCATTTCAAGAAGAAGGAAAAAAAATGGAGGAAACAGAAATATGCTTACTAGTGAAGAACATGTCCACTGTTTCCAACATTAAATATTCAACATTTTTCTTCCACCAAGAAAGTGTGTTTAACACTGCCAAAGTCAGCTTAGGAGTCTGTACTGAGGCACTCTACTTGGAACTCAGAGTGAGAAAGGCACATGTTTTTCACAAATGCAAATTTCCCACAGTTGGTCCGGCCTGCCCCTCCAAACATGCAATTTATGGCTTACTTAGTATTTTTGAAAAACACTTGTAAAAGGTGAAGATAACTATGTATTTTCTTTCTCCCTTCCTTTCTTTTGCATTGCTACATCTCGAAAAAAATCATTAGCACCATATAAATGTAAATATATTATCAAATATTGAAAAACTTGTAGCAGCATACCCATAACCCATATATGCAGCAATGGCCTTCTAAAATTACTTAACTTCTAGTCCTTAAAAAAGCAATCCATTAAGAACTTTACAAGGGAAGTGCCCACGGCTAGTTTAGAGGCTGATTGATATCACTGACACACATTACAAAAATAGAGGTTAAAAAATACGTAATAAAAATCTCATGCTTGATAAAAAATGCAATACTGTGACATGTAACTTCCAGAAAAATATGGTATTCCACCATATTTTTATAAGAATCTCTGCTATTATGCTTTTAGTGAACTAATAGGAATAAGAACTTTGTATACTCCATTTCAGGTAAAACATTGTAGAAGCCCATAGTACTCAGCAAGAAACTTAATAAGCAAGAACATTTTGATTCTGTAACATCTTAATACTCATATTTCTGCTTTCAGTTTTATATGCTTTACTGCAATTGTTTGACAAAGAAACACAAAGCACAACTACAAGAACCACTAAAACAGACTGTTTTACACAGTAGGTGGAAGTAAATTTGGGAACATGCAGAAGCTAGGGAGAAGAGAGAAGCAAAAAGTTGGATGAAGTTTTTAGGTCCTGGGTGGCCTGAAGTTGAAAGAGATGCACTTAGGCACCCACCTGAAGGAGTGGGGCGCATTTGGAAGGAAGCAGAACAAGCAGTGAGCAGTGTACAGCCCTGATCTGCCCTTGATTTTTTAGGAGTTTTCTTCTGGAAATCTGATGAGCAAAAGAACACAAGAATCAAACCTCTGTCTTCTCAGGTTTTACTGAGCACACACCACACTGGCAAGCAACTGTATACAATGCTTTCAAAAGGATAGTGCTGTGTAGGAGTGATGACTGAGTGCCCTCCAGGCACCTCAAACGCAATGCTGTCACTTCTAGTCACTACTCAGCAGGGCTAATGCCATACCTGTTATGACAAGAATCAGACACTTAAAGGCACCACACCTCTGCCCCCACAATGCATACTTGGAAGAAGGTATGAGCCGCACAATAACGTTTTAGGTGTTGCCAAGGAGAAGCAATCTTTCCTATAAACACTGAAGAGGTAAGAAGCAAGAAATTTAATAAACTCAGAGGAGGACTTAGTTGGAGTCCAAATAATTGCTATTATTTTGTAGTAGTTCCTCTTGTGTATGGCCAGAGAAAGTAAATGATTAAGATGCCATTTGACCAGGCTAAACTGGGTTTTAGTTGTCAGCCTAAACCTGCCATCTGGTGTCAAGATACAGCAGATCACATTCCAGATGTGATCCTTCAAACAAGAGACATTTCTACCCTCTTCCTCTCTTTCTGTAGAACCACCAGCATTGGATCTATCAAAGATGCAAATTAGCAGAAGTTTATTTCTTAGTAGAACAACTGTGAATAAGAACAATTACATCAAGAGGTAAAATTTCACATATATGAAGAAAAAAATTAATTGCTGCTCCACAATCTCTCTGTGTCAGTATTCAGTGCCATGGAAGTATGTCTGCGGTTGAGGAAAGAGGTATGAATTTCTTACTAGCAAAATATGCAGGTTGGCCCACCTCAACCATCTGAAAATCTTCTGAAAACCTGATTTTGTTTCAGGGTACTGCAAGTTTTGAAATCTTTGTCTTATTTCTTTATTTCTTTCTGTCGCAATATCTCATTCCACAATTGGGGTGGAGAAGGGTTATGCAGTGCTATCATTTGCACCTCATTAGTCTTGGGCTGGAGCTTTGAGAAAGCTGATACTCCCTCTAAATTTTTACAGATGCTTCTAGTTTACCAGTTCATGACTGCACTACTAGGAAAGACTTCCTGCCACTAAACTGCTTGCTGGCATGTAAGCTGAATTTCAAAATCCCTGAAAAAAGTAAAGCCCTGTGCAGCTCACTTGCCTTATTCTTGAGGGGAAAAAAAAAGTAACCTGAAAATACACAGTAAAGCGCTTCACTCCTAGCCTGTGAGACTAAAGCCTTTGGAAATATTTCCTTAAAATTGCAGCACATCTTGATTTTGGAATTCCCCACAAAAATGTTCATTAACAGGAAGGCATTTGTGGAGGTGTTTGTGGTGTAAATTAGTACTATGACACATTAAATAAGTAGGGAGAATAATTCATCAACAGATATCTTGGAGTTTTTGCCAAAATATAGGTATTTTTCTTTATTTTTTACATGTCACATGCATAATCTTTCACTCGGTATTAGGAGATTTATAAAGAAGATTCTTCCTTCTCCACAATGTCATGCCCTGTACTCCTTCCCTAAAGGGTGAGAAATCTCTTCAATGACTTGTTTTGTTTTCATTTGTTTTGTTTTTAAATTATATTTTATTTTGCTTTGTTCATCATGGTTCTGGAGAGTTTTCTGAAGTTTGGAGCAGGTGACACTGGTCTGTTCTTAATCTTTAGTGCTTTAGTAATATTAAGGATAATGACGAGGGACACAAATCCCCTGATGGAACTGAATGCATTCCAAGCTCCCCGACCCACTCAGAGCAGTAATCCCCTGCAGCTGGAACTTACTTACCACCATGCACAGCTAATACATTTTTTAAAAGCTAGTCACTAGTGACAAATGTAAACTGGACTGAACAACTCTCATCTCCTATCCCCAATCTTCTCTCATAACCCTGAGACTTGCTATTTCAGTGATGGATACGATCTGCCTTTTAAAGCTACCAAACCAAAGTAGTATAGCTCCACTCTAAGTGACTAGAAGGTTTTAAAAGCATCTTCAGCTGTCAGACTTGAACAAAAACAAAAAAGGTCATTCTTTACACAAACATTTCACAACTGGGAAAACCGTCTTGGTTGGCTTTATCACTACCACTCTGAACCCACTATTTATTTAGATGTTACATGCAAGCCATCTGTACAACACAATTACAGTACCTGCTTGAAGCTGTTAAGCTGCTTGCTGCTTTCTGTTGTTTTAATAAAACTCCTGCTTGACATGGGAATGAAATCCAAGACTGCGGTTCAGTTCTGATGATATTCTGCTGCTAGTACAAGAGCAGTCTGAAGTTACAGCCTCATAGTACAATTTGTGCACACTAAGGCTTACTTCCATGCAGTTTTTCCTGGTTAGCTGACTGCAGAGGACTATTCAAATTTACATGTGAGCAAATTCTAACAGAATCAATTTTTCTAGATATCCCTAGGAAGGGTAGGGTAGGATTGTTTCCAAATAAGCATCCTCTTCATCAACTTCCACAGAATTCAACAGCTGAACAGCTCAGCATTAAAAGTATGTTTGAAACAAAGCAGTGAAATGAAAAGGGAAAGCTGAAGTCTAAATATGAAGAAAAAGAGTGGATCAAATGAAAAAAACTAAAAAAAAAAATAAAAAAATCTAGTGATGACATAATTATCACAAAGTAACCCTGACAGGAATGAAAATAGAAAGGGCTCTATGGCAGTATAATTGTTTGATCTAACTTTTTTAAAAAGTAAGGTAGTATAGCACCTTATTTCTGTTTATTAAATTTGCAAGATAACTGGCATTAATTACCATGATATAAGTAGTATTACCAATAGGATTTGCAAATAGCCACCACAACACTGACTACAAGACTTACATGTCATTAGATTTAATTACTGCAAAGTTACATCTGGTGAGGGAAACATAATTGTATAACTATCCTCAGCATTCTACCTTGAGTTGAGTCTTTGCATATTACATACTTAAGTATCTAATTTAGGTTCTAAAATTCACTCCCGTCAATAATGTGTAACTAGCAGAAACATAAAGAGACAGTGACAAACAGGTCTCTATGTATTAAAATCAGGTCTAATTATGTGACCTTTCTGTGTCCCTTAGAGCCCTCCTGAGGGCAGGTATTTCAAGCAGCCTTAGTGACCAGTCTCAACAGTAACCATGCAAATGGAATGTGTAAGATGGGGGAAAACCAGCTCCAGTACTAATTAAGAAAGCAGGAAATCATTAGCTTTATAATCAAAGTTTTGTTATATTTTCTTCCATTTCCTTCTGCATGTCACTGTCTGTCATATTTTCCTAATTTAAATGGAATCAGACAGCCTCCAAATAATTATACAAAAACCTCTGTCTATTTTTTACTTTGAGTATAGCACCATAGAATTTCAACATAGTGCATGCAATTATAAATGCACACAGTCTTTTTTGCATTTAGTTACACTCAGAAATTAATCCAGCACCAACAAAAATTTAGACATAGACGGGACTGAAAACATGTTAATGATGGGTAAATGGGGCTTTATGGCAAGAATGTCCCCTGTTCATTAATATTGCTACTGTTCCAAAGGTTTAACAATACCAAATATTTTTAAGGAACGCTTTCTCAATTTCTAGTGACATGTACTTATTTATAACTCCCGTCATGATCTTAGATAACTTACTGTAATCCACACATGCTGTTCAGTGTTACAGTGCTTACTAATCAAAACTAAGATCTGGCACAAATTTCATCATAATGGAATTGAGCTAAGGCAACAATATTCTGTAAGTATGCAAAAAAAATGCAGTTCATATCACATTAGAAAAACGA
>JAOXXN010000364.1:28448747-28458336 GCA_026770055.1 Myrmophylax atrothorax
TTTAAAATGGTCTAACTTTAAATAATTTGCTGTGCTTGTATGGTAGTAGGTTTCAAGACTCAACATTTTAATTAAATGTAGAGAGAAGATCGCATGGAGGCACTTCCAAGATGGCTGACATGAAGAGGTGCCAAAAGTTTCATCAAGACTCTTTTTGAGTGAGGTGTCAGTAAATTTAGAACAAAGAAACACAACCAGTCAACAGTAAAGAAAGTCATGGTGGACTAGCTTCAATAAACAACAAATTAGTGAATCTTCAGCAAGGTTGCCTTTTTCCATATTTAGGCATAGTTTAACAGTATTACCCAGACAACCACAGAAGTAATCATTTGGAAAGATGTATGGCAAGAAGACAGAGTTGCATCACTGCTGATCTCGCCACATAATCTTTCACACAGGGGGACCTCATTGGGAAACGACTGCACACAGCCAAAAATTTGCTTTTCAGAGGAACCTCTTTGCCTTCCAAACAAATACAGCGAAACATAACACTGCCAAACAGCAAGCCAAACAATGTAAGAGAACACAGTCTTCTATCAGTTAATGACTATCTGATAAAAAAATACTGAACCTAACCAGAATAAATTTTTTTTAAAATCTCTTTTACAACTTTTTTTAGCCTAGTGTGTCTAATGTTAAACTAAAGCTACGGTAACAAGACCTTAAGGCCCTAGATAGGACACAGCCCTAATGGGTTAGACTCCCACTATCTGTAAGATAGAAATGAACCCTATCATTTTTTATATAATCTGGGATACTGAATACTAAGAATCGAACTTTTCTTCATTTAGGACCTACATTCATTACAAAATTTAAAATAGTCTTAGTTACACCAAACAGTTCTGCTGAATCAGAGAATTCTTATGCTTGGTAGGAATGGAACTATGCTTACACCTGGAGTGTCTATTCCAATGACTGAAATGAACCAAATCCTAAGTGAGGACATGTACTGTGGAAAACCACACCTCCATAAACCTTATTGCTTACACACATGCCTGGCTCTGAACATATTCCAGTATCAAAACAGTAACACAACAAAAACATACATGATTTCTGGGGACAAATTTAGATTCTCTGCATGTTAATTGGTGTAGACAACCAATCTGCAAATCATGTAAGTTAACAAATGACTCAGAAGTTAAGCAAGAAATCCTCAAAAAACTCATATACACCACCACCAAAAACATTAAAAATTCATAAATCCTCAATCTCAAAAGTAAGCATAATGCAAAAGTAAAAAAATAAAAAATCAAAGTACTGTCATATTGATTTATTCAGCAGTGCCGATGTAGGTGTCAAGGAGTTGGCATCAGGCAGGCTGCAGGGGTAGCCTCTCTGAGAAGAAGCCGGGGCTGCCCTATCCAACAGACCCAATGCAGAACACAGCTGAGCCCCACAGCCAGGATGGTGCTGCCTCAGGGATAAGCTATATAAAAGTGGGCAAAACCCACTGAACAGGGAGAGTAGGAAGGCAAAAAGACTTCAAAAAAGCAGCGCAAACTCCAAAGTCAGAGAAGGAGGTGTAAGACATGCTCCAGGTGCCAGATCCCGTGGCAGCTCAAGGGAACCATGCTGGAACAGATGACAACACTACAACCTGTAGAGGACCCCAGACCAGAACAGGTGGATAATCCCCGAAGGAACTGTGGCTTATGGAGAGGCCAAACTGGAGATGATTTTTCCCAAGGGTTTGCAGTTTATAGAAGTATCCATGCTGGAACAAGGGGAAAGTGTGGGGAGGAAGGAGCAGTAGAAAGGTGTTATGGACTGACCATAACCCTTCCCCTTGCACTGCTTGTGGAGAAGGGAGAAGTCAGAAATTAAGAAGCAAGTGAGCAGCTGGGTGGGAGTTCGGTCCTTAGCCAATGTTAACTCATCAAATCAACAATTGTAATAACCATCTCATGGACTGAACAAAGGACAAGGGAAGTGTGAGGTATCATTTTGCAATTGGGTTATTTAGTCCTTCGTAAAATATTCACAGAATTCATCTCTCTACACTGCATTGTTATGACTAAGCACTTCTCGGTATCTTGCACAGTCATACCTGGCAATCATTTCTACCTGTAATGAGCAATGTAAAAGTCTTTCAGTTAGTGAAATAGGATTAATGTGAATGAAAGTTTCTGAGTTATTTTAAGTGTGGACTTCCAGTCCCATACTGCTGCCTTACTTTATGTTATGCTTGAGCATGTTTTGATAAACTCTCTATCACCCTCTTAACAAAACAGAGGCTTATTCAAAATCAAGTTTTCTAAGAATTTTCACCTAATGGAAGATAATTTTCAGGTAATGTTTAGAATGCTGGGAAGAACTTCAGTTGCTGTGAACAAATGTTTTCAGGAAACTTACTTTTTTTTTTCTCTTCAGTTTTGGCATGCATGCATTTACTATTCAAAACAATCATGAAGATGGATTAATTCAAACTTCAGTTAGGGCAATGTAGTGAGAGAAGTCACACTTCAAATTAAACACCTATTTAAATTAAGAGTTCAGAAGAAGCACTTGGGCATGCAGAGGGGCTCAAGAGAACAAAAATGCTCCTAAACTAAGACTCTATCTGCTTAAGGATACATTTTCATATACAGAAACCACAGCTAGTAAAAGTCTGCATTCTTACAAAGTCAATTAGACCAACCAGGAAGCTGGTCTGATAAGTCTGTGTGCTACTTTTTTCGATGGCATACAATTCAAAAAGTAGTATTCATCTGACATCTGAGAAAAAGTGGACATGTAGAGGTCA
Source organism: Myrmophylax atrothorax (assembly GCA_026770055.1). NCBI lineage: Eukaryota > Metazoa > Chordata > Aves > Passeriformes > Thamnophilidae > Myrmophylax > Myrmophylax atrothorax. The sequence continues at coordinate 28,451,491 of JAOXXN010000364.1, forward strand.
GGCATTACTGAAAACAGAGGATCATAATGCACAAGAAGCCTATGCAAGTTCTAAAAAGGTACCTCATACATGGAAAGGCTTGCAAAGTTGTATGGACAGATATAAATCTCTGTTGAAGTCTGGGAGAGAAATCTGTATTCATGTCAATGCACCGACACAACATCTGTCACAAAACTGTGTTTTACAGTATTTTATATTGATTTAGGGGCAATGTTAAGGACTGTTGGACTCTTTTCTTTTTAATTCGTTCCGATTCGAACTTTATTCTTCTACTCAAACCAGTGAAGACACTTGCTCCTGCCTGCACCTGTTGAATTTACTATGGTTCATTTCCCACTGATATAAATATCAACACTTCAAAAAAGTACTTTTTCATTTGAGATAGATCCATTAGATGTTCCATGTCACTAATTTAGTTTGTTTCTGCTGCCTCTTGCTTACAGACACCTGAAGTTTTGCTCATCTGTCTCTCACAGCTCATTACTGATCTCAGGGGATGCAGCTGGAATTCAGGCACTCTAAATTCTAAATATGAATAAGACATGTTGTAGTCCTCTGCAGATCTTCAGAGTTAAGTCTGATCACTCATGCAGCCAGATGTTTTGTTATCTCCAAATTAGGCACGGACTTCATTTCACACAGGGAAAGGGCTTCATTCCACCATCTATCAAGTTTTTGGAATCCTTCCTTTCCAGCCCAGACAACACCAATCATGTGTCCAAGTGTTTTCACATCTGAAGTTTTATTAGTGTATCACAGGTCTGGCAAGCATTTTTGAGAATGGGAAAGGGGAACACGTATTAATGGAGAGGATCAGACTCACACTCACCCCTTGAGAGACACTGATTAGGTACTGATGGTAGTGATATGAATGGAATAATATAGAGCACATTTACAAAAGCATAACTTCCTTGTGTATGATTCTGGATGAAAATCTGCCCTTTTATCTTCAACAAAGCTCTTGAATGAGTGCAATATAGCTGGGATGCTAGAAAACTAAAAACGTTACATTCAGTAAATGTGTCATCCAAGTGTTCCTCCAAGCCCTAGATAGTGGTTCTTTCAACCCTTGCAAACACACTAAGGACCTAACTCACGCCACATACAGCTCTACATCTACATGTGATTGTTTCCTCTTGATACAATCAGAGCAGATGAAAACCAGATGCTGGGGGTCTGGTTTGATGGGATTTTGTTTTTAGCAAATTTTGCACAACAAAAGTCATTCAACTTTGTGGAGCTTAAAAATGCTCTCTGGCTTCCCAAGAGGCATAACTCAATAATACACTGCATACTACCAAAAGACAACAGCACTGCCATATACACAGGTTTTTGAGTCTTTCCATCCAGTTTTGGGGGGGTTGTGGGTTTTTTTTAATGTACATTAGAAGCAGACATTATATGTTCTCATATTTATACACAGTAAATGCACAATTTTAAGTAAGATGTCATCATACAGGATGTTTCACTACTTTCTTGTATGTGTTGTAACACATCAAAAAGACTAATAAACCTACTTTAAAAATTGTATCAATGAGGGAAGTAGAGTGTAAAGCACTACAAGTTATTTTCAAAACAGATGCAAACATGGAAGTTTTCTCTGTGTATCAACAGTCATTCAGAAGCTTAAAACTGAGACAACAGATAAGAGAGAAACCAGCAACAGACTGAATAACTACTAGTAAAACACATCTTTATTTTTGTTTGTACTATATTCACAAGAGCAGTAAAACAAAACCTCCTTTGGTTCTTCTAGCTCTTAGCTCCAAAACTAAGTAGAGGAATACAGCCACAACTCCAAAGTCAATCCCATTACTCCTAGCTGAATCCATTTCTGTATTGCCTGCACATGCTTACCTCAAAATAAGACCACATTTGTGCAAATTAAACTGAGGAGGGTTTTTTCTGTAGAGGATCTTGCCTTACTCTCCCCTAAGAAATGGTACTGTGGAAGAAATGACAATTACTGCAGTGCTTACTGAAGTAATTCAGTTATCACTGAAGTAGCTAAAAGAAGGGAAAACTTCTTTTCTTTTTGTTATTGCAATAATGGATATTATCACCTCTTTGCTTTTAGAATTTAAACATTTGAATAACCTACAGTATGAGCAGTCTGCCACATGAACAATGACAAAATACTTCTGGTATTCATGTTCAGCTACACATTACAGACAACACCAACCACAGGCCAAAATTTCTTTTCTTGCCACGTGTTATTTTACATGGAAGAACAGTAATTTTTATTCCAGGCAGAATTTCTCTACTTACGTTAGACAGTGTAACAGTTTTATGTTTCTGTCAACTAGCAATTAGTTTACTGACACAATGGTTTCTGTTATTGTCAAATGATATTTACTCTGTCAATATGGCTACTAATTGTCCCATTCTTCATTCTAATTCTCTATACAGAAACCTTGAAATACACTAATTGTCATGACTTGTAAACCTCTCTCAGATTTGTGGGCAAGCAGGAATCACTTTCAGTAAGAGTCATTAATTTTTAAGAAATCTGGAGCTTGTACTTTGAATTTTAGTTCTTGTGGCATGACAAGGGTCTCAAACACAGAATGAACAGAAGCGATGAAGAATCTAACTGACCCTTTGGACCTATGGCCCTCTACTACCACTACTGCTTGTAGTTTTGTCTTCATTGATACCATTTCTGTGACTAGAAGTGAAAACTCTCATGTCAGTTCCTCACTGCTAGTGCTCTAAAAACACTGTAACAGTTTCTAGAGGACAGACAGAATTAAAACTCAGAAGCTTACAGAGAAGACGACCAAGAAGACCATAAATATCTCGTCTTTTTGAAAGAAAGCTTTAACAGTGACATCCAAAGTGACTGAAGGATAGGGTCAAAACTGTCTTCTTCCATTACAGCAAACAAAGGGGAAAAAAATTACCTATGAGAAGAATGAATGATAGATACAGAAGGTGAATTCCCCAGACTGTGATATAGGAAAATACCCAGCTTCCTTTCTTCCCTAGTGGTTTAGTAAGACATCCCTGTTTCTCAGACAACTCTGCCTCCAATTTTCACATCACTGGAATAGCTGGCTTAATTTCCTGTTAAGTGTTTCAAATTCATGTGTGAGTAGAGTTGTAAAAACAGAAAAGAAAGAAAGATAATAAAATTGCTTAAGCTTAAACAAGATAAATATTTAAAAACTTGCCAAAATCCTGTATATAAAGTGTGCTCTTTTATATTGGTAAATAATCCTTTATTTTTCTGAAGAAATTAGGATACTAGATATTTGCACATATTTGAAAAAGAAACCTAAGTTTAAAAATCACTGAAAGATCTTTTGTACAGTACGCTAATCTTTCTTAGCAAGCAATATTAACTCCGTTCCCAAACCATATAAAACTGGAATGCAGGACAGCATTACACTTTCTCTGGTCAGACTGACCCAGTCTTCTTCCCTGAGCCCTCCTAAGAAATGCCAGCTGTGGAGAAGAAAGTGGAAGATAAAACTGCCTGACAAGACATTGGAACTGTTTAAAAATACCCTCAAAAATCCATTTTGTCATCAAAAAATTTCAAACTAAGTGACTTAATGCACATTAATTTTGAAGATGCCACAAAGTAACAAACTTATTTGACAAAATCATGCTGCTTTCTTGAGATAGAACTAATAGATAACACAGGTTACATAACCAGTAAGTTATCTAAGAAACCTTTAACTGGAAAATAAAAAAAATACCTTAAGTTCCACATAACAAATGAAAACTACTTATTTCCTTATCAAAAAATTTTACAATTTGGTTTCTCTGTAAAGATATCATTATAATCATCCAATACTATTCAAGTTTATGCAAAAAAATTTAAATATCCTTTTTGGAAAAATCCAAACACTACTGCTTTAGTTTTAGTAAAGCATGATACATACTCTATGACAGTAACAGTTTTTAACACACAAGTAGCCATGCAAATCCCATAAAAATGTGGTCTCATAACTCAACAAAGATCAAAATCAAAACACAGCCTGACAATGCTGTAACCTATTGTTAGCATTAAATGCTCAATCTTAAGACTTTAATTGCAACAACACATGAAGCTCTGAGACTTAAGGCTGGCAAAGTCTTTATTTAGCAGGCATGGACAAGGAGCACATATTTTATACATGCTGGTGTGTATAAGTCATTGTTTCTAGTCTAGCTGTACACACGAAAAGTAAAACTTTACATATAACCGCAGAACTACTCCTTTCTTTCTGCATATACCTAGGAAAATTTATAGATACACAAAGACAGACATATGTATACACACACACTCACAAAACACAAGCAAAGGATGCTACAAATATGAAAGGGGTGTTGCTTTCTTCTCTAACTTCCATGCCTTTTTACTCATAAAAATGCCAGTCTCTCACTCCTTTTTTTCCCTTTTCCTAAAGTAAGGAACTGTAAAACAGCATAGCAGTCAAGCAGAACTTAGTCAGGCACTACGCACAGACATTTTTTGGGAAGTTCCAAACCACCAACAAAATTTGTAGAAAGACAAGAGGCCTTCCTCTGAAGTGGAAACAACAGACACTTCAGAACATTGTGGTTAGAAAAAGGTAGGTTATAATTACTATGTATGCAGAGGTACAGTTCAAAAACACCCTCTCCCCAGGTTTTAAACAAACATACACAGATGTCAAGAAACAAGCATGAGATGATGCACTTAAAATAGTAATATCTGTTTACAAATTCAAGTTGCTGCTTGGTGGAAACCTGATTTCTGTAACATGTCCCTAAGATACAATCTAATACTAAAACTTATCCTGCGGTAGGTCTACTTTCCAATTACTAGAAGTAAGCATACAAGGTATATAATTAGTTATGACACTGGGACAGGCATACATGTTTCAACACAGACAGAGCTCTGAACAAACTTTTTGGCAGTATATGACAGAAGACTTAAATTGAAAGCTCAAAGGCATGGTACACTGTATTATAGGAAAAAAAAATATAAACCACCCTGTAACTTAAAAAGTTCTCACACAAAATGATTTTTAAAAGTATGACCATATTCAACTGAAACACCCTTCATAAGATGGAGAGAAAAAAATATTGCCCTGCAGCACCAAAATGGGCTATATTACAAATTAAGAAAAAGAAACTCAATCCTTTGAATGGTTTCTTTTCTTTCAGTGAAAGGGTGTAATTCTTCCCTAAAGACTACATTATGACAAAACATTTATATAAATCAAAGAAGATTTCTTTAATGACTGTGGGCATGGGATCTTAAATCTGAGATGAAACACCAAATTCTATCAATTCTAAAATAAATTAGGCAAGGATTATACAAGTAGTACTTATCTTGGCATTAAAAGAAAAAAAAGCAAAAGCAAAAGAAAAAAGGACATTACTGTCAAAGGCGTATCATCAACATGCTTTCAACCAGCAGTCCCTGGGAGGGCCGTTAGGACTAACTTCAGAATAAGTGAACTCGGAGCCATTCAATTAGGTATCCAGTTTCTAAATGGTTTCATTTAAGAAACCAACAAGACACCAAGTGAGATATAATGGCCATGGTCCAGATGGATTAACCTTATGGATGTTTTGTCTCATTGTACAGAAATAAATAGGCTTCAACTAGTTTAAATAAGCTTCCTCAAATGTTCAAAAGAGTTTTCTTGCTCTGCCACTATCTCTAAAAAAACGTACTTTAAGTGTCATTTTAGGAGGATTCCCATGCCTGTAGTTTCTGTAACAGGACACACTGAAACTGTCTCTGTAAATGAAATTCAAAGTACATAAATATCTTGGAAAGTATGCCTTAAGCTAAAATGATCATAATTGATGGGGTTTTCCAGGCTGAAATTCATGAAGCTAATATTTGCATAAGACACAGTAGCAATTTTTTAGGGTTTTCAAGAGGATTTCGAAGATGATTCAAGAGGAATGGAGGGAAGAAGATGAAAACTATCTATGGAGACAAGAAATCCGAAAATTGATGAAGGTAAGTGATGAGTTTTAAGCTTTGAATTTGTAGTGAGATATTGGTGTAGAATCATGGAAAAGAGTATGGGTTTGTATATTATGAAGTCAATTTTGAAGATTATGTGATTTATGATGCTTGATTTTGGATAATTGTGATTAGGGTTTATGCCCAATTTTTGGGATTTGGGGTTTTTGAAAATTGTTGATGTAGATGGCTTGAAATTATGTTGAATTTGGGTTTCCTATAGTTAATTTGAGAAATTATGAATATTATGATGTTGATTTTGGATGTATTGGCTTAGGAAATTTTAAATTGGAGGAAAGAAGGAAGCTTTGGAGAAATTGAAGCTATGATTAAGTTGATAGCAAGGAAATGAGGTGGGTAGCATATTTATATTTTGATTTAAAAGCTATGTGTGAGTTTTCGAAAATTAAAGAAAGCAAAATTAGATTTTTGATAAATTATTGTTTATGAAAATGTTTGAAAAATGATGAATTATGATTTCCGAATAATTAAAATTGTTGTTCTAAAATGATTTTGATAAAGTGAGAAAAGAATTTCTGAAATTCATTATTTATGAATGAATTGATAATTGTTCGTTCAATGATTTTTGAATGTTTTGATAATGTTGAAATAAGTGTTAAATTCATTGTGTTTGAAAGTTTTAATAATTGCAATAAATGTTGCATTCGTGAATGTTGGAGAATGTGTTATGTGAATTGGATTGTTTATGCATTTATGTGAATTTGTGAACGACTTTCCGTTTGAATATGACATGCGTATGAAAACTAAGTTTTCGAACTGTGCCTTCGGGCAATACGTCTTTCCGTGTGCTATGTGTTTATGTGGGTTTGGTTAGGTCCCCTCCGTTGAGTCAATGCACTGGTTTCGTTTTAAAAGCCTTCTCCCAGCCG
>JAOXXN010000364.1:28458436-28472457 GCA_026770055.1 Myrmophylax atrothorax
TAACATCTTTAATTTCACACTCTTAGACAAACTTCAAACAAAAAAAGTACATTGCCTTTCCAAAATGAACATAGTAGTGCTACCTCCATCAACTTAGCTAACACTACTTAGAGAGATGATGTAGCACTGTTGGCAGAAATATTTCTTCTGTCAGCACACACCATGGCCTATCTAAACGAAATCTGACAATAACTTTTTATTTCCTGTTCAGATACTTTAATAAAAAACATGGCCCTCGCTGAATGCTTGGAAACAGTGTGCCTGTGATGTCACACACACTGTTTGTATGAGGAAAAAAGTAAAATTTTCAAAGACATGGCTTCCCATGAGAAATACACATCAGATGCCTATTCCTTCTGAAGCTGAAAGAGTAAAGCGTTTGTTCATTGGTTACAACTGTGGTAATAGGGCCAGTATGGCACTTGTGACTAAACCATGTAAGTCCTCCTCAGTTAAAACCATTACCTTTAACATCATTCCAAAAGCACTCGACTTAACAATCTGCATAGTAGCTGGTGGGCCACATTCAGCATTAGTTCAGTGCATGGATATAGCAAGAAAACTAATCTAATCTTGGGAAAGAATCTGGGTACAGCATCTGGAAACACCCCAGAAGTATGAACCTGTGTTACTCTTGTCAAAACTGTGCCTGCCTCAGCAACTACACTTTTATTTCTCAGTTTTATAAACCAAACAATACTTTTTGAAAACTAGTTTCATCTCAAGAGAAAGAAAGACTTCATCTTGCATACTTTGTAGGCACTGATCCTGCATGCAAAAGGCACTGGTGCATTCCAAGTGCTGTAAGTTAAGTAATAGCAGAATGCTAGTATGAATAAATATGAAGAGAGTACAATTCAGTGCACTCCAGAGTTACAATCCACCTGAGAAAAACAATAATATAGAGCATTGCATTAAACAATCAGACCAAGTTTTTGCTAAGAAAGGCTCGACTAGATGATCCTTGAGGTCCCTTCCAACACAGTATTCTGTGACTATGAAGTTTACCCATAAATTTTGCTCTATTTAAGAGAACCTTGTATTTTCCAAACATTACAGTATACCACAGTATACATTATTGCCCACATTTTCTTCCTTTACAATCAACATATGAGTACATGCTACAGACGATAACATTATGCAGACTATACATTTACAGATATGTATTCAGCTGTGGGCATTTTAACTTTGCAACTATCACTTATAACAAAACTGCTCCCCTCCCCCCTCCTTTCAGTTCTTACAAGCTGCTACACTAGAAGGATGATTGGACTTCTTTTCCAGACAATGTTTTTTCCTCAGTTCTATGAGGTTTGGGATAACTATCATGGTGACTCAAATTCTATTCAAGGAGTGTTTGTCTTTAACATGGCATTAAAAAAGCCTCTTGAACATAAACCATGATTGAAGTTCCCATGATCCCTTCTGAGTGAAGTGTTAATACCATGACCCTACCATTTTCCAGCTCTGGTAATTACAACTGGACATTAAGCTTGTGAAAGCTGAAGGCAAAACACCAATGAGAAAACAACTACACAAAGAATGAACCATCAGGTGATCAGCATAGAGACTCACAGTGTATAAGCTAGCTTGCAGCACATGTTATGTAGATTTACCAAGACTGAAAGTGAAGTGAAGGACCGTACAAATCAGTTGACAAGGTTTCAATTCCTACTGAAGGTTATCTTGCAGTAACAGCCTTCAGTAGGTATGTTCACAAGAACCAGGAACTTAGAAAGGCGAAAGTTTATTTCAAGTCAATGTGAGATATGGTACTGACTGTTTTGATGAGGGAGGATCTGTTCCATCAACTCACTCTAAATGAACTGCAAATGAAGTTTGTTCACTCCATCCCAAACTGTCACATATATGCCACGTTTCTGTTTAAGTAAGGTACTAGAATGCTCTCTGGCTTAAGCCTATAATTCAAGTTTGTAAAACACCTTCTTGACACCTTGGGATGAAATTTCAATATGTGAGATAACAGAGATTTTTAAGTACCAAAGGCCAGCAATGAGTACAGCACAAACCATCTAACAAAACACCCAGTACTTCCACTGAGACTGTCTAATACCTCAAAGGCACTAACTTCTTTCTACCTTGCCTGAAACTGAGTTAAAGAACATCTGTGCTTGTTTGCATGGGACTCAACAAGTCTGATACCTATTACAGTGATGACAATACTGCAGTTACATGAATGGTAGTAAAAGAAGTTATCTGCTAAGTAGCATTCCTTAATTTCAGCTGAGCTTCCATTAACCTTTACAAAGGCATGGGCCTTTTCCCACTGTGGCACCACATTTTGTCAATACCTATTAATGCCCATTATTTTATGTGTAGCCTCAGTTATAAACACTTATTTTCTCAACATAAAAGAAGTGAAGATTCTCTTCTCTTCATTTCACTGGCAATCCAGTGAAATGCCAGACCATTTTTGGTCACTCTTCTTTTACAGTGTATGACAAAAGGCATAATGTTGTGCTTTTTATGCAATACTGCCATCATAAATGGAAGTCATCAGACTTCTTAAAGGAGAGGTGATCCCTAATTTAGGAAAATTTAAAGGGATTCTTCTACAAATCCCATTCTACACTGCTTTTCCAGAGAAAATTTCCACAAGAGCTGGACCTTCACAGAAATAGAGAGATATCAGAGGTTGCTAGCAGGTCTCATCATCATTACTGTAATATAGTTATAGGACACAGGTTCACAATACTGGCTTTGGTTTAAGTAATGTTTATGGGAACACACTCAAATCACAGAAGATAATTCAGTAGCTCAAAGTAAACTCAAGGTATTGTATGAGAATGTTGAGAAAGAGATTTTATAATATACAGAAGAGATAAGAGAGCTGAAGAACAACAAAGATAAAATAAGAAATGCAAAATCCAAACAAAAACCACTATTTTCTAAAATGCATTTGTACAATTAAAGAGAGGTAAAATATTTGGTTTCCCTCTCAGCAGCACACTAATTTTCACAGCCACCTTTTAGAATTGATCTCTGTCTTGCTTTTACACAAGAATCAGAACTGCTTGGATGGTCGGTAGTGACCAACAGCTCTATGCCCAGCTGGACAAGTCGTGTCCCTCACAGGTCCGTATCAGGACCAGTGATCTTCTTCATCAACGGACAGACAAGAGGATAGAGTACACCTTCAGCAAGTTTGCAGATGATACCAAGGTCAGTGGTGAGACTAACGCATTGGAAGGACAGGATGCCATCCAGAAGGACCTGGACAAGCTTGAAAAGTGGGTCCATGGGAATCTCATGAGGTTCAACAACGTCAGGTGTAAGGTGTTGCACCTGGGCTGGGGCAACCACCAGTATCAATACAGGCTGAGGAATTAAGGGTAGAGAGAAGCCTTGCAGAGAGTAACTTAGGGGACTTGGATGAATGAAAGGCTGGATATGACCTGTCAATGTGTGCCTGTAGCCCAGAAAGCCAGTTGTATCCTGGGCTGCATCAAAAGCAGTGTGGCCAGCAGGTCGAGGGAGGTGATTCTGCCCCTCTACTCTGCTCTGGTGAGACCCCACCTGGAGTGTTGCATCCAGCTCTGGGGTCACCAACACAGGAAGGACACTGCCCTGTTTGAGCAAGTCCAGAGGGGGCCACCAAATTCATTACAGGGATGGAGAAACTCTCATATGAGACAAGGCTGACAGAATTGGGACTATTCAGCCTGGGGAAGAGGCAGTTTTGGGGTCACCTAATGGCAGCCTTCCAGTACCTGATGGGAGCCTACAAGGACAATGAAGAGAGGCATTTAACAAAGGAACATAGCGGGGATGGCTTTAAACTGAAAGAAAATCAGTTTAGATCAGGTATTAGGGAGAAATTCTTTACTGCAAGCATGGTGAGGCACTGGAACAGAGTGTCTAGGCAAATAGTGAATCTTCCAACCCTGTAAATGTTCAAGGCCAGTATGAATGAGATTTTGAGCAATCTGGTCCAGTGAAAGGTGTCCCTGCCCACAGTGAGGGGTTGGAACCAGATGATCTTTAGGGTCCCTTCCAACCCAAACCATTTTATGATTTTGCTTGTTACAAGGCTAAATTTGTATTTCTTTGTTATAAATTTATCACCACATGAGCAAAAACAATCCTGAAAACTGACTGCATTTAAAACTGAAGTCTGAAGGTAAATAGTTGTGTACCTCACATCCTTGAGGCTTAAATCTGTTAATGTGAGGACAAAATCAGTCATCTTGACTTCACCTCTCAGCAAGTTTCTCTCTTGCAACTGTTTCATCTGCTATGATTACATTCTTCATGGGTCTGGCAACAGCTACATAAGTGTGATTTTTTTGACTCTCCATGTTTGACAGAGGGAAGATGGTAACTGCCTTTATGTTCCACAGGTTTATCTAATACAAATCCTTTACAGAGCCTGGAAACTTCAAAATGCTGCACAGAAGTCACACAAAACTCATCTCACCCCACTGCTCACACCTGTGAACCATTTAATAGGAAAAGGACTATGAAATTCCACATACAAATAACATGAGAGAACAGGAAAGTTGTGCAGAGTTGGAAAGAGCCAAGCCTCTTGCCCTGCTGGCTAGGGTGACTAGAGATACAAGCCTTTTCAAGTTCTTCCAACATTGTACTATCAGCCTCACCCACCTCCTTCTCTGGTATCACCAGCATCACAGAGCCTCTTCACCTCCTGTTTTGAAAAGATTAGTACTGGAGTATTCACAAAGGTGATCAAACAGAAGATGGTGAACAGCTTCTTGCCATTTCCTGACCCCCCAAGCCAAACAATGAAGAATCAAGTAGGTCACTCTCATCCCTGCTACTGTTATACTGACACCACCATTCCAACAGGAGCTGAAGAACTTCTTGTTTATGAAGAATCATTTGATATCACAAATCCTTTAAATATACCAGCTGATAAATGACATTCACCACTGACATGCAAACTAGTCAAGTTACATGTGGATTAGAAGAAATAGAGAAGATTGTAACTTACATTCCAAAGACAAAAGTTAAAAAAGAGCACAGTTTCAGTAAAGGAATAGAAACCTTTAAATCACACATCACTGATCTGCTATTGCTTCCTGTTCCTACTTAACTTCCTTGCTGTCTTACCATGTGAATTATATCAGTTTAGATGTAAATTCACTTAGAAGCCTTTAGTTACACAACATACGCAATTTCACACATTGCTTTTTAATATTTGCATCAAAGTGTGAGGAAAAAATGCCAGTTTATGTACTGAAAAGCATAAATTACTCAGCCTCTTCACATTGTTTACACAATCACTTAGCAAACTGGCTTGTAGAGTCATTTATTTTGATCAGGCATATTTTATGGGACACCAGAAACAAGGTATCTTCAAAAGCCAGCTCAAACTACAGCTGTTAACTGAACACAGTCACGGCACAACACAGAAGAAAATCATGTTTTCACTATTACTTATGCAGTATTTCCTATTTTTTTTCTAATTCTTAACATCTTTACCAGAACAGCAAAACATTGTCCATAATGCTCTCCAGGATTCTGTACAGAATTGCATTCTGTAAAGTTAAGTATTATCAGTAGACTTTTAGAAGCATATAATTGGCATCAGAACAATATAAAAGCACTGCCCAACTGTATTGTAGACTCTAAATTACTGTACATAATAATAACTGTTCAAACATACAGATGGGGTATATGCCCATTTGCTAGTACTAGGAACATACCCATAACTTCACAGTGAGAGGAGTAACAAAACTTTTCTTTAATAAAACTGGCAGAATGCCACAACAAAACCAATGGAGTTGCATCAGTAAGAGTTTATCAAAACAACTACGAAAGTAATTACTTAGCAATGAAAATTGATATGTCTTCACAATAAGAGCGGAAAAGCACTTTTATGAAAATATTTCCCTTAGTTAAAAGATGTCACTAATCAGGAGTTCCAAATTAATTTACCTGAAATTTATTGTACCTCAACTCAAACTCAAACTAATTTTATTGCAAAAAATCACCAGGCTACTTGCAGTAAAGTGGTTCATCATGCTGAGCACATATTTCTAAATGTCAAATGCTACATTTCAATATGAAAATTTATTTGATTCCTAACTGGCTCTTTCATCTTTGATTTGGAAACCATGTAGTAAGTTTTAGACTCATCAAAGCTAATATCAGACTAGTAATGAAACGATGTTTTAGACTAAGGGCACTTCTTCCAGCTCATGTCTGAAGATTTTGTTCCTTTAAATATTTGTCTAATTCAAATCAAAAAATACAACAGCTTCTCTTTTAATTTGAGGTAAGTGGAATTCAGTATCAATGTCAGAAATATTGCCAGTGTTTGAACAAGAAAGATAAAAAGATTACTTTTGCTGAATTTTCTCTTATACACATTTTTATTTGGATGAACTTGTTTACTACAACCATCTGCTATACTACTGGTCACTTTGGACTCTATGTTATGAATTAACGCAAAAAGTGCAGCCACACTTCACTTCTTTAATAGCAGAAATGTAAACAAGAACCTAAAAGCACAAAATTTCTATTAATAAATGATGACCACTCATACATTCTGATGATGTCAATCTAAACAGTTCATCTGAAAGAAGGAAGTTGTAAGAATTTTTCTGTAGCCCAGTAGATTTATAATCTTTAAAATCTTCGTAGCGTGTCTTATGGAAAGTTCAAAAGAGGTGACTCTTCAACAGTTTCATAAAACTTTAATTTCACTGATTTCAATGGCTTTACTCCCACTTTCAACCTTGCTGAATGAATGGGACCAACATGAGACCCTTATGCTTTACGTAGAGCTAAGGGGAATTATTAAATTATGATTTAATTATAAATTTGGGGATTTTCACCAAAAACTCCTTAAGAAATTCATATGAACTTATGTATCATATTGTTATACTACTGATAAAAGTGTAACTAAAATGCATTCCAAAAGGTCAACTATACAGATGTCAGGAATAAGCATGTATATTTTTTTGTTATTGGAAAAAACTGAGAGCTCAGAGTTCTGCTGGATTTCGTTAACAGTCTAGATCAGATGGGTTTCAAGGAACTTCAGAAGCAAAATGTATGCACTGGATTAAATGGAGGATGTACCTCTGAAGAATGAGGAAGCAGTGTCACAACTAATAATTTTGGTTCCTTGGGTAGTAAGTGTAGAATAAACCACTTAGATGAATCTAGATATTTTCAGCCAAATTTATGCTTCAGCAAATGAATGACTTTTACAAAATCAAGAGTGAATTGGAAGTTTTACTAATACGAATATTTCAAAATGCATTTTAATTCATATTTGGTTGTTGGAGTTTGGGGTTTTTTTCAAGTAATTTGAAGGATTTCCAGATTTGGATCCAAAAATGAGTAAACAGAAACTATAAAGTGTATTATGAGGACTATTTCATGTACACTTCAGCAGGACAAAAAGTGAAAAGTAATACATTTCTAAGTCATTTTCCCTTGTAAATGGCACTTAAATGAAACTAACATGACTGACAAGCACCTCACAAGCAAGCCTTGGCAACACTTAATGAAAGTCCATCTCTCTGCCGTTTTAAGCAAAATTCCTTCACAACTGTTTGTCTTTGCAATAACTCCTACAAAGCTCATTAGTGCCAGCCTTGGTTTATCCCCCATGTTGTGCATTTATCCCTGGGATGCATTATCAACATGTGGCACATGTCCTTGACATGCACAGAAGAGTTGCACCCCAGGATAGCAGCATGCATGACAATAGTGTTGACTCTTACTCCTTTATGGTTGCTGGGATGTAACCGAGAAATCTAATAACTGTGACAGTAGGCCTTTAGGTTTCTCCTTGCCTTTCCAGACAGCGAAGCTGCACAGACACTAATGAAAGGTTAAATGAATAGGAATAGCTGACAAGAGGTACAATAAAGAAGGGACTTGGTAATCCACAGACACTGAGCAGAGATCCTTGGCTCAAGCAGAGAAAGGACAGCACATCGTCGAGTCACAATATTTAAAACAGCTTGCTATACACAGAGGCTTTTGTGTCTGGGTACATGTCTGGCTTTGGAAGAAAAAAAAAAGTTACTGAAAAGAACTTTCAGCATGGGGCACTTTGGCAAATGTCAGGTCACAAACAGGGAAAAATGTTTTCTGTTTGCTGTTACATCTTTGTAATCAACAGGAAAGAGCATTGACTAAGAGCACAAATCACAAGTTTCAAAATAATACATATTTGACAAATATGACAAAGTTTCAACACTGATTCAGTGTGATTCCAGCTGACAGCATGACGGGTGTTGTACATACCCCCAGCTTCATTTACAGAGAATAACAGTTAACAATATGCTTTGCATACCCTCTAAAACTTTCCCTGCAGGCCTAGCTTCTACAGTTTTATATGCAGCAGAACAGTAGATCCAACCAATTGTAATACGCTGCAAAAACATAGCTAAACTTCCAGACAGTGCACCAGACCATGATGACTTAAAAACTTTTTAGTGGTTAGCTTATGGCACTTCGATTTCACTTGGCTTGTGACTTACAAATCAGCATTATGAACATTCTGGTTCTCATAATTAAAAAATAATTGCAGTGCCCAGCATGGTTTTAAAACTCCTTGTTCTATAGTTTTCTGCAAAAATGTGATCTAAGTACATAGTAGGACACTAAAAAAAAAAGAGGAGAAACTGTCTAAAGAACTCTCTAAAGTAACAAATCAGAAGCCAATCTCATTGTTACATGAATTTGTGTGGGTTCTTCTTACATAAAATATTTAAAGAGAGAAGTACTGAAATAGATGCTGCAGATGAAAAAAATTCTGTCAAAATCCTTGACTTACCTGGAATAAGGAAAAAAAGCATTTACATATTTATCTGGAGTATAAAATATACATATTTATATTATGTGGTGGGAGTACTACGGAAATATTCTAAATGAGAGAACCTCTTTGAACAAACACCTTAAATTACAGTAGAACTCCTGAGTGTACTGAGATTCTAATAATCAACAACTAAAGGTTTTTACTAGCACAGGGTATAATGAGAACTACCGTGTGAGAGATAAAGGAGACAAATCTGATAGTTTATCTCACTGGATTATATCATTTACTTAAGCAGTAAATAAGTTTGCCCAAAGTAATACTTATAAAAACTGCCATATAAATATTAAGCAATAATTATGACCAATGCGTTTTTAGAACAAACATACCAGAATTTAGGCGGGATGAAACTGACACAGAATACAAGGTTTAGACAGATGCTTTTTATTAAGCCACGTTAAATGCTATTCCTCTTAATTAGGTACAAATTCCTGGCTAGATTAGGAAGTGATACACATTTCCAAAATGACAGATATACTCTATTGGTTTTGTATCTTATGAGAAACCTTTTCTATTTCCAGACATGCACATTTTTTCCTAACACATAGTAATAGTGGACATTAAATCAAATCAAATCATTAAATAAAAAGCTCTGTGCAAACCAGCAGACTGAAAATGAGGACTCTTTCATTATACAATACTCAGGGAAGAAAAGACTTCTCATTCTAGTGACAGTGTCCAAAGTGCAAAAAGGAAAGGTACACTGCCAGAAACACCCATCTTTGAGACAAAAAAAAAAATAATTGTTTTTTGTAGAAAATCCAGTGTTTTACCTGGACTTTTTTAATCTAATTGCTTTGCTGTTGGTCACTTCTTTTTTGTTTGAAATTCACAAGACCTCCAGTCAGTTGCAAATCCCACTGACATACATGTATACGTAATACAGAATAAAGATACCTCAAAGTCTAATTTCTAGATCTTTGGCTCATAAAAAAGTTAGTAGTCAGCCCTCCCTTGTTCAGAATATTTTTCCCTTTTTTCTTGCCCATGGTATATCTAATAAAATCATGAAGCTCCCTCTAGTTCTGCAGAGGAGCTTAACTGACCAATGATCCCTTACAGAGCCTTTAGATTTCCAAAAGCAATACTGAGAGAGTGAGAGCAGTATTTCCCTTACATAGTAAGTGTTCTTGTTTCCATTCAGCAGTGTTTTCAATTCTACAACTTGAAAGGATGTGGATAATATGTGAGAACATCTGCTATGAAACACAGAAAGTTAAATACAGCTTATTATTCTTCAGCGTACTAAAGACCCTCTTAATCATTTTCAACCTACACTGTATTTACCACATTCTGGTTTGAAATCTTACACTGTTTGACAACCTAGTCATGTTATGTATTTAAATACACACACACAAACACACACAAACACACCTCCATTCCATTTTCCAATTACCAAGTGCAAAATCACGTAAAAAAGACTCACAGATAATACCATAGCCCCATTTAGAGCTCCAATCTTAAGTACAGAATGTCTTAGTTAAAACCAATTTGTTTGTATATGCTGGTTTTCCAGAAAACCAGTAATGCCAGTGGTAATTTGCTGACTGTATTTTCACCTACCATAATATTTACACATACCATTTGTAATGGCTTTTATTGTTTAATCTCCACCGCATTTCAGTATTGGATACTATGGAATTACAGTTATTTAGCAGGCTGTTAATAAGGTAGTTGGCATGTGCAATTGATATTTAAAATGTCTTACAACTGTAAAAGCCTCATTACAGAGTAGCAAATCATTTCTAACAAGCAAGTTGAACTGACAAACACCAAAGCAAAACTGTAGTCTATGCTGCAAGTATGTTTTTCTTATTTAAACAACACACATTTAATGCAGTGTGCAATGGACCATCCGCACAAATTTTAAATAAGAAAGGGAAATTCCAAAGTAATATGGCTACTATGAAGCTGGGGTTTTTTTAAATAAAACTGCAATAATAAAAATAAAAGGAATTCTGAGTAACAACAGAAAGAACAGCTTACTTTCCCCTCCCCCCCTTTATGAGCAAGTGTCCAATTTCTTCTTTTCTGAACAGCTGTATTATCCAACTTAAGTTGCTCTGCTAATTTCAGTCCCACAAGGACTAACTTGGAAGGCAAAAAAGTCCTAGAAAAGATCAATTTGCTGGGAAAGATCAAATGAGAAAACTGTGGGGACAGCACCAGGTCAGAGTATGAAGAACTAAGCAGACCTGTTCTTCATTAACTTAAGCTCTCTTGGGATGTCACACACTACCTGTCCACGGGCTTATTGAACCGCCTAACCCTCATCTCTGTACCATTCTTCTGGGCCCAAGTGAATCACATCCTGCTGCTGACAAGTTAGCAGGGGACTGCGGCTGCTACATGAAAGTACTTTTCTTTCTTGTCCAAATCAGGCAGATTTTTGAAAAGAGGACACAGCACTGATTCGTGACATGGCAAGATGAAATGAGAGGTCTGGGCTGGTCTTCGAGCTGTGTAGATAAAAGTAATCAAATGACACTCCTGGAATGCAAATTGGCATTCTTGACTGCAGCAATTGCACAACCATGAAACATCTCTGACAGCAAGCAAGATTAGGACAAAATGTTATGTAAAGCACTGAACTCAAAAACTCACTAGAAAATTCAAACTGTAACACTTACATTTTAATATACCAACAGTCATCTCTGCTTTTGTCTGTTTCTTTACTTTGCTTACTCTAATCATGTACCCTTTTTTCTCAGATGCCTCAATAGAAAAAATGTAATGTGATTAAAGGCATAAATCTGCCCATTTCTCCCCCCCCCCAAAAAATGTCACACTGTTCTTTTTTTTACAAAATAATGTACCAAGGCAGGGTTTTTCTATTACATGTGCAAGATGTGTGCTTAAGGAACACTTTCACAATCCCACATCTTAAAAGGAGTTTCAAAATTTGCTCATAACAAATCAGTTTATAATTTTCACTTATAATTTTCTGCATCTGGATCAGGTAAAAAAATAATAATTTCAAATATTTAGTGAGTAAATATTAAAAGCCATGTGCTCTAGGAATATAAAGCAGAACATACATACAGCTAGATGGTTCACTAATACTGGATAGCTTAAAATGAAACTAGTGTATCAGACAGCTCATATGCCCCATTAAATTTCAGATTAAAAAAATCCTGCAATTTTTAAGGGCAAGGAAAGTTCCACATACTTTTACAAGAACTTGGTATTCTTCTGCAGATCTCCTGATCAGGCTTATTAAATATTACTGTCTGAAATGAACTCAGTAATTAAACTGCGAACATTTGCACTCTGAAACCACGACAAAAATACTACCCCCCATTTTAAAATTCATCTAGGGAGATGGGTTATAATACAGAGGGGGAAATGAAAGATAATGAGAAATAAAAGCCCACTTCCACTAAAAAAATATTTCAATGACTACTATACACAGCTAACATACAGATTAAGAAAAGAAATATGTAATATCCTGCTTTGATTTCATACTTAAAAATAGCTTCAAACCATTTTAACCATCACCCAGACACACACACAAAAAGACACTCGCCACCTTAATCCTGGGTACACCAGATTACTACATGATGTCTTTTGTGCATCAGTTTTACAACAGCTTGACTCTAGGGTAAATGGGAGCCATCATAAATCGCATGCTGCTTTCAAAACCACTTTAATTTCTGTCAGCGTTACTGTAACCACAGTCCTGGGCACATGCTGCTTTTTCCCCCTCCCTTGTCTTTTTTTTTCTTGTTGCTTACATTTGACAGTTGCATCTCCTACACTCCAATTGTGGCTTTGATCACTAAAACAAGACATGTCATGTTAGGGAGAGAAGGGAAAAACATAAATCCTCCATCACAACCTCTCTTCATTCACACAGACATACACTCTACCTGTAGTCCGAGTGCTGTATACACATACAGAGATCTATGCATTCGTAAGTCTGTAAGTATAGACAGATACATATATACACACTTGTCTGTATACATGTGCATATGTATGTGTGTATTCGAGGCATACAAGACAACTCTAACATCCCTGGAGTGAGGTGACAAAAACTGACTGAAAGCAGAGCAGCAGTCAAACAGTGACTGGAAATATACTTCACTGGATATGGGCTGATCACTGTTCAACACTAGCTGAGGTCTATCCACGTGTTAATGCGAACAGTTACCATTCGGCATGTTAAGTGTAGTCACGGCTTAAATGAGCTTGTCCTTCGCAGCTGTTTAACCTATCCTCACATCACGACCCAGACAAACGGACTTCAGTCAAATAAGGTCCTCGGTCATTTCCATTTTTAATTTTTAAATTAAGAAGTCGTGGAAGCCCAAACCCTGCTTTGCAAAACTCCTGCTGTAAAGGAGACGTGCATTTGCACAACACACGAACTTAAGCAGCAAAAACTTGTTCAAAGTTGGGTTGGGGGGTGCTCCCCCTTCCCTTTTACAGTCAGGGCACCAGCACAACTCTGCAAGTCCTGTTAGCAATCGCTGCTTGGAGAGGTGCAAACTGCAAGCACATGCACAAAAAAAGAAGAGTTTCGCAGGGAAGGTGGATTTACACTCCCGTCTCCCTGCCGCAGGCGTTGATTCACACGCAATCACACAGCTCCGTCCCTTGCTCTCAAAGGTTACCTTTACACTGTGTGCAAACCTTACTCCTTTCCTAGCAGAAGTTGTCCGAAACAGACAGACGACCGTACGTCCGATTCAACCACTCCACCTTCCCTCTCCCTCCCTCGCTCCATACTCACATACTTTTTTATATCCTAACCCCTCATCTTTACTGAAAGGAAGGAGGCGGTAAAAAGCGTGTGGCCATCCCATTTCAACCCCCAAACTCACTTAAAGTTTATCACAGTCTCTCAGGCAATTTTCCCCCAATCCACGCAGCACAGAGCTGATTTATTTATTTATTATCCTCCTCCTTCGCCTTGCCCGGCTGCTTATTTGAAGGCTGAAACACACCGATAGCGAGCAGAGCTGCTTGTGTTACTGCACGATTTATTATCCAAATTAAACCAAATTAAAGGCTAGAATGAAAACGAAAGGCTGCTGGAAACTTCTTACCATCTCTGCATGCTGGTTGTCAAGTGCACCCCCTGTCTCTCGATCTCCTCTCAGCGGCAGTGCCTGCACCCTTCCTTTTGCCTCTGGGCTCTTAGTGCCTCACTCTCTTTTCCCTCCTCTCTCTCTCTTACCCCCTCCCCCAGGTGATTTGA
>JAOXXN010000364.1:28487941-28512900 GCA_026770055.1 Myrmophylax atrothorax
GTTTCAATGCTGAGAGCTAGGAAGAAAAATATGATTAAATACATATACAGCTGCTGTTAGTGACCCTGAAAAGTTTATTTTGGACACCCTAGACTATGACTTTCTTTGGGGTTTTTTTCAGACTTTTGGGTAAAAGCTTGGGGGTGTGCTTGAAAAAACAGTTCTGCAGTGAGGGTAAAAAATGGCCATTTGTTACCTATTCTGTCTGTTGTTAAGGCTATGTAGTTTATTGGAGATAAACAGCAAGATTGAAAGCAATGTTATTGTTGCTGTTGTTGCTTAAGACAAATAGGTATATCTTCTTTGATTTTCACAAACACAAGGCTCCTTAGTGTAAGGCACCACAATCAAATTCAAGCCAAGTCAGTGTCTGTACTTTAAAAGAAATTGCAGACATTTACTATATATTTTAGCTATCTTATTTTTTATAGTATATTAAAATAAATTCTGTCTTGGGTTTCCGTTAATAACATTGGGAGAAGGTCAAATAAGGGGAAATAGATAATATTCGAAATTTTGTTGAATGCAGGAAGTGAATAAAAGTAACTGCTTTCAGTTCTCTTAGAAGAAATTACTAGTCCGTCTCAGGAAGAAGTTAACTACTTTTCAAATACTTCAGAGAAGTTCATGTTGATATTGTCTAATGATGCAGTTTACATTGTTCTTAGTAGATCAACCAAAAGAGTGGTTGATCAGCAATCAAAATTATTCAAAAAGTACATTGATGTTTAATTATAAGCAAATAGTTTAAAGAACGCCTGTGAACATGAATCATCAACGCTCAATACTTAGTAACACTGACTGATTCTCTTCTAGACAATTTACATGTCTCAGGCACTTAGTTTCATCCTACTGCAGAATTTCTTTGGTGTGTAGGTGGAATTGCTCAGAATTGCTTGTCCCAATGTATTTTGCCTTCAGTACTGATCTAATGCTTCCAAGTGACTTATTTAACTACGTACTTCCCCTCCTTGATCTAGTTTTGTCATTTTCTCCTATTTTCCTTGGCTTCTGCTTCTCCAGTCACCACAGATGGCTGTATTCTCAAACTACCTCCACTTCTGCTACGCTAGATGGTATAATCTCCAAAAACTAGTAACATTGGGTACAACTTCTCTTTTAACTGTCAAGCCATGTGTCTTTCACTCTCTCCACTTCTATCCTGAGGTAAATTTTTTTTGCTGGATTAAAAATAAGGAAGATGGAGTATTTAGATGAAAGAAAATTGACATGGAAATATGTAAACTAGTACACTTGTTTTCCACATAAAATAATTTATATAACATATGTGACATTAGTAAACACACTTCTTACCTTGGAATGCCTTGTATTAGTAGCAAGCATGTCTTCTGAACCAAAGTGCTGTCAATGTATATTATAAATTCATTGTATCAAAAAAAGTATTTCTCATGATTGCACTCATTTTTACATAATAAAAAATACTTTATTCATAACTAGAGTTATATACCAAATCTGCAGATACTAGAAGTAGTTAATCTAAAGGAGGAATGTCTCATGGGGCACTCTGGGGGATTCTTGAGAAAATTTATTTTAATTTTGATTTTCTTCTTTCTCTTTTTGCACGACCTAAACCAATTTACAGGCTCTTTGTTGTTCAGTTCCTCTGGCATAAAATAGGTATTACAAGAAGTTTCCAACTTACCGGAGAAGTAAAATGCACACTCAGGTAAAATTTTGAGATTAAGACAGTGATCATTAAATTGGTTCTCGGGTCAGGCACCAAGGGTGAATGGGGTGGCATCAGACTGGAGACCTGTCACTAGTGGGGTTCCACAGGGCTCCATCTTGGGCACTGTGTTCTTCAACAGCTTCATCAATGACTTGGACACAGGACTGGAAGGAAAGTTTGCAGATGACACAAAACTGGGAGGAGCTGTTGACTCCCTCAAAGGCAGGAAGGCCCTGCAGGGAGACCTCGACAAATTAGAGGACTGGGCAATCACCAACCATATGAGGTTCAACAAGGGAAAGTGTCGGATTCTGCAGCTGGGATGGGGCAACCTGGGAGGTATGTACAGACTGGGGAATGTGATGCTGAAAAGCAGTGCTGTGGAAAGGTCCCTGGGGGTCCTGGTCGATGGCAAGTTGAATGTGAGTCAGTAGTGCCCTGACAGCCAGGAGGGCCAACCGTGTCCTGAGGGGCATCAGGCACAGCATTGACAGCTGGTTGAGGGTGGGGATTGTCCCACTCTGCTCTGCACTGGGGCAGCCTCACCTTGAATATTGTGTGCAGTTTTGGGCACCACAGTATTAGAAAGATATTAAGCTCTTAGTGCCCAGAGGGCAACAAAGATGGTGAAGAGCCTTGAGGAGAAGCCATATGAGGAGTGGCTGAGGGTACTTGGTCTGTTCAGCCTGGAGAAGAGGAGACTGAGGGGAGACCTCATTGCAGTTACAACTTCCTTGTGAGAGGGAGAGGAGGGGCAGGCACTGATCTCTTCTCTATGGTGACCAGCGAGAGGACTTGTGGGAATGGCCTGAAGTTGTGTCAGGGGAGGTTTAGGTTGCATGTTAGAAAAAGGTTCTTCACTCAGAGGGTGGTTGGGCATGGAACAGGCTCCCCAGGGAACTGGCCGCAGCACCAAGCCTGACAGAGTTCAAAAAATGTATGGGTGATACTCTCGAGCATATGGTGTTACTCTTGGGGACGGTCCTGTGCAGGGCTGGAAACTGGACTCTGATCCTTTTGGGTCCTTTCCAGCTCGTTATATTGTGATTCTGTGAAATACACTCCACTGGAATATTGCAGGTTTTAACAAAGAGAAAAAATTTTCATCTGTAAAGGACATCAAGCTTTCTAGAGATAGTGAAATTCTGTGCAAATCTTACTAATTTTCCCTTCAAAGTGCATTTGTTACATCTCCTGTAAACATAGGGCAGGATAAATTTGTATATAGTTAAAGAAATATTCCAAAACACTCCTGTGTACACTCTTCTGCTGTTAGTAGGACCACAATAGATGAGAGGTACAAATTACATGGCTGAAACACTGCTGATATACAGTTGGGAGAAGAGTAAGGAGAAAGTTCAGAATCTATTTAATATCTTGTAGCAAAGGCAGGCAAATAGATATTAAGATGCAAAGCAAACTAACCATGTGTATGAAGTTCCTGATAAATGAAAGGAAAAAATTGAACTTGTAGAACATACCAAGAAGTATAAGAACTTGCAGATGAAGTAAACAGTAACAGATAACAGAGAAGGATGCACAGTCTCTGTCACTTATTCCTACTTTATTTGCTATGTCATTTTTCCAAGTAAAAAGTAGTGTCTGATCACTCTGTTTCTAATACAGTAAATTAAATGTAAATTGCATTTTTTTACAATGCAATTTACACATTTTCTTTCCTGATTTGAGGATTTATTCAACTGTCTTTCAAATCTTTTACAGTGTTTTTTTACAGTATTTTTTGGTTTTACTGTAATCTCATTTTCCCACCCTCAAACACCTTTTTTTCATTTACTTTCAAGCCAATCCTTGATGTTTTTAAATTTCATTTTCACTTAGTTCTGTACATTGAGGAAATATTTCCCTTAAGATTTTAACACTATCAAAAGTTATACTAAATACAACATAGCTACTAGGGGAAAGCAATCCAATTATTTTACACTGGAGAACTAGCATGCACAATGCTATGAGTTGCATCATGTAGTAGAATAAAATGCTATGGTCATGACATCTAAGATAGCTTTTCCTTTTCTTTGTGGATGCTTTTCTTCCTTCCCTAAAAGAATGCTCAAAAACCCCCATTCAAATGCAGCTAGCAAATTATATGACTTTCTAATATTTGGGAGAAAACAAGGCTCCTGATCTATTTACTGCTACTCTAGCTCTATTTACTTCATATTACTTGAGAATATGACTAGCAATGGAAAGTTAATCAACACTTTGCAACAACTGGTATTTTTCTAATAAACCTCCTGCATAATTACTTGACCGCCCTTCCTTCCGCCCTTCCTTTCCTTCTTTTCCTTTCTTCCTTCCTTCCTTTCCTTCCCTCCTTCCCTTTCTTTCCTTCCCTCCTTCCCTTTCTTTCCTTCTTTTTATTCCTTCCTTTCCTTCCAGCAAGGATAGACAGGAGTCACAGAGTAGACACCAAGAGGCATTTACATAACTGCTGAGGGACTGATGCCAGCAGCAAAAAAAATTATGCTACGGTCAGTTATAGGATCACTGATTATGGAGCATATTTGAGAAAAAATACACATAGCAAAACATTTAGCCTGCTAGAAATCCTAGGGTTTTTTTAGTCTGTGTTTCAAAGAAGCTACATTCAGAGAAGTTATGTGTTCACTAAATATCAGAGTGAGTAGCATGAAGAGACCAAAGAGCTGTCAGAAACACAAATATTAACTAATGCACAGGGTACCACAGCAGAACAAGCTCAAGCCTTCAGAAATCAAAAGTCAGAGAGTACTGAGCTTCAGAGGAAACACTAGATGATAGGTATAGAAGCCCACAGGATATATTCTGTATTCTTTTGTACTCCCTATGTAGGGCATGAGTTGAAAGTACTCCTTATTTTGTAACAGGTCATTCCATCTCTTCTAAATTTGGAAAGTATTATGCTAATTGAAGAGATTATTTACTTATTAGAAATCTGTCAAACGTCGGCACAGTGTTACAAGACACAGAGCTTCAAGGACATAAATTACCAGGTTTTTGCTACTCAAAATAGTGCTGATTCTACTCTTCAGGAGGTAGATTCCTATGGACTACTATGTCCTTGGCTGAAAGGCCTAGTGTTGACAAACCTCTGACCTCCTGGTTAATCTTTGTCTCTCCTTTCTTCCCCTGCTCTGAAAATACTGTATAAATTATACACAAGCAGGCTGATCAGTCTCTAGTCAGAAATTTTTCTTGGATATTTACTTAAGGGTTTCAGTGAATGGACATGACTATGAACATACGTAGCCATGTCCAACAGCTCAGCTACTCCATAATTGCTGTATCCTGTGTTGTTCCACACTTTCCAGCAATATTGCACTCATTTTTGATTCCATAAGTGAAGGCATGTCAATATAGAAGAGGAGATTCTTCATATTTGGTGAGGAAAAGCAAGTTTAATGAAAGTTCCACTAACCTGTTATGGTCAAAGTGATATTCAGGCACCTGAGAGGAGAAGGTAAGGAAAACAACTGTGATGACAGAAAAAGCACACTTAGCAGAACTCAGCATGAGTGACACAAGGCCAAGTACAAAAAACATACAGTTGTGCTTAAGAAGAAAAGGCTAGAAAGTAAAATATCTTTTGTTCCTGTGGGGTTTTTATCGGTTTCCACTTGATACTTGCTAGGAAAGATGAATAAAGGAGGACCAAGGCAATTGCTTTCCAGAAAGAATGGAGAACAGGAAGGGAACATCTTTGGGTATGAGTACAATACCACATAGTTTAATAGCCCCCAAGGGAGAAGATATTTCTAGAAGGAAAAAAAAAGAAAGAAGCTCCCCAGAGATCTCAATGACAAAGATTCCCTGGTTTTAGAAGCTTCTGTTTCTCACATCAAAAGTGAACAAATGGGTAGTAACTGATGTTCCTAAGTAAGCTGAGACTCCCAATGAGCAATATCCATACCATTCAGGGAGAATTAAAGATCATCCAATTCAGTGTGCCAAAGTGTTTATAGCTTACATCCCAAGTTTCCCCTTTGCACTCTACTGAGGCTTTTGCCAAATCCCTTCATACATTAAAAATACTAACCATACTCTGCACTTGCTTGACAGCCTGCCTGTCAGTGGAGAATACAAATTCAGCCTGGATACCAAGTTTTTCTAGCACATAAAACAGTCATATACAACGATGACCTGTAGTGCTTAAGCTATGGTACTACACAGAAGTTGCTCCATGTGATTTGAATTAATTGATTTATTAGTAGCAAAATAGCCAGGTGGGTCAAGCTAATTAAGATTATGATTGCTAATTGCCAACACTGGGGACAGTATGAGTGGTTGCAGAGGCAATAGATGCAGTCTGTTTGTAACAGCTCTGTAAACTGCTGGATAGTTAAGACTGAGGAAGAGAAAATAAGGGAGAAGATGTTTCTGGAATGAAAGTGTGATTTATTCTAGGCCCCATTCAGATGAGGTGAAAGAAATCAGTCCTGTAAAGAACTTCTGTCACTCCACAGCCATCTAGTCTAGTGGTCTGCAAAGTGGTGTGGACACAAGATGATCCTATGACATGCAGGAAGAAAATAATTTTTTTACTCTTGGTAAATGAAAGTAAAGTACTTAATTTGTCTTTATATCCTCCTCTTTTAATTTTTATTTTTAAAATATTTTCTAATATATTAATGTAGTAGTATATATATATATAATTTATATAGGGATGCATGGTCAAAAAAGTTGGAGTCCACGGGTCTAATTTTAAAATCAGAATAACTTTTCAACAGGTTTCCAGTTTTCCATGTATTTCAGTCTCTGGTACCCTGGATGAAACCAAGTGGTTTGGCTCGAGGTTTAGGTGTTTAAAAGAAAACAGCAGTACAATGTCATTGTTGGTGTTTGTAAAACTCAATATGTAAACTTGATGTTTATATGCATTTAGACTTGTGTGTTTCTCTACAGTGCTTCATAAGTCATACAATGCAACTGTGGGGCCAAATGGGCACAATTGATTGTTATTTTCAGATTGTTTGAGCAAGTGCAATGGAGAAAGTACTGGCTGAGAATGTATGATCTCAATTTGGAAAATCTTTTTTAATAAGTGCATATGAGCATAGCTCTATTAAGCCTAAAAATACAGATAGTATGCATATTTTAGAAGGCTGAGGTTTTAAAAATTCAGTTTTGGTAGATCAAAGAAATAAAAAAACGCACAGAATACTTGCACAACATCATAGACAGACATACAGACAGACATGTATATATGTATGTGTGTATATATATACATATATATATCTAAATATAAACATTGTAATTTTTGAAACATCCCTTATTCTGAAATCATCTTGCATATGCTAAATTAATTTCTAAACAGGTGTATAATTATTTTATACTGAACATTGGGTTCCCCATACTTCTCTCTTTATCACGCACCACAGAGTTCTGGACGTCCCTGTTCTTAACATCCTTTTCTTTTTTTCTCACTAATAATTGAACCAGAAAAACATTAAAACAAGGTTCTTATGCCTTTCCCTTTGCCTACCAAAACTGATAATCTTCTTGGATGCTGGCACATGTCCTTTAGAGTGAACTAGTTTCTAGAAATTGCTCCTGTTGATAGTGACACTCAGAAAAGGAGTGTTATCTTCTGCTTTCTCTTCTCCATAGCTTGACTGAAGTTTCAGATAAATATTTTAGTGTGTGATGCTTTTTTTCTTTACCATAGCTTAAAAGGCAAAAATGAAAAGTCACATTGTATTAAAGAAATCTGATTAATAATAGATTCTAATGAATAATGATACTTGCAGCATTGCTTACTCCAATGTAATACAATCACTATCATGAATCATTTTGTCTTGTCAGGTTTTGCTAGCATATGTGGTGGGTTTGTGAGTGGAATGTTTATTTCCCATACTACTTACATTTGTTTGTTTGGTGTTTTTCTAATTCACTCGTTTCAGTTCAGTTATCTGGTATTGGATCTTTTCTCTCTGGTGCCACCCCCTCATTTAATTTTTTCAGTAGGAGAAATTCTCATCCTGAAGAAGCTGCTAGGATAAGAATTTCCACAGCAAATTTTTTATGATGCTTTATATTTTCTTTAACATCATGGGTTTTGTAGCAAATTATAATAATTTACCTACAGAAAAATTATTTGATAAATAATAAACATTTCAAGAATTCTTTCTTTTCAGAGGTTAACCATGTATATAGCAATGCTGTGGAATTCTCTCTGCCTTACCTTCAGTCTGAACTTTATTTTTCTGAGCATCTAGTATTAGGCAAGGTTTTTTTCAGTGAGATTCCTGTGGGAATTTTAAGTGCATTATTTCACTAAGAAAAATAAATTTATTATCTATCTGTATAATCTTTCTATCTCAAAACATAAATTTTCATCTAATTTTTTTAATCTTATTTTGATAGTTTGCTGCCAAAAAGATTTCTGTAGTCTTTCCTGAGATCTTCCCCATAAGTCATTATGTTCATGTTTCTGTGCTGCTACACTAGTTGTCAAAGATGCCACATATTTTTCCTTTTCTTCCTATCTGACACATCCCTGGCATTTATTTCTAGTCCTGTTTTGTAAAATGTTTCAAATTAGATTAAGTAGATGTCTTTTTTAAGTTACTGTAGTATTCATTCCTCACTTGATTGATATTATATATTAGTTTTTACCCCTTGCTGTATTGAAAATAGGAGAAATATAAATGTCACTTTCTGACCTCATGTCAAGAGTTTGTGGGTTTCTTTTGACTTGTTACTTCAGCACTATTTTTGTTAGCTCTTTAGGATTTTTGCTTACATTAGGGACACACTGGCAGTAATATCCTTGCTGTGTAGCTTAGAAGGAATTATAGTCTGTAGTCTGAACTGTCTGCTGTTAAAATGAGTGTTGTATGCTTTAGGAGCTGTATAGATAATGATGTGGATAGCTTTGAGATACACCTCTGTATAAACTCCAGCTTATGCAAAATGCTAAAAGCAGCATTCTTACTAGTGCTTTGGTCTCTCACATAACATTGCTTATATATTTGTATAGGCAATACTTTGTTTTATTGTTCTTGAAAGAGTAAGTTTTGATTGCAAAGCAGCACTGCAATACAGAGCATCCACTTTCTACGTCTGTTGTCTGCGTGCCTGCAGAGGTCTCAGGCTGATGACCTGTAGCCTGACAGCTCAAATTTATTTGAAGTTCATATATCTCTCTCTCTTTGAGTTGCTACACTCCTCCAAGATAGAACTGAGTGTTGTCTATGAAGGGATAAAATGTAGTACATACTTCAGGTTCTAGATCAGAGCTCAAACCTCAGTGGATCCCTTGGCTCTGATCTCTGTGATTATATCTGCAACATGCTTTGGCTAATCCATGTGAAAGATGTTATTTAAGTGTAATGTGCATTGTGTATACAAATTAACTGATTCAGAATTGTTTTTCTATAGGAACAAAAATATTGGGTTTAATTGTTATATTTAATGGAACAGAGTAAAATATCGTTCTGTTTTATTTGATCTCTGTCCCCTGATGGTCTTTATTTTTTTATTTCTTTTCAACAGCGTGACAGTTTCCTCTTTAGAATGTTAATTATGTCTCCAAGGATCTTCTACATTAGCAATGGTGGTGGCCATTTACCATTCTGAGCGCTAACCCATCTAGATACTTGCAGGCTATAGCAAGTTTTACAAAGATGATCGTTGTATATTTTTGAACTTCTATAGAGTTTAAGGCTGAAATGGCCAAACCATTCTTCTATCCGGCTGTGGAAGAAACTGCCACACTTATGATTGTTTTATCATAATCTATTCAGGTCATGGATCTGAACTGAACATGGAAATTCAGGCCTTTTATTTCACAACAAAACTGCTAATGGCATTGTCTTCTTGAGGTGATCTGATCACATCCTTCTGTTTTTTTCAATTTCTGCCACAGTTCTTGAATATCTCTTAAAATCAGACACTTTAGATATCTCTTTTCCTCCCCTTCAGGATTATTATAAAGAATGCTGCATTAACTACACTATGGTTTTCTGCTTTCCATTCATTCTAACACTCCTTTTTGTTACATCTCTGTATGTCTTTCCATGCTAAATGCTGAGAAAAAAAATACAAGTCATGCATCTTCTGTTTCACGTAAAAATGCTACCCAAAAACCTATTTCCCCCTAAAGTCCAGACAGAATAGGAGTCAGACATTCCTCAAACTGCAACACAGCATATTTTTAAGAGGATTATGGGAAAGATAGTGTTAGTTGAGCAATATTTAAAAAAAAATCAGAATTAAATATGAAATCTAGTAAGGTAACCTGAAGAACCTATGAGTAACCCTATTATCTCATTATCAAAATAAGTCTTTAACTTGTGTTCTGAGTTCCTCTTACATTCCTGTCATAATCAGAATATCAGGTCTAATGCAGAGTAATTTTTAAGGAATTTCAGACTGGAACTGCCTTTTCAAGTTTGTGATGAAAAAACGTATGTGTATATGTAAAAACACATGGACTTAGTGAAGATGGTTTTATTTGTAAGTCTCATCTGGAATGCTAAGTCCTTTCAAAAAACCAAAAAGTTTCAGTCTGAACAAACTGTGAAAACAAGGGTAGTCCAACCCAAAACAGTTACTATATCCATGTAGTTGTGGTGAAAGAGAAGACCCCCCTCTTCTGGCATGAGCTGGAGTAGCTCTCACCAGAAGATGATAAAATATGTTCAAAACCATATTTTGATCGCAAATAGGAATACACCTAGGATTAATAGCTGTATAAAAAAGATCTCTTCATCCATCACGTCCTCTGAAGTTTTCTCATTTCACACTTGCACACAAACTTAGTCCTCCTCACCAGCTCTCTGAATGCCTAGCAAAAGTGTTCTGGTTTCTTTACCAGAAGTTGAACACACAGTGTGTCATGGTCAGATTCTTTTTGCATATTTGTTTTCTGGTTCAGGATGAAATATCTGAAGAACTCTCTGTTCCAAGCACAGAGTGAACTGAGCCCTGACATCAAAAATATGCCCTGCAGTCTTGATGACTGTAGAAGGAAAACCTTTTGACCGACAAATTGTCTTTATTCAGGCAATATTATTTGCTGCATTCTTCCCTGAAGATGACCAGGAATTCCAGCTGGTGAGAAAAGACTATTGCTAAAGATGTTCAGAAATCCTTCCGTATCCAACATTTCAATTGTTCCTGTAAATGCAAGGTTTTCTCTATGATAAATGTGGGAGTGAGAATTTGTCCCAGTCAGACTTGAAAACACAAAACCACATGTATATTTATCATAATCTCTCTTTTACTACGGGAAATAAAGAAGCAGCATTCATAATATTTCCTTTTGTTTGATCTTAAATTTTGTATTACCTTTCATTTACAGTTCATCACTTAATGGTAGGTAGATGGAATTCTTCCCTATTAGATCATATATTTCACTCTTTGTAAATGCAAGATACACTAGTTTTTTCTATACCCTAACGGTTAAGAAAAAAACAAAGCAGTGAGAGACATTCACATCCCTCCTGAATTTCTGGATGAGCAGCTCTTTTGCTTTAGTTTTAAAAATTGAAGTTATAGATGGAGAGAAATGTAGTGATGCTTAGTGTAATTTTTCTTTGCCTGCAAAATGGGAGGAGTTTTAAAGACCAATGGTGTATAGTTGTGTCATTTTACACAGTAATACACAAAATAATGTATTTGTTTCCAACATGCAGATAAGATAGAAACTCAAGCACTGTTGCTCAGGTAAGTGCTGGAAATAGAATGGCAGCCATTGTGATAGATACTGAACTGGCATGGTAATTTATCTTAGAAAAAACAGAAAAAAGTTAGTTTTCAGCCCTTCTCTTCTGTATGTCAGAAAATTCAGATCATTTTATTATATTTTATACTTTTTAATTCCAGGGTAATATGTAAAACCTAAATAATATAGAATTACAAGTTTTCATTTTTCTGTTCTCAGTGCCTTTCTATTTCCATTTATATTATTTATATTAAAATATTAACTACTCTTTGTTTAAACTTTTCCATGTGAAAACTGAACAAAGTATGGAAAAATACCATAAATGTCACCTTTGTGACACTTCCCTAGATTTTTATTATGACTTGTTCAGATTGTGCAGTGAAGTTTTGCTTTTTAAATTTGTTTAATTGTAGTTTTCAACCACTACTCCAAAAAAAAAAAAAAAAAAGAATTTGCCGTGGAATTGCTATAATAAGGTGCAAGAATAAGGTTTTATTTTCTGTCTGCCACGTCAACCAATTTCTCTCTGAAGTCTTCCATTAGGAATGTATAACAGTTGCTCTCAAACTCTAGTAAAATTAAGGCAGTCCCAATTTTGGTGGCAGTAGAAGGTTTCTTGTGGTAGAACAGTAAGCTAGCAAAGAAATCAGCTATGTATTTCTAATTATTTCAAAACATGCTTTAGTTAAGAAGTTTTGCCCTGGGGAAAGCCATGAAGGACAGACATACAGTATAGAGTCTTAACAAAGTTGATAATACTGAATTAATTATGACTCTGCCATAAAACCAGAGCTGTGAAGAAAACCTCAACCAGCAAATGTCTTTAAAGTGTCTAATTGTTAGAGATCAGCCGATCAGTAATTTATTGTATCTACATCTTTATTCATCTTCTTGAGTGTTTATATGAAGAATACATTGCATTTCTACCTGCTTTATTTCAGGAACTGTTTCTCAAACCTTTTTAAAGCCATTAGGAATGTATATAATGACTTTCTACTTGCTTGTCTAATGTTAGGTCAATTCTCCATGTGTAATGTCATGCTGGAAGGTTTTTGTGAGCAGTTGTCAGCAGGTGGGTTACAGAGAAAGAAAAAGGTTTTATCTCCTACGAGAGTGAAGCTAAGCCTATTGCTCTGTTGCTAAATAGAGTTTTAAAAGGTTTGGAATCTATATTGCATTTTACTGGTGAATTTAAGTGAGTTTAAAGCAGCTAATTTACAGCTAAGTTTTAAAGGTCTTATGGCATATGTTTTCCAAGGATTTCAATGGTTGTCCAGCACTAAAATGCTTCAAAAAATTAGTCCTTACTGTATGATGTCTTTAGCTTACATTCCGCTAACAACCTGCCCTAACAGGTGTGTCAAGAGACTATGCATTATACATATGTACTAGTATCTTAAAATATTAATACAGACATTAGCCTGTATGATGCTCAGTTTTACTAAAAAGGGGATTTGTAGTAACTGAAACAGGCTGAGATTCTCTCAAAACTACAACAGTCAGCTTCTTTGGACTTTGAAGACTCTACAATGTTCTTATTCAAGACAGTGAATTCACTGGTATTCACACAATTTGCCCTTCCATGAAAGAAGGTAAACAGTGTCCTTGGCTGCATTAGGAGGAGTGTTGCCAGCAGTTTAAGGGAGGTGATCTCTACTCAGCACTGGCAAGGCCACACCCAGAGTACTGTGTGCAGACCAGGACAGTGCAAAAGCAACTCTCCTATGAGGAAAAACAGAAAACTTGATCTGTTCAGGAAGGAGAAGAAAAGGCTCAGACTCACAGAATCACAGAATGGGTCAGGTTGCAAGGAGCCTCCGTGGGTCATCAGGTCCAACCTCCTTTCTCAAGCAAAGACATCCTAAAGCACATGGCACAGGATTGTGTCTGGATGGTTGTTGAATGTTTCTAGTGAGGGAGACTCCACAACCTCTCTGGGCAATCTGTTCCAGTGTGTGGTCACTCACACAGTAAAGTTCTTCCTTGGATTCATGTGGAACTTCCTGTACATCAGTTTCTGCCCATTGCCTCTTGTCCTATTGCTCAGCACCAGGAGAAACCTGGAGTCCTCTTGGCACGCTCCCTTCGGATACTTATACATGTTGATACGGTCCCCTCTCACTTGACCGTTCTCCAGGCTGAACAGGCCCAGCTCACTCAGCCTTTCCTTGTAAGTTCCCTTTCCTTCTCCAGTTCCCAAACCATCTTTGTCACCCTCCACTAGACCTGCTCCAGGAGCTCCATGTCTCTCTTGTACTGATGAGCCCCAGAACTGGACACAGCACTCTGAATGCGGCCTCGCTGAAACTGAGCGGAGGGGCAGGATCACCTCCCTTGACCTGCTGACAATGCTCTTCCTAATGCACCCCAGGATACCATTGGCCTTCTTTGCCCCCATGGCACACTGCTGGCTCATGGACAGCTTGTAGTCCACCAGGATCCCCAGGTCCTTCTCCACAGAGCTGCTTCCCAGTAGGTCAGCCCCCAACCAGTATTGGTGCCTGAGGTTATTGTATCTCAGGTGCAGGACCCTGCACTTGCCTTTGTTGCATTTCAGAGGGTTCCTCTCTGTCCGTCTCTCCAAGGTGTCAAAGTCCTTCTGAAGGGCTGTACAGCTGTCTGGGATTCAGCAACTCCTCCCAGCTTTGCATTGCCAGTGAACTCCCTGAGGAGGCAAAGCATCTTCATCACTCATGGAGAAGTTAAACAACGCGGGGCCCAATACTGACCCTTGGGGGACACCACTGGTGACAGGCCTCAAATTAGACCCTGTGCCACTAACTATGACCCTCTGGGATCTGCTGTTCAGCCAGTTCTCAATCCACCTCACTATCCACTCATCCAGGCCACACTTTCTGAGTTTGCCTATGAGAATATTGTGAAGGAGTGTTGACGGGGCAAGTGGGTTTGCTCAGCAAGGTGCAAATAATGCCCAGGTCCATGGGCTCAGTCCCAATACAGGCCATTCACTTAAGAATTGGACTTGATGACCTTTGTGAGTCCCTTTCAACTCAGAATATTTTCTGAATATCTGTGAAGGCCTTGTTGAATTCAAGGTTGACAATACCCAGTACTCTCCCCTCATCCATCCAATAAAACAGTGTAGTTGTTTCATCATAGAAGGCAATCAGCTTGGTCAAGCATTATTTCTCTCTGACGAATTCATGCTGACTACTCTTGATCTCCTTCTTCTCATTCACATGGATAGAGGCAGCCTCCAGAATGAGGCACTCCATCACCATTCCAGGGACTGAGGTGAGGTCGACTGGGTGGTAGTTCTCTGGGCCCTCCTTCTTGCCCTTTCTGAAGACTGGAGTGATATTTGCTTTCTTCCAGTCCTCAGGCACCTCTCCTGATCATCTCAACCTTTCAAATGTGATCATGAGTGGCCCAGCTGTGGTATGCATTAGCTCTCTCAGCACTCATAGATGCTTCCCATCAGGGACCATGGACTTCTGGATGTCAAGTTTGCTTAGGCATTCTCTAAACCAATCCTCCTTGACCAGTGGAAAGTCTTCCTTCCAACATTACTTGTCCCTAGTCTCCTGGGTTAGAGATTCCTGAGGACTGGTCTTGTCAGTGAAGACTGATGCAAAGAAGACATACAGTAATTCTGTCTTATCCAAGTCCTCTGTTACTGGAGTCCTCCCTCCATTTAATAAAAGGCCCACATTATCCTTAGTTTTTCTTTTGTTACTGATGTATTTGAAGAAGCCCTTCTTGTTGTCCTTGACATCCTTGACCAGATTTAATTCCAGATGGACCTTGGCTTTGTCTCATGGCAACTTACTCTGACATCCTCTCTGTATTCATTCCAAATGGCCTGAACCTGCTTCCACCTCCTGTGTATTTCCTGATTATGTCTGGGTAATGACAGGAGTTCATTCATCCATGCAGGTCTCTTGCCTCCTTTGCCCAATTTCTTGTTCGTTGGGATGCATGATTCTTGAGCCTGGAGGAAGTGATCCTTGAATATCAACCAGCTCTCTAGAACCGCTTTCCCCTGCAGGATCTGTTCCCATTGGATTCTTCTGAGAAGATCCCTAAAGAGCCTAAAGTTAGCTCCACTGAAGTCCCTGGTTGTAATCATAGTCCCTGCCCTGATTTCTCCTCTCCCAATACTGAACTCCACATTCTCATGGTAACTGAAGCCAAGGCTGCCTCCAACCTTCACATCTTCAACAAAGCCTTCCCTGTTTCTTAGTATGAGGTCAAGCAGCACAGCATTCATTGTGGGATTGTCCACCACCTGTGTCAGTTGTGTACAAATCTCCAAAGGGAGGATTCAAATATGGTGGAGCTAGGCTCTTCCCAGCAGTGCGCAATGACAGGACACAGAGCAAAAATGCATGATATTTGCTCTGAGCAGCAAGAAACACTTTGCTACTGTGAGGGTGGCTGAGTGCCAGCACATATTTCCCGGGGAGGCTGTGGAATCTCCATCACTGCAGATATCCAACAACCATCTGGACCCTCTGGACCTGTGAGAGACACCACTTGTCACTAACGTCCACCTGTACATCAGCTGTTGACTACCGCTTTTTGGATGTGACCATCTGGCCAATCCCCTTTCCACCAAATAGTCTATCCATCAAGTCTGTCTCTTCAAGTTAGAGAGAATATCATAGAGAACAATTTCAAAGGCCTTACACAAGTCAAGACCGATGACATCCATAGCTCTTTCCTTGTCCACTAATGAAGGCCATCATAGAAGGCCACTAGGTTGGTCAGGCAAGATTTTTCCTTGATGTAGGTCTGTAGGTTGTCTCAAATCACTTCCCTGACTTCCACGTGTCTTAGCACAGCTTCATGGAGAATCTGTTCCATGATATTCCAAGGCACGGAGGGGAGGTTGAGGGGTCAGTAGTTCCCAGGGTCCTTCTTTCTACCCTTTTCAAAATGAGCTCAATGTTTCCCTCTTTCTGATCAACTGGGACTTCCCCTGACTGCCATGACTTTTTGTATATCATGAAGTTGCCTTGGCAACTACATCAGCCAATTTCCTCAGGACTCTGGGATGCATCTCATCAAGTCCCATAGAATTATGTATGGTCTGGTTCCTCAGATGGTCACAAACCTAACCATCTCTTACAGTGGGAAGAGCTTTGCTCCCCTAGTTCCCATCATAAGGTTTGTCCACTCTAGAGGTGTGCAGACAGAGGTTGCCATTGAAGACTGAGGCATAAAAGTTGAGTACCTCAACCTTCTCATCTGTTGTTACCAGTTTTTTGACCTTCTCTTTTTGGTTAATGTAACTGTAGGTGATGGTTAATGTAACTTCTTATGATTCTTTATGTCCCTTGCCAAGTTGAACTCCACCTTTGCCTTGGTCTTTCTCATCCCATCCCTACACAAATGGACAGCGTTGCAGTGCTGTTCCCAGGATACCTGCTCCTGCTTCATTGCCTCTGCATTTCCTTCTTTCCCTTTAGTTTGACTCGTAGTTCCCTACTCAGTCATGCTGTCTCTTGCCTTCCTTGCCTGAATACTTGCTCCTGGGCATTGCTAGCTTTTGTGCCTTATGGAAGGTGGCATCCTTAAAGATCTGCCAGCTCAGTTCTGCTTCCTTTGTCCCTGAGGACAGTTTTCCAGAGTCCCATTGCCTATCTCCTTGAACAATTGGAAATTTGCTTTCCTAAAGTTCAGGGTCCTGACTTCACACTTCTCCTGACCCATATACCTCAAGGACTGCAGACTCCATCACTGCAGCCCAGGCTGCCTTCAATCTTGATATCCCTGACAAGCTCACTTATGTCAGAGACCCTCAGATGGTGAATCTCCTCTGATAGGGCTGTCTCCATGCATTTCAGGAGTCTCCTGGATTGCCTACAACTTGCTGTGCTACTTTTACAGCAGATGTGTGGGTGGTTTGAAGTCCCTCAGCAGGAAAAGAGCCTACAAGCATGATCCCTCCTGTAGGTGGGACAAGGCAGCTTCATCAATAGACTGCCCTTGATCAGTGGCCCGCAGTAGACACTGAACATAAGGTTCCCTGTATTGCCTTGGTCTCTGATGATTCCCCACAGGCTTTTGACCTGCTCCTGGCTGTTCCTCAGAGATATGGGATTGTTGCCTATGCTGTGTGAATTGTTGTAGAGGCACCTCGGCTGGGCTGTCAGCTGTGTTGTCTTCTAAGGGGAACACACTTTAGTTCCTTTGAGGTATTTCAGTGGTATTTGCCTGTTGGCTCCTATTGCCTCATGGGCCCTTAGCTCATCTCTGTAATATTTCAAGTGTACTTCAGCATCCCCACAGGCTGAGCACCCTTGCTACCACCCCATCCCTCTACCATTCCACACCTTGCTAAGTGCAAGCCTAGTATTATCACTCACCCCCCTGAAGTCTAGTTTAAAGCTTTGTCAATGAGCACTACTAGCTCCCAAGCAAAGACCCTCTTCCTTCTTTGAGAAAGGTGAATGCCCTCTGATGCCAGCAGGAATGCTGCCATGCATATTATCATCAAAAAAAGGAAAATTCTGGTGGTGACACCAGCCATGCAGCTACATTCCTTTTTGATGAAGAATACCTAAGTGTTACAGGCTCTGAGAAAGGGGCATTGGTCCCACAAATAAACATGGAACTGCTGTGTGAGAGGAAAGACTCCTATTGTCTTTGTACCTGACGCAGCACAATCTTTGTGTTGGGAAGTTTATATTGGATAGAAAATAAATGTCACAAAGACTAGTGAATTAACATATATTTTTCATATTTCTTCTAGAATGGTTCTCACCAAACTCAGGAATAAGCAATGAGTATCAGTAAAATAAATTAATTCAAAGGTGCAGAAAAGACTATCAGTCAATACATTTTGCAGCATAGTATTATTCCAGCAATAAAAATACTAAGACATAGAAATTAAGGTTTATTCTTAAAGTCAGAGGCTTAGTTTATTAAGCCATGTTTCCATATTTACCATAATATTCTGATACTCATCCCACATTGGAACCAGTTCTGTTTAGTATCTTCATGGTAATGGTTTTAAACTACAAGAGGTCAAATAAGTCTAGCTATAAGGAAGGAATTCTTTACAATGAGGGTGGCAAAACAGTGGCACAGGTTGTTCAGAGGAGGTGGTGGATGCCCCATTCCTGGAAGTGTTCACTGTCAGGTGAACAGGGCTCCGAGCAACCTGATCTAGTTGAAGATGTCCCTGCTCTTTGCAGAGGGTTGGACTAGATGGCTTTTAAATCTCCCTTGGAACAAAAACTACTCTACAATTTTTAGCCTCAGTATGCCATGTTTTTTTCCAATGATTTCAGGGTGTATGAATTGATTAATTCTGTAGAATAGAAAGTTTGAGACTTAACTTTCTTGTAATGATATTAAATTCTTTAATAAATATATGACTAAGGAATATGTCTTCTTTTTTATACCAATATTCATGCTTATGTGTAATGAACATTTAGTGTCACTTAATGGGGTGCAGAATAGGGAGCATGATTAAGATAGTTGAGGTCAAAAAAATACAAAAAGCCCAACCAAACAAAATTATTTCCATTATTGTCAGGACTGGTAGAAATACATACAGCTAAGCATGTCAGAAGATGGACCTTTGGAGTATCTTGATTGGTTTTTTTAAAGCTTATATACTGCAGAATGGTATTTTCTATTACCTCTGATGCTTTTTTGTTGTTTTTGGTTTTGTTTGTTAACAAAATTATCTAGGTTTTTAGAATAAGACCACAAAAAATTGCACTGGATGCTAAAAAAAAATTCTGTTTGTCATCAACACTGTGTCTTGATGCCTTAGTGATGAGCAGGAAACTGACCTTTGTTTTGGAGTTATGGCTTGTTATGATCTGGTTATTAAAATTATTAGAAATGCCTCTGCCCAAGTTCAGGCACATATGAGAGCAGATGCCAAAGGCAGTAGTATGAGTTTTATTTAATGGTAAATGCTAGGCAGAGAAAGAGAGAGAGAAAGAAATAAGGAAAAGGAGGGGGGGAAGAATAAAAGTGACAGAGAGAGACTAAAATAGAAAATGTATTACCACTGTGGAACCCAATGGCGTCCTGTCAGTCCGGTTCTTCTGGTCTTTATGGTGGTGAGGGTCCTGCAAAATGTAGAGTCCAATGGATTAACCCATGCTAGGCACCTCCTCTGGTTGGAGGCAGGGAAGCTTTTCATTGTCATGCAACAGGCACTGGATTTGCTGCATCACTTGGATCACATGGAGTCCTCTGGTGGTGGAAGGGCTCAGGAATGAGTTGGAGGGGGTTTGCTTTGGGGGTCTTTGAGTGTTTTTGACCCCTTCTCAGCTGTCTTTCATGTGAAAGTCCTGTGTGTACCTGGCCTTCTCAGAGCAAGGATGGTCATTCCTTTGGTTTGGTGTAGAGAGAGTTCACCATCACACACCCGAAACTCTTTTCCTTCACCACCCCCTGGGCCTTGTTTACTTCTCAGACCTGAGATGATTAGAGAATAGTCTTATCTCAAGTTTCCAGTCACAGTCCAAATTCCAGTCAGAAGGCACTGGGAGGGGTGTGCTTTGGTGGTCACAGACAGGCAGTTGCTTCCTTGCAGTTTGACAAAATGTCTTTCAATGATTTTGAAAATGTTTAAGACATTACTGACATTTCAGTCCATGACATCTTAAGAGGGAGCTTTGAAGGATACTCTGCTCTGTCATGCCCCCAGGAATCGGGGGGGGAGAGTTTGTGGAGAAGGAATTGGGTGCTAAGGAAGAGCAGAACTGGAAAGAGGAAAGAAAGTACAGGTCCAAAGAGAGACTGGGGCTGGATAGCTGGAAATAGAATGGGAGAAAGCCAAGGCTGAAGGAAGAGTCCTCAGTACTGCTTCTTCACCCTGTTCCCATTTCTGTGTTATCCATCATAATAACCCGCTTAAGAGCACAACTGTATTTCTCTGACCACCTGTTCAGTAAATGAATCAAGGTTTTTAATTAAAAATAACCCATTAACCAGAAGTACAGTTTGCGTTGTGACATGGATATTGTAGAATACTGAATTCAGTTTGCAGAAGGAAAGTTCTCCTTTGTTCATAATTTCTTGGTACTCAACTTTGCACACAATACTGTTTTAGTGGAGGTTAACTTGATATGCTTTCATGAAGCTGTTTTGAAAACCTACACACAAACAAAATTGAAAAATCCTAAGCAAAACAAAAATCCATGAGGTGGAAAATGAGTTGTGCCATCAGCAATCTTTGGCACAGTAGGTGCAGACCACAGATGTAAAACTAGAATTAATAAGTTACATTGTTCTGCAATTAGAGTGTTATTTTGCACAAGGATCATAATTTTAAATGGCTGCAATAGATTTTTTGCTAACAGGTTTCATGCTATTTATAGGGGATAGAAAAATATAAAGACAACTAGCAGAAAAATATCAAGTTCCTTTTTGCCAAGACTCATCCCACTTCCTTTTGCTTTCACCTAATCCTACTGTTTCTGGCTTCAAGTTTAATTCATTCATCTTTTATGCATGCCACTAGGATGCTG
Organism: Myrmophylax atrothorax; assembly: GCA_026770055.1. Lineage (NCBI taxonomy): Eukaryota > Metazoa > Chordata > Aves > Passeriformes > Thamnophilidae > Myrmophylax > Myrmophylax atrothorax. The sequence goes on from JAOXXN010000364.1 coordinate 28,508,757, forward strand.
TCTACTTTTCATCTGTAGGCTTCCTCCTTCACTGCTGCTCCCTACCTTATAAACTCAGAAAAATCCCCTTTGCATCCCTGAGTGATGCCTTCTGTCAAAACCTGCATATACCTACCGAAACTCTTTCTCTTCAGCTTGTTTTCTGTCTGGCTTCTGTAATCTTTTACCTTCGTTTTAGTGAGTTCCATTTTGACCACTTATCATGTTCTGGCTTAAGCTGGGAGGAGCATCTGAGAGTGTTGGACATAAGTCGAGCATTCAGCTGCAGTTCCTGACTTAGAAATGCAAAAGGAGATGGACCCAAGATTTGAATATACTCTTTATTGAGATACTCCCCAGGTCTGAAAAGTTAATTAACTAGTTCATTAGACAGCTCTAACAACTTCTTTGAGAAGCCTCCACCGAGCATATGCCGATTGTGACTGCTTCTGAAAGCTTATACATTGCCATCACTTGCAAAGAAAATTATAGATTCCTTCTCTAAACCCTATGTGAGTAAAGCTTCTAGCAGAGAGAAATTGGGTCTTCCCAAAAATAAATTTAATAATGAATGTCACCCTGGAGAGGTAGCAGAGATTAAAGGGCAAACTTATGCATAAGATATAACACTATTTAAATACAGAAATAAATAATGTATTTTTAAAATAATAATTTATCGTTTGGCTTCCTGAAAGCCTTTTAACAAACAAGTTTGTAGTATGTGCACATGTGTCTGTTAGTGGCCCTATAGTGAACTTTTGCCTTTTTTTTTTGCTGTGTGGTCTGGATTGTACATTTCCCTTTGCTCAAGTTTACTGAGTACCGTGTAAACAAACACTCATTTAAAAAATTTGTTCTGAGAACTGTTACAGTCTCAACTTTGTGACTGAACTTTGTCTTCTTGAGACTATCATGTTGTTTGTGATGACAGGCAATGTGGGAACAAAAAGTAAATCCAAACAACATAACAAGTTAACCATGAGCGCAGGCAGCTGTAATCCCAGTGGGAAAGGCACTCCCAAGCACGGACCACCTGTGGGCAGCCTGTGCTCAGATTTCTCTTGGAATAGCTCTGCATAGTCCATTTGGAAATACAAAGTCTTTATGGCACTGCAAGCTGGGATGGGAAGCTGCAAGTAGTTAACAAAGTGATGTAAAAAAGTTATTAACACAAAGTAGCAATTTATTTCTATCACAGACCCAACAAAATACCATGGATGTGGTTTCTAAGAATCCCTCTACAACATTTAAATTAGTCTGACTCAAAATATCTCCCATTTCTGAGAAAACCAGGATGAAAATTAATTCATGCAAGCTAACTGATGGTAGACATTTTTTATTTATTTAACAGGGACAAACTAGGAAGCACAGGCTACAGGGAGAATGTATCAGGGTACAGGTAGGAGCAGATGCTCCCTGGGCGCTCACGGACAGCAGCGCTGCCATCCCACCACCCCAGCCAGGAGCAGGCAAGCCAGGTGAGGCAGGCAGAGGCAGCCCATACCTGAGCTTACAGAGGGGAACAGGGTGGGCAGGGTCAGGCTGGGACATCAACCAAGAGCTGGGAAAGGCAGGGCTGAGGGGGGCTGGTGACCAGCACTGCTGCAGCATCACTGGGGCAGGAGCTGGTGGTGCTGCGGACTGACATAGGGTCCTAGGCCCTATGTAGGACGGGGAGAGGCCCAGGGGGATACTGGGCAGCACTGGTAAGGTTTGTCATTTCCATGAGGTTACTGAGAGAATAGAAAGTAGGTTTTTATTTGTATTTTAAATAAAAAGAAATATATAATAAAGGTTTGAAGAAGAGGGAAAAAAGTCCAAAGAGACAATTTTTTTAAACTACCTTTTTTATAATTATTGAATTTTATCAAAAAACCTAAATGGAGTATTGAGTGGTTTTCAAAAGCCAGATAGAGGCAGTATTTCGGTAATTATTCTACACATTCAGAGAGTCATTTTGACCTTAAGTTAGGAGTGCATACATAGGTCCATATATGAAGAGGTCAGACAATAATACAATAAGCATTGTGTCAAATGTAATTATGTACCAAGTTTTCTAGTTATAGATTAGTCTTTCTGTACTATTTGTCACAGTTCACAATCAATGGTACATGGTGGTTGTGGAAAATTTCTGTGCAAGTGGCACATGCACATCAAATTATACAGTGATGTCAAGAAACCTTCAGCATTGGTATTCTTTACAAGAGAGCAATGAAATAAGAGTTTGTGCAAGTTAAATCCTTGGTCATTTGATAAAGAAAGAGACACCTGTTCTTTAGCAATTTACAAGTTTGTCTTTATTCTTTCTAACCGTAAAATCACAGAACAGCTCCTATTGGGTGGGCCCTCAAAAGATCTCCTGGTCTTCGTGGGAAATGGAGGCTGGATTATAGAGCACTGTTTTGGTTTGAATACTTTGGCAAAATGCCGAGTATAAACCAAAGCGCCAAAGCCTCCCTTCTCTCCCCGAGGAGAAAAGGGAAAAAAATACCCTCCAAGACTTAAACTTAACTAGTTTAATGAAAGAGGGAAAATTAAAAGTAAACTACAATATAACGCACACTGATATGCTTTAAGATATGCCTGAATTTAGGCTTTAGTTTTCAGAGTAGGCCTGAGATAATCAGCTGACTTGAGCTGGGCTGGGCCAGCTGACAGCTGACACTACTGGCCTGTGGTATTCCATACCGTATTCTGACATCATCTCGAGTATAAAAGCAAGTGTAGGAGGGGCTTAGTTCAGTTCCTTCAAGCTGTGGTCCCAGGAGGATGCACTGTGTCGCCCCCCGAGGGACAGGAGGCCCAGGCCCAGAGCACCGGCTCACCACCATGTTATCTTACGGAAGTAAAATGTTTGTTTGCAGTGTTTCTCTCTGCTTGGGTCTGTCTCTGGGGAATTGAGTTCTCTACAGTGATTTGTAGCTAGAATAGTGAAATTTGTGTTTGATGGGGAGTGGGGAGTTATTTTTTGTTAGTTCTAACTTGTGTAAGTGTGTGTTATATTGTAGTTTTCTTTAAATTTTCTCATTTCTGTATAAATATATATAATTAGTTTAAGTTTAAATCTTAAAGTTTCCAGTTGGTTTTTCCTCCCTTTTCTCAGAAAGGGGAGAGAGGCTCTGACACTTTGTATTGGGCAGTTGGCATTTTGACTGCTCAACCCAAGACATATATATATACAAAGATAAAAAGAAACAATAACTCTACACTGGGTTACCCACCCAATAATACAGATTGCACGACCCAGACCCACAAAAACACCCCAAAAAAGCTCAAGATCCTGAGGGACAGACCCAAGCAGAGAGAAAACTAAGAATAAACATTTTGTTTCCCTACAATAACATAGCAGCAAGTGGCGGTGGGGCCTGGTCCAGGAGAACAACACAATACATCATTCCAGATGAGTAGCCATAAAGGAACTGGACTAAGCACCTCCTACACTTGCTTTTATACCTGTTTTGATGTCAGATGATATGAAATATCTCTTTGGTTCCTTAAGTCAGGTGATGCTTGTCCCCTCTAATCTACATAAGACTATCCTGGACCTGCTAAACTAAGGCCTACTAAAATTAAGGCCGAATCTAGGCCTAGCTAAAACTAAGGCCAAAACTACCACAAGCACCCTGTCCAATCCCACCTTGAAAACCTTGAAATGATCTTTTTTTATGTCAAGATAAAACCTCCCTCAGTGCTAGTATCTGCTGACCCTTGTCCTCTCCTCATGACTCTAAGTGAAGAGACAGCCTCTATCCTCTTTGTAGCTGCCCTTTAAGTGACCATCTCCAATTCATATAAACCCCACAACCTTTCCTTGTCATACTAAGTGTAATTACACAACAAATTACCCTTACAATTAGTGATTATTAGCTTGGCATACAAGCATTTCTACAGTAAAACTAAATTCTGTCCTGATAAATTACAATAACAGAATTTCTTCTCTATTTCTTATTATGAAACAGGCTTTGTTTGCTGCACACAAGAGAAAATATCTTTGACAGTACAAAATGTCCTCAATCAAAAAAGCGGGTTCCAATTCATACAAAGGCTGATGGCTGAGTTTTGCTCTGGGCAGTTTTAGACTAGTCTTAGTGTCTAGGGTTTAGCTCTGCTTTCTCCTGCCAGGCCCGGACTGCCCGGACTGGGGAAAAAAAAAAACGAAAAGACA
>JAOXXN010000364.1:28517505-28528170 GCA_026770055.1 Myrmophylax atrothorax
AATATCTCTGGAAAGTTACTATATTTTTCAGTCATACTGGCTTACCACTGAGAATTTGCACTGGTGTGGGACAAAATGTGTACAGTTATAGCTAAGCATACAGAACTTCTGAACACAATGATGAGGCTTGTACCTCAGACCATAGCAGCCTGTAAGGGTTTGTGACACAGATCTGTACACTATAGCTTGGGTACTAGAGATTCTGCACCAGAATCACTGCCTCCAGCTGTGTCTCTGACTATAACAGACACTTCATCTTCTGTCTAAGGAGCAAGTGTTTCCAGTTATATTGCCAGAAGTTACTATATGTGGGCTTTTCTCATCACTGAATGGTATAGTTTATAAGAATTGATACTCTTCTGTTCTATTTTTGTCCTGACAGAATGCAGAGGGAAATACATTTGCCTGCCTCTCCCTGAGTACATATACACACTGTGCCGATGGAGTTGAAACCTATGGAGGCAAAAGCGTTGGACAGCTCTTGGTACAAAAGTTGTATAATTGTATTGGTACAATCTGTAACTATATAAAAATTTTCCATATTGACCAGATGATTTGCTGATTACTATAATGAAATATTTCATCCAAAGTTTTGCTCTGATGCCATGAAAGTAGGAGACATTTGGGTGTATACAGGATAAACGAAACCTTTAAAAATAAATTTCCTAGAAAACTGTTTTTCTGTCTTTGGGAACAGAAATATGTTAGGGGAAAGCTAAAGAAAAGCAACTCTAGTGAAACACAGAAGCACAAGATTTGTGCTGATACTTTTCAAAATCCAGAGGGCTTTTATGTGCTGGTGGCAGCACAGCTCCATGGTCTTATGTTAAGAGTCAGAGCATTTAAAAGACACTAAAGACTGTGTGGGGAAAGTACAGTAAACTGAATTTTAATATCCTTCACCTCTCGCCAATCTCAGAGTCAGAAACTCAAAATTCCTCCACCTTTGCTGGCTAGCAGTGATCTCATGTCTTGCTCCTTGTCACACAGTGAGCGGAGGCAATCTCTGCTAGGGATCTTTGCAGAGTTCTGCTTTTATGAAAAAGAGAGACAAAAAGAGACCTGGCATTTTAAGAGCCACAAAACTGTTAAGGCTTTGTTCACAAAGACCTCTCCATATCAGTAAAATTCTGCAACTGTAAACAGTTCTGTTCTGCCAGGCATTTTCAGATAAATCTGAACATTTCAATAGCACACATTAGAAGTAAATAAACACAATTAATAATGAGGTCATAGTCTGAAGCTCTTGTTCAGTATTTATTCAGTGAAAATTTGACCTTTGGAAAAAAATTCAGAATTTGCCCCACAGTATTTTATGTAGGTTATAAAGCAATATATGCTATTTCTTATATGCTTATGTACAGTATCGGTTGCAATATGTAAGTGCAGTAATTTACCCTGAAGAATGTACTTTATGTAGGAAGTCTTGCAATTAAACCTGTCCATTTTTCTGGTAAAATAAAAAACTGCTCATGCTTTGACAAAGATTAAATCATCCTTCAATGCTTATCTGTGTGCTGTATTTGTGAATATGAATAGGTAATTTTCTTCGAAGTTACTGTTCATGCATGAAAAATTGAACATATGCATGAGTTTATATAGGATCTTGACGTTAAATAAGTGTTAGGAATGTGTTGTGCTTGCACTGTGATGTCAGTGTCTTCTGGATAGAGCTTAAGGACTTTTCTGTTGCTATGAGGAACATTCCGTTCCTGCTTCTTAACCTGTAATAGTTTTGTGATTATGTAGAAGACAGTTTGTAAGGCAATGTCTTAATTTTCTTGAAAATTAAAATAACTTACACAGAAGTAAAATATTCTACAATATAAAAATATTAGAAGTCATTAAATGTTAAATCCTTCATTTCAAAAATTCCCTACTGCACATTTAAGGTGATAGCTGCTGAATCTCGTCATTCAAAACTTTATCTTCAACAAAGTCAGTCCTTTATGAGATCAGAAGATGTGTTCCACTGAGTTGATTGAATTTTGCTAAAGAACCAAGTTGAATGCAAAATTCATAACTCTGGATATGCCTAGTGTTTTTTGAGTTCTTGAGGTTACATTTTTAGATTCTATGCACACACAAACTTAGATAGGCATTGAAAAGGCATTAAAAAAAAGCTGAAAAATCCCTTCTTAGATTAGACTACAATTGACCTTGTTGCTTTTAAGTATCATTCTATACTGCAACATCACATAGTAGAAGCACTCATGACATAAGTTCATTAGTGTAAGAAATAATTCCAGTATAACAGGCAACTCAGATAGGGCTATGATAGATAGATCTTTAAAAAGGGACTGCTCTTCCTCATATCTGACAGACTTTCAGGTCTCCGAAACCTGTTCCCAGACCATTGTTAAGACTAAATGTAAATTAGACATGATCTTCTTCAGCTTTAACTACCTGACTGGCCTTAACAGTAATCTTTTTCTACCTGTGCCTTGTAGTGCTTTGAAACATAACTTAGTGGAGACCCAGTGCCATCTTCCCTTCCTATACATTAAGCTTTATTCACATCAGTGGAAAATGAAGTGCAACAACTTTCCAAATAATGTAAGTTTTAGACATTACTCATTGCAGTGTTTTTCTGTTCATACAGTTCTACAGGACATGTTAACACACACAGGGCTGTGGTTCTGAATGTAAGAAAAAACCCTAAGTGTTCAAGGGCTAATACTGTCTGCCTGGCTCTTTCAAATCACTTGGCAGAATTCTGGTTTTGGTGTAATCATAATTATAGGATTGCTGTAAATTTACATGGGAGTATTGGAGACAGGAATTTTTGCCACTGAGATTACTTTGTAGACTGATGTAGCAGCCCATTGAGATTAGTAAAGATAGAAGAATTTGGCTCATGAGGGAAAAACCCTCAGGATTTATAGTTCAACTGAGAAAAGTATGAGTGCATAGAATGCCTGATTACACTACAAAAAGGATGTTAAACATCTTATAATTTCAGGTTTCCCGTATTTTATACATATAAGGCAATAAAAATACTATATTCAATACAAAGTAAAATGAATGTTACTAAAAAATTACTTTGTCCTCAAGCAACATCCCACCCATCCCAATACTATAACTTTTATGACTATGGTGAGGACCTATCAAGCCACTCATTAGATTGTCTCTCAGGTCTTAGAGGAAAATGCATTCCATGGAAAGCTGAATGATGGAGTTTAAGTGACAACATCATTTTCCAGCTGTTAAAAATAGGTGTATCATGGTGTCTATTACTGCAGTAAAATTAGCTAAAGACCATATCCATGGGCCCAAGCCTGTGAATTGTTAAGAGTCCTGAATTTCTTCTTTTCTGTTGAGGTAAGAGGGAGTCTAGAGTTTACTGAGCATTTTGTATTCAAAATAAGAGGAGCAAAGAAGATCTGTCATCACCTCCCAAGGTAGGGCCAACAGCCAATAACATCAAACTAATCCTATCGTCGTTAAATTAAGTCCAAGACACATCAATATGAAACTTGGTGCCAGTGGAAATTTGCTGTGCATTAGATGATTATTTGTGGCTGTTTCTTCTAGGAGTACTTTACTTGCAAAATATTTATGCAATCTGTGAAAAGAAATGAGATTTATCTTAATCTTAACATCAGTTCTTAGTTTAGATCCAAAAAGCATTATCTGCTTTGGGAGGATAACAACTTTAACACTTTTCATCTGTCCAATAGATACAAATTTTCCCTTTTCTTTTAGTGGCCTGGTGGAACAATATCACAGCTGGACACATTTTCTGAGGACTCTAGCTTCTTTACTGAGGACTGTAGGGCTGTAACTTTGTTACTTCTTTACTTCAGCTATAATTTTCCAGTGGACTGACAAGCCTCTTTCTACTTGCCAGTCAGTCACATCTCAAGGCCAACCAGGTTCCGGATTCAAGAGCTTTGTCTCAAACAGTGAATGGCACCCTCTAAGTGGCACAATGCAAATGTGCCATTGCTTTAGGTAGTGGTCAGCTGCTTTCTCTCTCACATCCGATGTCATGCACATCATCCTGATTTGATATAGAGTGAAAAGAAACAAATGTTTCCATAGGCTTTCAGCCTGATTTCTTCCTAAGAAACTTGATTTCTTTCAGTGTCAAGCTCTTTTTGAATAATGTTTTCGTGGACCACTAATAGAAAAGTGGCTAAAGTTGTCTTCTATTGCTCTGATAAATTTAGTGGAAATCAGGGAAAACAGTAGAACATTCTAAAATGTCTCAAAAATGTGAGATTATTATCTTACAATTAAAAAAAAATCTGTATAACAAAATTTAGTCTCCCGAGTGATCTTTTTTTGTCTGTAAAATTAGTAATGTGATAAAAGATTACTGCTGTCACAAGAGTTCCACTAACAACTTTACCATTAACATTCTTATTATTTCCTTACAAAATGATTTGTTGAAGTACCGTACAGGTTGATGCTGTATATCAAGTCCTTCTGTCCCCTCTATCTATTCAGGGTCTGAGATATGAATAGAAAGACAAGACCAAACAGAAACTCAATTACTCTTCTGTGATCCAAGCCCCATATCTCTGAATATGGCTGTACCTTACAAACCATGAAGTCAGGAAAGTCAGCAAATCCATCATATTTATAACAAGAGTAACCTGAGTTTTCAGAAATGCAATGAGGAACTAATCAAATAAAAAAACTCATAGCATGGAAACTTAGCATAAATGCAAGGGAAAACACTCAGGTAGCCAGATATCTATAGATTATTACATATCCAGATAGAAGTACTGATAACAGTTTGCTCATTTAATGATTCACAAAATGAACATTTAAATATTTCCTTGTGTCTTCTTTATTTTGTAGCTTTTAACAACCTTTTTAAAAACCTCTCAGGGCCTTGTTCTAAATATGTTACTTGTTTGTAGGAAAAATGAAGAAAAGGGCTTGTGGTACATGTACTACAATTAACAGAAATCATACCTGTCTAGCCCATCTGTGATGTTCTTTCACCACTTTATACTGCTTGTATCTTTCTTTGAGAAAAAAAACTTTTCTTAAATGAGCATTGTTCTAGCCTGGGGCAACATAAGTTCCAAAACCCCAAACAAATAATAGCAGTTGAAGCAAGAGATACTAGTTGGTATTCACTTACTTGATAGTCTACCTTTATTCCTTATTTAAAAAATAAGGGATTTAGCCACTATTGTGTCATAATCATTGTTATTTTAGTCACCCTGACCCATCTACTTTTTTTGGATATGCCTTGTTAACATTAGAATTTCCATACCAAAATATCATGCTCTGGTTAGCAAGAGCCAAGAGCAGGAGCAGAGTCAAACAAATTATTGCTGGCTATTGACATTTCAACCCATTATAATGCAGACAAGTGAAATGTTAAATGTCATAATGACTGTAACACCATGATCTAACTGTAGCCTGCTTCACACCTAGAGCTTTTTCTATTCCATACTCGTAAAGCTATATAGATAACAGAAATGACAGAAGACTTTAAAGAAAATTTTAGTGTCAGTAGATCCGAGTGGAATCCACTGCTGAGAGAGCAATCCTCTTTATTTTTTTTCTATCCCTCCTTGTCAAATAGGTGGTGCAATTTCAAATAATTCCACTATGAACTATAAACTTGAGAGGGAGCAAGGAGTACAGAAATAACCTCTGTGCACAATATGAGCCCCCTTGTGACTTCAGGAGTTCAGGGACCCTGAAATAAGAGGTCATTCAACATCCCCAGGATCATTGCTAGGTCTCTTTAGATCAGAGGCTGCTGGTCTTACTGACTGGTGCCAAATTATCTGTGATGGTTTTCCTGATAGACTCAGCTGTCTGCCAGGGACTGAGCTGAGACCACTAAACTAATTTCATGTAGGAGTTAAGGTTTAAGTCATTTTTAAACAACATTAACATATTTCATATATTGTTTTTCTCCAGGAGAAAAAAAAAAGCCCTTGAGAGGCCAAGGCAGAATAGTTTCTATAACATAAGGTAATCATAAATATGATAAATGTAGGATCTGCCTATGACTTGCCGTCAATTACAGAATTTATCCCCTATCAGATGAAACAAGTTTAATAAACCACTTAAGTGTTATAAGGTATGCTTCCCACCAACATGATTTATGTATCTATCTGCAGCCAAATGTATGTGTTTTATTTCTCTGAATATTAAATACAAAAGGCATGTTTAAATAATGTGAAAGGTCTGATTTAAAGCTACAAAAGATAATAAATTCAAAGTTTATGCTGGCACTCTGTTCTTTACTCACAGAAATTGTTTCAAACAGGTATAATGACGTGAATTACACCCCTCTTCCCTTTATGTTTCTACTTCCACATTCATATTTCCTGAGTTTTGTCAGCCTAGTTTTCTCCACGAGTGTCTTTAAATAGTTCCAAAATGTAATTTATTAGCTTTGCTTTTTATTTTTTAAAGCAAATATATACCTTATAGAAAATTTAAAATTGCACCTTTTTTTTTTTTTGTCTGAGGGTAGAGTGGTTCCTCTGGAAATGTTTTAGTTTCTCTAATACACAATCAGAATATTTAAAATATTTATTAATTACTTTTTTAACTTTGTATTATTTGCAGAAGAGACTGTAACGGGTCCCTCAGAGCTTTTCTGATCTCCATAGACCTGGCCAGATATTTAGTATGCTCATTAAATAATAATGCTATAAAATTTGTAGATCGTTAGCAGTATCAATAATAACAATGTGAATGTCTACAGTGTTCATTTTTCAAATACTGTATTGGGTTGTAACTGCTATGAAGTTTCTGTCTTTTTTGTGTGTGATCCCATAACTGTGAATAGGACTTTAAGAACCCGAAATAGATTCTACCCAAATGGGTTTCACCTGAGGATTCTATGTAAGGATAATTTAAAAAACAAAACAAAACAAAACAAAACACACAACTGTTAGAAAACACAAAGGAAAGTGTGATTTTTATATCTACAGCAAATGCTGTTGATCAAGAAGTACCTGTAAGTCCTTGGTGAGTGGTGAGAATGAAGCAAGATGACATTCAATAGTTTGATGTCTCAGACATCAAATAAATGCAAATGTCAACATACAAGCAAATACAAGATTTAAAATGCCATCTTAATAGTAAGCTCCTCCAGAGAGGAGTACGAATTATAGCTTAGATCGGAGCACAGAGTGTATCTATTTATTAAACAAGAGAAAGTTCTGTAGCATAGTATAAAATCTCAGACTTGGAAATTAAGTTGTAAGTTTCAAAGTTAGTACCAATATTTAGGAAAGCCATTAAACCTTTTTTCCTCTAAAATTTCCCATCTGTAATACAAGAATACTCATTCCACTAGGGGAGTCTCAAAGTGCTAATTATTATTGTTGCTGTAGCACAAAAAAATATATATACTACATGTATGCAAAATCATACTATCATATACTTATCTTTTTTCATGTATGTAAGGAGGGTTAGGTTTTTATTATGGGCAGCTTATCACACCTGTTTCTAACTTTCCTAGTGTTCTCCAGCTAGCTCTGTTTGCTCCATGTGCATTTATTGAGTTAATTTGAATTGGACTATTTTTGTGCTAGAGTGCAAATTTGCTAACAAAAGAAATCCCTTAAAATTACTCTGGTAGGTAACATCTTTCTAATAAAGGTTCACAAAAAAACCCTCTAGTATTTCTCTTCAATTCGGTTATACATCAACTATGATTTTCACTCTGGAATTTTTTCTTCTTCACCTTAAGATATGAGAATACAAAGACACTAGTAAATGTGGAAATGACCAAACACACTTTTCATTGTAAATCCAAAGCATTTTTATTCTGTTGGTCTGAGCTCTGCCCATCTGAAATATATGCAACTGTATGAATTTACACTTTTAGACATGATTTACGTATCATAAAGAAGTAAAAAGTGCATACTTATCTACATCTGGCCCACAAATGAGCCATGAATCTCTTAAGATTCTGATGATTCAAAACTCTTCTGTAATGTTAGTACACATGATGTCCGACCAAGTTGTAACCTCAGTGAGTTAGAGATCACGGCACAGCCAATTGTCATGGGAAATAGCAAACAAAATGAATAATCTAAATTAAAGAATATTACTTATATGAAAACTGCAAGATTTATTTTGTAGAGGAATTGGACAAGTCTTGGACAAGTCTCTGTCTCTTGAACTGAAGACATTTTGACTTACATGAATTCAGCATCCAAATTGTATTTCAGTTTATTTCTGAGCCTCATCGTAATCAATTGACAATTTTATTTCTATTACATTAACACTGCAGTATTTATTGCTATGTCAGAGGATCTTCATCAAATTAATAATTATTTAAGTCACTGGCTAACTGTGGTTTTGAATGCAGATCCATAACACAGTGATAATGTTTCACCTGAAAAAGACTACATTACAAAATCTTCAAGTAAAAGCCCACCTGCTAGTGCTTTTTCTGCCTGGAGCATGAAGGTCTACCAATGTATCTATGTTGGTATTTTAATCTCATAATTATGTACTACTTATGTTTAGAAATCACACAAGGGAACATGCACACAGAGAAAATGCCAATAGGTTAAGGTTTGGCAGCATTGTTTATTTGGTTATATGCCATATGTATGTATGTATACATAATTTCATACAATTTAGAACAATGTATGTGTATATGGCTATATGTATATCTTTCTAAGACACAGTCAGACAAGAAAGGAAGAATATCTAATACAAAAGTGGACAGATACTGAATGCAGAAGGTATCTAAATAAAAAAATCTTCATAGTTCTACAGGAAAAGAAAGTGTAATATAGAGCAGGGAAATGATGGTGGTTATTGTGATTTTAATTAACTTGAGTAATTTATGTCTCGGGGATTATTAATTTTCTCTTTAATCTTTAAAGAAAACTGGAAAGGAATATATTCTGTATTTACTCCTCAGAACGGGATAAGGCAGAGTAAGTTTTTTTACTGCTGCAGCTGATTGTCAATGGAGACTCATGTTTTAGCAGTGATCAAAAGGGAGCAGTATTTTTTTCTCTGTTTCATGATACATTAAAAAATATTTTAGGTCTTGGGGTTTTTTTAGCTTCTTTTTAAAGATGTTCTCAAACTTGTGGGTGTTTGAAACCCATGGGTTTCAATTGAAAGATTAAATAAACTATTACAGGGATCGAAGTTGAGAAGCAAGTGAAGGAAGGAAATATCTTCTAATCTTAAAAATTATGCATGCCTACCTTTAAACAAGTAAGGTTTAGCAGTCATATCTTTATAAAGCTTCTATTGAGCAACTTCTGTTCTGAAAAATTCTATACAGAGTATTGATATACTCAACATTCCTGAAATACCCCTCCCCTTATTTTACATGCATAATTTCTTAACCTAGTTTTCCTCTCTTGACCTTTTTCTTTTCATAGGTGATGATGGGGAAACAGTTTTGTTGTTGTTGTTTTTACTGTAGTAGGAATGAAAAAGCAGTTGAACAAATTTTTTCAAACAACCCAGGAATCTCATTGCTTGGCCAGAGAGCCTATAAAGACTCCCTCATGACTTGGCTTAGAATTGTTCATGCATGCATTTAGAATATTTAAAGAAAAAACCAAACCCAGGACATAGGTAGTAACAATTTTAAATGTTGTAAGAATTTGAGATTTTAGGTATTTTTGTACAATTTTTGAATTTGTTGGTTATATTGAATTGACTGAGTACTGAATCCTTCAGTGTCTCTTTTCCTGGGTTTAAGTAAGTGTAGGCCTCAATTTAGGCTTTAGTTTTTAGAGCAGGCCTTACATTATCAGCTGACTTGAGCTGGGTCAGGCAGCTGAAACTGACTTCTACTGGTCAGTGGTATTCCATACCACATTCTGATGTCATCTCAAATATAAAAAGAGAGGGAGAAGGGAAGTCCTCTCTCTTCCGGTCATGGCCGTGGTTGTGGCAGGATGCTGCTGCTGCCCTCTGCGGAGTCAGGCCCAGCACCATCTCACTGCTATGGTATCTATGGGGAAGTAAATGTTTGTTCTCAGTTTTCTCTCTGCTTGGGTCTGTCCCGCGGCAGGCTGAGCTCTCTGGGGTGTTTTGTGGCTGGGGTGGTAGAATCTGTATTATTGGTTGGGCAACTCAGTGTGGAGTTATTCTTGTTTCTTTTTACCTTTGTATATACGTGTTATACTGTAGTTTACTTTTAATTTTCCCTCTTTCTATGAACCAATTAAGTTTAAGTTTTGGAGGGGGTTTTTTCTCCCTTTTCTTGGCAGGAGAAGAGGGCTTTATTGCTTTGGTTCATGCTTGGCACTTTGTCAAAGTATTCAAACCAAAACACCTCTAGATTCACTCATTTGTCTTGATTCCTGTAAAATATACAGGTAGGACCATGAAAAGCGACTACTCCCAAAGCTTTTCAGCTGCAGAACTTGTCTTAGAAGAGCACTGTGTCTATGGCTGTGAAGTCCAGCTTGAACCAACCTTTTTATCAGGTGAGGCAGAGTAAAGGTGTAAGTGAAGGTGTACTAGAGATTCTCCACAAAATGGAATTGAAGTTACTGAAAATTTATTAAAGTTATTGAAATTTTGGTGCATATATGTAGAAACACACAGAGTAGAAGGTACAAAAGAACCCTGTTTAAAAAGAGGAGCAGGACATATGGATGCTTAACAAGAAAGTCAAGAAATACCAAAGAAATACTAGTAAGTATTTCCAAACAAAGACCTGTTGGATAGGTTCCAATTGAGCAGACA
>JAOXXN010000364.1:28566338-28588885 GCA_026770055.1 Myrmophylax atrothorax
AGATCTCCTGCTGATGTCAGAAGACAATCCTAATGTAGGCAGTACAAAAATAGCTCTGCCACAATGTGACACTTCTGCTAATGTCAGACTACTCTTTTGAAGTATTGAGACATCTAATTCTTTACAAAGGCAAGTTCTCTGAGGATCAAGTGTAAAGGAGGAGTCATCTTTCAGCAGAGATGATGTGAGGAGTTGTCACTGCTTAAGGATGCTGTCCCTGTATGTTAGCATATTTAGAAAGTGTTACTTGGTGGATGAGAAATAATGATCCTGGTACCAGCCTGGAGAGAGTTAGTTCTTAGATGACAGAGAAGCACGGGGAATATTTCAATATGTAGAAAAATGTAAGGGTATCTTTTCAGCCTCCTTAGTGATACATGCTTTGTATGCTTAGCTCAGAAAATCTCCTAGTAATAACTGGCTTTGCAGGCAGTGTGTGTTACTTTTTTTTTTCCTGAGGACCCTTGCTCCAAATTATTCATCACTCTGTTCATATTCTTATTTTTTCACATACTCTTCTACCAGCATGAAACTATCCTGTAATCTTCCTTTGTGATTCAGTCCCCAGTTTCAATGTTCTCAAAGCTCTTCACATTTACTTCTGGCAGAAATAAATGAGGTGAATCAGCACCTCACATTTATTTCTTCATACACTTTTCTCACAGAAGGAGGTGCAGTTCAAGAAACTGAGGGAAGAGAGGTAACAGAAAGTGGCAGTGAATATTCCATGATGAAAGAAGCACGGGAAACAAGTTAATCTGCATGTGCTTCTCTCTGCTGCTGTTCTTATTTTATTTAGCTGAAGGGTTCTTTTTGTAGGCTGAATTGACAATTTGTGATGGAGATGATTTTTTAGGAGAGAGTTCTTTGGGATAATTTATATTTCGCTCCCTGTTTTGCACCATTCAGATCACCAACTACTAGATATGTTCAGCTTTTCTAATGTATCTTATTTATTTTGTTTGAAATATGACACCAAACATTAATGTAATCATAGTCAGTAGAAGCACCTTAAGGAAATACTGCCAGCTCATTTACATTATAGAGACTTGTTTCTTACAAATATAACTTTCTCAAGGTTTTGTGTTTTTTTCCCCCAGTATATTGTAATGGTGTTATTTAAAGAAAAATATTCATAAATAACTGAGTAGCTCATAAGCAGGTAAGCGAACAAGTTATGTTGCACTCGTTCCACTTTAAACATTATTTATAGTTTTTATAAATCATTCAAGCAGTTTCATTGGAGGATGGTAGAAACTTAAAATTTAGCATCAACATAGGGTTATTAATCCAGATTGCATTTATGCCTTTTACAGCTTTTTAAGTTGTACATGTTGTAGGGTACAAACCTTTTGTTTTATTCCTCCATGTAAACATATCTAAGTGATACTCTGTATTGCAGTTGGATGAAATTTCTGTTTGATGTGGAGAGATTTATGAAATATGAGCTTTGAACATGCATATATAAAAAAGAAAGAGGATTGAGAAGGCCTTGCTTTCTTTACACAGCAGAATGTGGTGTACACATAGATGGAAACAAAATCCTTGTGTGTAGGAAGCAGTATACAAATTTCACTGCCTCAATGATTATACAAACAACTCTGTCCCCAGGGTGAGAACACATAGTGTTTCTTTTCTGCTGGTTGTTTTTGTTGTTGTTGTTGTTGTTGTTTTAAATGCAAAAATTTCCATTTGAAAGTACCACAGTTAAAACTGTTGAGGTTGTAAAGGGAAGTCAGTAAGGGTAGGAATCACATCACCTAAACTTAGCCAAGCAATAAGCAATCATATGGAATACTATTACAGCTAGAAAAAAAAAATAGGTGCCTGTCAAGATCCTTCACTTTGACTATTGTCTGGAAAGAGACTATAGGCATATTATATGTGAGATAAATCCCAGCCTGGGAGGTATTTAGGTTTAGGTAAACAGTTCTGAACCATTTCATTCCCATTCTGTTCCTACCCAGTATGTATCCATTTAGAACAGAGTATAGGAATTACAATTTTCTTAAGAGCTTCTTTTCAAAGTTGCCTGCAGTCTTTGCAGATCCAGGTTTTTTGTTTAGTTCCTCTGGTGTCTCCAGATGCCATTACTGTGCTGCAGTGCTGAGAGCCCATGCACTGCCAGAAAGGTAAGTGCATCCCATTTGGATTCCCGCCTCTCTGCACCAGCTGTGAAGGGGTGTAGAGAACACATGGTGCCAGGTGAAGTGGAATACATACTTCTCCCCTCAGTCCCATGACACAAGAACCTAATGTGATATAGAAGATCTTTCCTCTCCCCACAGTTACATCAGGGCTGCAGCTATCCCTGCTTTGAACAGGGAATGAGCAAAGATTGTGCAGTGAACAGCTGTGGAGTCCAAAGCGTTCTGCCCTACTACCCTCACCAGTGGGAAGCTGAACTGGTTATGGGAGTGCTCTTCACAATACTCTATCCTCATTGTGCAGAAAAACCTGCATGGCCAGTCTCACACGCTTTTTTTCCAGGCACATCTCAACCTGTTTATTTGCACTGGTTTGTGCTATAGTAATCTTATTATTCAGTGTGATTTTGGGCACATGCAAGGAAATATTTTCTGTGTGTATAACATAGCATCTGTATAGTTACTTTGTGTACATATTTGTGTCTGAAGCACAGGAGAAAGTTTGGAACTGAATATGGGCAAGGTGTGTCAGCATTTTTACTGATATTAAAGTGTTTCAGGTGCCTTTTCATTATGTCCTGCTCAACTGCTCTAGCAGGATTAAGCCTACAAATGAATCAGACTGCTGAGATTTGCTTCCTTCTGCACACTGGGTATGTCACCCACTTGTTTTAACTAAGTTATAGAGTGAGGTTCTTGAGTTCTCGCTGGTTTGTTACTGATGGGGTCCCAAGGGCAACAAGAAGTTCTGCTCCCTCTTCCCCCCACACCAGTGCTCCAGGCCCCCTCTGGCACAGTGCAGCCATGCAGCCTGGGGCCAGGCTGTGGTGAGGCACACCTGTGTGCATGACTTGTGAGGAACCTTCCTGGGGCCCCTTAGCAGGTGAATTTTAGTTGCATCCTCATCATCAGTCTGTGCCTGTGCTATGCTGCAGATGCCAGGAACTGCAGGCTTTGACCTTCCTCTGTTGTGGTAGTCCCTGTTCCTCCTCTGTTGTGGCAGGGAGGTAGTAGGGACCATGGCAGGGCCACTCTATGGGCCTGGCAGAATCTCCCAGCACACAGCCCAAAATGACAGCCAGGTCTAGCAGATGCCCCAGGCTCCCAGCATCTTGGCCACCTCATCCTCAGACCTCAGTCACTCCCATGGATTTCTTCTGCTCGTTTCCTTTGGCTATTATAGTTTTCCATGTGCATAGGTGTAGATTTTGGTCTTCTTATCAAGCCTTTCATTTCTTATAAAATAGGCTTTTTGATTAAATGGTCCTTTGGAAGTACTCATCAACTCTAGGACAGTTTTCTCCTTACACCTTATATATATAGGGGAGTCTGTTTTTTCCAGTCTAATCTATTTCTTTCTAGATTCTTATCTGCACTTACTAATATTGCACTTTAAAGTGTTACACATACACATATATGTCAGAGTTTGTTTACTAGTCATCTATGCAAACTATGACTGCCAGAGAAAAGCCAAAATGAACAAAAGTCTTTGTTATCTAAACGAGAGAAGAAGAGAGAGATGTAACTTCATCTTGAACACTAAACTAAAAGGAAAGCCCATACATCTTTCCTTTCATCTTTCAACACATCTTATATTCCATTTTCTTCATTTCACAAGTACTTAATCACAGACCTAATTTTTAAATCTGCCTAAGCAATTGTTTAACTGAGACCCGAAGCATCTATAGTACAGTATAATATTTTCATTCAGAGTGGCAGAGTTAAATTCATACATGCAAATCTTTATGAAGGATTTAATGAAACTCTGATAAAAGGTTCTTGTCTTTCAAATCTTGGTTTTGTAAATTCAGTGTAATAGTAAAACTTTAGTATTTAAGCACTGGATGATTTAATTTCTTATAAATATAATTTGCAAGTATTAATACAGTAATCAATAAGTAAATCACTGCTAATTGCATCACAGAAACTCTTCAGCATATTAATAACTCTGTGTTCTTCCATCTCTGTCATAGATGAAAATGGCAAATAAATGCTGTTCTCCCTCAGACCAGGTAAGACTTCCATTATATTATCCATTTTTTAAAATTCTTCTGATTACATTGTTAGAAAATTTGTAGAGCTTGCATGTGCATATCGGTCAGTTTTAAAATTCTAAACCCAAGTTTTCTATGGTTTGAAATTCTGAAATTGCCTACTAAATACAGCAGATTCTTACTGTTCTTACTAATATACAGTAATGAGTAGAATTCTCCATTGTAAAACTAAAAAGTGCATTAGATGGAGCCATGAAATACATGAGAGAGGGACAATGGAACTCCCAGCTAGGTCTTGGAAAGCACAGTATGTTTGCATGCAACACTGTAGCAGTGAGTGTTAACTCTCAATTGACATCACATAGGATGCTCAGATAGCCAAAGAGTGAAATTCAAATCCAATCTGTTTGGCATATCATGATGATATATTTCTTCTACTCTGATTAGACAAATGTCACAAAGACAGATGAATTTACTGCATTGTTACTTCTTGTAACACTGCAAAGAGTTTTTTCATTTATTTTGTAAAATATAATAGTAGCATTTTCCAGGATAATTCGTTAATTCTGGAAAGGACGCTGAAGTTTGTATTATAAAACTAATGAGTTTCACTTACATCTGCTTACATTGCATCAATCTGATATCATTACTCAAGAACAAAGAGCCTAATCCCAGCTGTTTTCAAAAATACTGGGTTTGTAAATTATAAAAGTGAAAAAATATACAAGGTGTCTTTTATAGTTTTTACTACAGAAATTAATTATGGAGTTTTATTGCAGAAGTCAAAGACTGAGTCAAAAAATTCTTCATATCAGGATCAAATAAGTATTTATTAGTTTGACATATTGTATACTCTTTCACACGTCACCATTGCATCATCTTACTAGCACAATGTACTTGGACATGTAGAGACTTTTCTATACCAATTAACAGGTAATAATAAATAGGTAATAATAGATACCTGTTCCATATAAGAAGGGAGCATTTAGTCTTTACTGACAGTCTCTCTTCTGAAACCTTGTGAGTGGATGGACTGCAAGATGGGGAATGAGAGAGCAAAGTCCCTCACACCGTAAGTAGAGATCAGGTTGGTGACCAGTTGAGGAACTTGACCATACGTAAGTCAATGGGACCTGATGAGATGCATCCCAGAGTCCTGAGAGAATTGGCTGGTGTAGTTGTCAAGCCACTCTCTATGATACTTGAAATGTCATGGCAGTCAGGTGAAGTCCCTGGTGAGTAGCAAGAGGGAAATATTGCATCCATTTTTAAAAAAGATATAAAGAAGGAAATCAGGAACTACCAACGTGCCAGCCTCACTTCTGTAGCTGGGATGATTGTGGAACAAATCCTCCTAGAAGCTGTGATAAGGCACTTGGAGGACAGGGAGGTGATTCGAGACTGCCAACATGGCTTCACCAAGGACAAGTCCTGCTCGTCCAACCCTGTGGCCTTCTGTGATGGATTGACTATATCAGGGAACAAGGGAAGGTCTACAGATGTCATTTATCTGGATTTCTGTAAACATGGTCCCCCACAAGATCCTTCTCTCTAAATTGGAGACATATGGATTTTGTGGGTGGACTGTCCAATGGATAAGGACGGTTGCATCAGGAGGATAGTAGACAATGTCTCAGTGTCCTGATGGGCATCAGTGACATAGACTTGGTACGTGTACCCTCCACAAGTTAGCAGACAACACCAAGTTCTGTGGTGCAGTTGACACACCTGAAGGCTGGGATGTCAGCCAGAGGGACCTGGAAAAGTTTGAGAGGTGGGGCCACAGGAACTTCATGGGTTTCCACAAGGCCAAGTACCAGGTCCTGTACTTGGGTCAAGGTAACCCCCAGTGACAGAACAGTCTGGGGGATGAATGGATTGAGAGCAGCCCTGCCAGGAAGAACTCGAGCGTGCTGGTGGAGGCTGGACATACCCCAAGTGCACATGACCCCACTGTGCACTTGCAGCCCAGAAAGCCAAGCATGTCCTGGGTTGCATCAAAAGTAGAGTGGACAGCGGGTCAGGGGAGGTGATTCTGCTCCTCTACACTGCTCTTGAGACCCCCACCTAGAGTGTTGCATTGTGTTCTGGGGCTCTCTAGATAAGAAGGACATGGACCTATTCTAACAGGTCCAGAGAAGGGCCAACCACAAAGGTGATCAAAGGGATGGAGCACCTGAGGAGAGACTGAAAAAGGTGGGGCTGTTCAGCCTGGAGAAGCAAGGGCTCCAGGGTGACCTTATTGCAGCCTTTCAGTACTTTAAGGGGGCCTACAAGAATGATGGCAACTTTTTAGCAAGACCTGTTGTGACAGGACAAGGGGTAATATTTTAAACTGTAAGAGGAATTATTTGGATTAGCCATAAGGAAGGGGTTTTTTTACATTGGGGTGGTAAAGCACTGTCATGGGCTGCTCAGAGAAACAGTGGATGCCCCATCCCTGGAAACATTCAAGGTCAGGTTAGTCTGTGAGCAATCTGATTTAGCTGAAGATGTCCCTGTTCATTGCAGTGGGGTTGACCTAAATGACATTTAAAGCTCGCTTCCACCCAAACTATTCTATAATTCTGTGATTTAATTACTCTCTTTGCCCTGGCATTTAATTATTAATTAAACTGATATGAAAAACAGGTGATTATGATTGCCAGGGGGAAAGGTATTTAATTTGGAGATCTTTTTGCATGAACTGTCTACTGCAATTACTTAAGTAACTATTAAAAGTTATCAGTTTGGGCACACATAATGAGTTTGGTTGAAGAAAGGAAGACACTCTTCCTCAATTTTTAAAACTTATTGAGGACAGTCATACAATCTATCAGTAGCTACATAATTTGATTTCCTAAATAAACAGGATAGTCTCCATAAAGTCCCTGGATATTCCGTGCAGAAAATTGTTCTGTTCCAGAGAACTGTTCAAATATGCAACTTAGTATCAATGCTTTAAATACTCCTTTATAGGAGCCACTTTTGTTATTTTGACCTCCTTCTTAGCATATCATCTGAAGCAGGTGCCTAAAGTTAGGCAATAAAAATCTATCCCACTTTTTCCATTCCAAATATAAAGAGAAGGGACAATACAATTAGGACCTTAATTTCAAAAGCTGAAAATTTAGGGTAGAACTGATAGCAACAAACACTGGGTTATTCTCTGCCAAAAAGTGAAAAAATATAAGTTTATAATGAATTAGGGCAGATTAAGGAAATAAAACTAGCAAGTGCAAAAATATTAAAGGAGCAAATGTGAACAATTTAAACTTTATAGGTCCTGTGCAAATTTGCTTTAAAAGCAACCAAAATGTAAATCTTGCAGATACATATATCACAAAGGCATCATATAAAACTTGACAATGATAACTGAAAGCAGAAGAGGTCTTATTCTGTCCTATGTTAATGGAGCTTATTCATAGCAGTTACATAATGTTTGTACAGACCTGAATAGCTCTTATTAATGCAATTGATTTAAAATTTAGAGAAGGATAACATTAAGAGATTGAAGGTCACTTGAAGAGCTGCCTTGAAGTAAAATTGGTGATAGCTTCAAATTTGTCTTTGCTTTGAGCATGGACATTCTTGAAGAAATAAACACGTCCTTAGAGTTTCATTAGTGTGTTGCCTGCAGTGGGTTTTCTTCATTGCTTTCAGAGTCCAGCTTAATCTTTCATAAAGGGACAAGGTTGGATGTGGATAGGTTTCATTCAGATTATGTTTTTCACATGACATTAACAAATTAGGATTCAGTGTTGTCAAGAACATAAAAAATGTATCTGTGGGACTCAATTTGCAAAACATATACACTGCTGGATTGCTCTTTATTATTTATTAAAGGAAATTGGGCAATGCTCTCTCTGTGTATAGGTAAAAATACTTGCAAGATTTTTTTATTTTGTTTCCTGAATCTTTTTATGTTATCAAGACTCAAACTTTTAGCGCAATTATTTTAGGGAATTTGTGCCTGCAGATTACGGAAGGACAAACATCATGGCTGTTAATGAATAAAGAAAGAGAAGTTGGACAGTTGGAGAATATTCATTTTGACTTCAATCTCTGTAAAGAAATTTGAAATAAAACAAAATACCTGTATGAAGCAGCAAGATAACAAATGAATGACTTCTCTGAAGGATTTGTCAATAATAAATAGTGACAACTAATCTAACTTTCTCCTGTGATCATGTAACATATCTTGTGGATGTGTGACAGGAAGTTGCTGCAACATATGTTGATTCCAGAAAGGTTTATGGCAATTCTTGACATAACAATATTTAAACAAGTATTATATGGATTTGGTAATATAGATTTTGTTGAATATTCCAATCATAGGTATAAATGGTTCACTTTGAAAACTAACATACTGACTAGAAGTGCTGAAGAGTTCTGACCTGGATCTAGTTCCCCTGACAACTGCCTTTATAATGCATTAGCAAAAGTAAGCTTACTAATTGTGAGGACATTAAGCTTTAAAATACAGTGTTAGAGATATGAATGATCTTGACATATTCAAGAATGCATCTGAAAAACAAGGATTATGCCAGTTAGGATGGAGCAGATATGCAAGAATAATCAAGTATATGTGAGAGACTGGGAAAAACTAAAGTTGGTACTGGAAAAAGCTTGAAAGGTATCTAGGGGTACAAATTATTCTAGGAAGGTTTGGTCTGTCCTCCTTTTCCTACTTGTCTTGGGTTGAACTGGCAAAACGCCAACCGTCCAAGACAGAGTAAAAGGGTTCTTCCCCCCCTCCCGACCAGCCAAGAGAAAAGGAAGGAGAGAGAGAGAGGAGAAAAAAAACTTCAACTCTAGGTTTATGCTGAAACTAACTATATATTTATACAGAAAAGAGAAAACTAAAGGAAAACTACAATATAACACACACTTACACAAGTTATATATATAACAAGAAATAACTCCTCACTCCCTGGTTAATACAGTCTATTACTTAGCTCTATAAGTACTCTAAAAGACACTTAGCAAGAAACAGAAAGTATAATAACAAAATATTTCTACTTTCCTGAAACTAAAACAAAGTATGATGTAGCAGCAGCAGGAGGAAGGCCTAACGGGCAGGAGAGCTGACAGACGTTCTCCTCCTAGTTCAGCCATGATGGAACTGCCTAAGCCACTCCCACATACTGGATTTTTACTCCTTCTTGAGGTGATGTCAGATGGTATGGAATACAACGTCATTGGTTAGAAGAAGTCAGCTGTCAGCTAGCCCAGCCCAGCTCAAGTCACCGGACAATTCCAGGCCTGGTCCAAACCTCAGAACCCAAATCCAGGCCTGCCAAGGTGAACCCACAACAGACAGTAAAGGGGAAAGCTAAGGAAGCATGATTATAAGCAAATCCAAGTCGTTAAACTGGCAACAAAACTGAACTGAACAGAGCTCATGAGCTCATTAGTCGCCATCAGAAACTTTGTTTGACTCAAGATTTTTTGAGAGTTTGCAGGTGGAATACTATTACCACTTCATTATATTGGGTTTTCTCTCTGCTGTAGTGATTTCATGGCCCTTAGTCTAATTTGTTAGTGATTTTAAGTATAGTATAAATAGATAGTGAATTCTTCATTAAATATATAAAAAAGCTCGAACATTATTTGCACTTCAATTCTGTTCCGCATATCACTGATCAGCTGAGCAATTTGAATTAAAATTATTTAAAAACTAGGTACAGTGGTTTATTCCTGTTATCATTGTTCAAAGGTTTCCTTATACTGTAAGTGTCTTAACAGTATAAGAACAACTGATTTAATGTGATTCTAAATAATTAAAAAGAAATCACATTTCCATTGCTATTATTTAGTGAGGTTTAGTTTGGCTTTATGGCTTGGGCTTTGTTTTATCTTTTGCCTCCCTGGATTCCCAGCATCAACACAAGATTTTTTAAGATGTTAAAATTACTCAGAATCCGGGTTCTGTATAGATGCTAATGCTTTTTGGATGCTTGCAGCAGCATTTTCAAATCTGAAAAACAGTTTTATTTTTCATTGTATTTCTGACTGAGAAGTAGTAGGTCATGCCAGGTTCACAGTGTACAGACATTTTGACTCTTCAGGTCGCGTGGCAAGGGATTTCGGGAGATGGTGTCTTTTTTGAGGACACATGAAACAAGTGCACAGTTTTTATCATCTTTCAGACTAGATGCATAAAAATTCAGAACACTAAGTGCATAAGGTGATAGCACACAATCAGACATTGTACTTTAAAAAAAAAAAAAAAGAGAAAAAAACCTGTCTTCTCACCTGAACTGAGTAACCCAGTTATTAATATCATGCTTATGTTTGTCTTTTAACCTAATTCTGAGCTGACAGCTAATCTATATTTAGCACGTCTACTGAAGAAAAACTTGGATACTGATGCAAAGTAATTTGTATTCTTATTTATATGGTGTATGATGTAGTTTTGGTGTTAGCTTTCTTCAGAAAGTGAATGTGGTCATTCAGTGTAATGCACCATTATCCAGTTAGGTACTATCTGGAACTCTTTCTGTGTAGTCCATTCTGCATAAGCTGATAATGGTCTTGAATTTTAAGATCTTTGTTCTATTTGCTTTCTAATACAGTCACAAAGGTGGTTGGATTTGTTGGCGGTGTGTTTTCTTGCAGTAGGTGGTTGAATTTTTTTGAGTCTGATAATGCATCAAATCTCCATTAAGTTTCATTCTTTGCTTGGTCAAAGGCAGTTAAAGATTTAAATAAATGTGAACTAGAAATTACAATTGCGTGAGGAGGAGGATATTTTTTAAACCAATGGTCATGAATCCCTTCACTTCTCACTTGTTCAGCATTTTTTGTTATGTTTTCTAGCAAGTTCAGCATTACCTCACTTCTCTGCAATTTTAAAAATCAAATGATATGCATGTCTAAATTTGAGGGAAAGACATGTCAGAACTTTTAAAAAATCCTTCAAGCTTTCCTCAAAAATCATGGAAAAATAGGTGCAACTATCTCTGCTATTTCTATAATAAATTCTAAGGTTTGTTAAATCCATAATTCTGTGTTTGTCTGTTGTGGTGTTACTTGATGAAACAATTTGGAAACAGTACACTGATAAATTTTCATAAAAATCTGCTACCTTAGAGAGGTCTTTTGATTTTATATTGAAGATAGCCATTTTCCTGTTCTGAAGGAAAAGAAGCAGTAAGATGGAGTGATTTGTTACACACTGGTACTGATAGTGCATGTAAAGTTCAAGTTTGCTTCCTAGAAGCCAAAACTGATCAGAAGGAAATGAATGAAAAAGAGAGCAAAAGTTGGAAAAACGTTTTCTACTGGTGAGTTTTACTGTAATCATACAGTGTCTGGTCTTTATTGACCCAATGAGGCTTGTGAAACTTGTGCTTTTGAGCTCTTGGATGTGTCTTGGATGTGTCTTGGATGACCACTGCTTTTAGCTGTTTCAAGTCATAGGCTCACAATACTGTGACCAAAGAGGCAATTTGTTCTTATTCTTAAAAAATGAGAAATCAGGGAAAGAGGAAATGAAATGGGAAACCTTTGCAGAAACGAAAGAGTGGAGTTAAAAGTGGGAACTCAGGTCTTCTGTTTCACTTTATAATCAAGATAGAGTTATGCAGAGATGAGGTACTGTGTTTTTTGTTCAGATGATTGTAGTGGAGTTCTGGTTAACTAGTGATATGTGTGGTATCGACCTATATTAAGTTCCAGAAACTTGGGATAAGAAGGAAGCAGAGAAATGGATAGCTGTAATAGTGTTTCGTTTCCCTTTAGGTTGTGTACTGCCCTCAGGCAAATTCCATTTTCTTTTTAACATTTAAATTTTGTATTAGAAAAAATTTCTTCACGCAGAGGGTTATCAGACATTGCAACAGGCTGCCCAGGAAGATGGGGAAGTCACCATCCCTGGAGGTATTTAAAAGCCATGTAGATGTCATGCTTAGGGATTAGTGGTGGAGTTGGCAGTGTTAGGTTAGTAATGCATTGATCATAAATGTCTTTTTCACTCTAAATGACCCTGTTTCTAAAAATCTAGTAGACAGCTGCATTCTCATAATTTTTGCCTTTTGAATAGACCTAGCTGCCAATATGATGGTTTTGGCTGATTAATCCCCAGTTTTATGTTAGACTGTTTCAGAAGGTTTCATCTTAGTCTGGACTATAGTTTATGTGTATATACTTTCTTATTGTTCTCTTTGTCTTCATCCTTTTCTGGTTTTTCCTTTTCTCCCCTGACATATTAATGTAATTAACGTTCGGGTTTGGATTGTATAATAACTAATATTGAAGTTTCCAGTAATAAAATCACACTGAAATAAAAATACACCAGTGAAAAATAACAACTAATATGTAGGAGAAGATAAAAATGTGGAAAAGCTTTTATCTGACATCTAGTTTTCACAAACTTTCTAGTCTGTTTTTAAAGAACATTGTTTTCTTGCTCTCACTTGAGTTTCTTCGAAAGCTTTGTATACTGCAGGCTACCTGAGTGTGTGTTAGAAGACTGATTTACTGTATATTTTGAAATAAAATCAAAGAGCTACATGTGGTAAAACTTAATGTTGAAGCACGTATTCTGGACTTAGTATGTAATAGAAATTGTGGCCAGCTGCTGGAAATAACAGATATAGCAAAAGGTAGCCTTGTTTCAGTAATATAAATTTCTACTGCCATGTGTCACGTCATACGCACTTTTTTTATTGATTGTAGGTATTTGTCTTCAAAATTCTGTATGGTTGAAATTTTGTTTATTCAAGAGAACCATTTGCCGTGTCTTGTCATTCACGGAACAGTGAGTAACTTGTAGGAAATTCTCACTAGAATGTCTCTTTTTTTTCATAATTGTCTTTTTTAAAATGCTCAGTATAACTTTTTTGTCTGTAAAAGGCACAGCATAGATGTAATATATTTTTATCCTCTTTTTTCCTATTTCTAAGACTGATAAAGAATTTGCGTGGACTCTATGGAAGCACCTGCAAGTGTCAAGTCCAGATCTTACACAAGCTGTCAGCTTGGTTGTGGAAAGGTGAGTCTGAAGATTTAACATGCTGCCAAAATCAACAACCAGCCTCTCCTGCTGATGCATTGTTCTTTATCCTTCTGGATGAGTACTATGTAGGATTTTTAAAAATATGTTAAAAAAGTTTGATTGTTAAATTTTGTGAAAAGTGCCTAGAATACATTGCAGGTTTCCTTTTTTTGGTGCAAGTTGAGGCAGCTTCAAAATCTCCTTTAAATGAGATTGCTGTGCTGCAGCTGAATACAATTTTAAAATTATAAATGTACTGCATGTTTTGTGTTTCTATTGAGTGTAAATGACATTTTCCAGTATCATAATTTGTTCAATAACAGTTTATATATATATATATATATATAAAAATGTTTATCTGCATTCCTAATGAAGTGAAAAGCTACGGCATGGTAACAGAAAAGATAACTATCAAGTAATCAAAGAAATGCCAAGTTGGAAGGGACCCATCTGAATCATTGAGTCCAGCTCCTGGGCCTGTGCAGGACATCCTCAATAGTCACACCCTGTGTCTAGGAGTATCGTCCAAACAATTGAACTCTGGCAGGTTTGGTGCTGTGATCACTTCCCTGGGGAGCTTGTTTCATTCCCCAACCACCCTCTGGGTGAAAAAGTTTTTTCTGACTGATAAAAGCTTCTTTCGGCATCAGCACAGACAAGTGAGATACTACTTCCACAGCTTGTTCCTCTGAGGATAGTAATGATGGTGATTTCTTCAGGATATTTACTATTATCTGATTCCTGTAAATGTTAGTTAATCATTGCTGTATATGATTGATTGCTTTGGAATGCTCATAATTATAAATGCAGAATTTTTTAGGCTAAAGATAAGGAAAATGGAATGAGTTGGCAATGTGACTGTCAGGATTCAAACACTCGATTCGCTTAGGGTACCATGAGTTCCTGCTTTTAAAATAAAAAAGTGGATCTTTTAAAAAATTGAAAATGGATTTTGACTTCTTTAAATGGCTTGCCAATTTTCCTTGGGAAGCTTGTCATAGAGCCAGGAGGGGTCCTGGCTCCTTTAAGTTTTTGTTCAGTGCTTTGATCTTAGGAGGTGTGTTTTGTTTGTTCACATCTTTCCTTTCTGGACTTGATCACTGCATGTTACTACACTTTTGAAAATATGCCATTAATTTCTTTAGGAGGAAGTACATTTCACACGTTTGGAAGGGACTTCTGGAGATCATCCAGCCCAACCACCCTAGGCAGTCTCACCTAGAGCAGGTTACACAGGAATGTGACCAGGTGGATTTTAAATGTCTCCAGAGGGAGACTCCATGACCTCCCTGGGCAGCTGTTCCAGTGCTCTGACACCCCCAATGTAAAGAAGTTCTTCCTCATGTTGAGGTGGAACTTCTTTTGTTCAATGTTATGGCTGTTGCTCCTCATCCTGTTGCTGGACACCACTGAGCAGAGTCTGGCACCATCCTCTTGCTGTGCACCTTTGAGATATTTCTGTGTATTGATGAGATCCCCTCCTAGTCACTGTTTGCAACAGAGTATTGTCCTGTATGCTGCCTTGGATAAAGCAATACAAATTTTTGCCAAAGTATGGTGTGATCATGTAACTAAACCCAGTATTCTAAAGCATTCATATCCAGAGGAAGAAATGGACAGTGTAAGGACATGCATCTTATTTTTAAGACAGCTGTTACTTGAGAGTTCACCAATGACGATGTCAAAAATCTGGCTTTATACTGGGACACTTAGCTCCAGTGAGTAGTAACTTGACTATTAGGACAGTGTACAACTTTCACATTGCTTTCATGTTTGATTTTGGAAGTAATTTTAATATATGCTGAAGACTGAGGAACATTATAGCATCCTTCATGCAGAATCTTATTAACGTGTTTCATAGTAAAATTTAGTCATATTTTCATGAGGACAGTGGTGGTACAATTCATCTTTCTTCGTAAAACATAAAAAAGTGTAAGAACTGCTTAAAATATATTAATGTTGTATTTGATTTATGTAAACAAGCACAAATATATTGAAAATACTTAAAAATTGTGTTGTCTTAACCACATTTTATAGATAGCTGAGCAATATGGAAAATTGTACCTCTTTCACTTGAAGCTTAAGAAGGTAGAGGCAGGTGTTCAGGCTTACTAACATTTTTTATTCATGTTGCATATAAAAATAACCAGGATATTGGGACAAATTGAAGCATAGAGATGTTAGAAAGCTTGCATTTAAATAATGGTGCATAAATGAATTACTTGGAGTTCTTGAATTGTGTGCTTATATAAGATATAGTTTGTCTTCCTGTTTTGTTATTCTTCATGTCTAGGACTATTTTTATTCTTGGTAGTTATCCCTTGCTTTGAATTATTTTATGCTTTATTTAGAACAGAAATTGGTAATTGTATGTATGTTATTCTGATTGATGCAATGAACATGGGGCTCTTAGATACCACCTTGATGCACACAAACATGATAATGAGTTGAGTTGTTTTGCAATGGTAGGAAATGTTTGTGAAACCCTTTTAATGTAGTATTCAACTTATCAGAAGGCTTGCTAAATAACTGTCATTTATAATAATGGTCTATTATGTATGAAGGTAAAGATACATTCCTTGTATCTGCTTTGCACTTTATTCAGAGGTTTGTGAGTGGCATACTTCTGTTAAGGTGCTTGTCTAGTTTTCTTATGTTCTCTCCTCCTTTAGAAAACCAGTAATGCCTTAGAACACCTCTGTGAACTCAAAGCTATACATCTATATCATACCTTTCTCATACTTCTCTGAATTATGGAACAAAGAAAGAAGAAATTGCTTCCACAGCATCTTTTTAGGTGTTATTACCCCTAGGAATCCTGGAAAAGGTTTGGATAAAACCCATTCAGTGTATAGGAATTTTATTAATCACGACTTTGAACTTTGGGGTTGTTTTGATTTGACAGATTGAACAACAGTGTGTATTTTTCCCTTTAATTGATGTATCTTCATCTTTTTTTGCCTGAGAGTGGTCTAATTCCTGCTTTGGAAATAGTTTCTAGCCCAGCTTTACCTGTGAATCTTCTGCACAAGCAAATTACAGCCCCATATATCCTCTCTGAACTTTTCCAGCTATAACTTTACAGAATTTCCTAAGTGCCTTCAATTTCATGACTGTACCTCTTCACACTGTCATCCTTTTAGAAAAATTTTATCTTATTCCCTACCTTATAGCAGTAAACTATTATATTTTTTTGTTATGCTGGTGTCAGTTTATCTCAGTTCCAATACATTGATTAACTTTCCTGAGAATCTGCTGCTGCTGCTGTCCAGAACATTATGGGACAAATGATTTTCTGACTTTGTTAATCTAAGAAAAATATGTGGATTTAAAGTGTTTAAGAGATAGGATTACAAAGTAATAGTTAAAAGCAAAGTGATTCCTGAAACATGTCATTTGGGAGATTTGTGCTTTTTGCCGACCATTTTTCTGTATTTTACATGGTTGTATCAGGTGAGCTGGAAATTGAAAACTTACACTCCAATCTGATAAAAAGAGTCTTAAATCTTAAAAGTGTTTTTCTCCATCTCATTTATATTAGGAACAACATTGGTCATAACCAAACTGATAACATTTTACATCTTGCCCTGGCTTACGGGGAGATTTTGAGATAGAAACAAACAAATAGATTTGAACCTTTTGCTGTTTCTTCTTGTGACATGGATACCACCAATATTTGCATAGCTTCCTTTTCCAGTTTGTCCTTTCCACCAAAAATTCCATAACTGATAAACCCTCAGTGCCCACCAATCTCTGTTTGAGAGTACCTGGAGTCAGAAGGCAGACACATCATGGAAGCAGGCTACCTAAGAAAGTGTAGGCATATATAAAGAATCAAACAATACTGTCCAATGGTTTTCAGTCATTATATTGATGAAAGAGACAGATGGGCTTTCTTTGTGACATTACAGTGACAAGAATAAGGAGATACAGGACAGCATGTTCGCTTGGAACCTTACAGCTTACACCACAGATCTGTGATGAAAGAAAAAACATACATATATTAGGAGGAATTGAGTGAGCAGTACTAGCTGTACAGTCAGCTAATTTATCTGTATAGCTGACAATTCCGTATGGTATCTTTTTCCAAACAAACCAGAAAAATGTAAAATGTGTAATTTGGGGGACTAAGGGATAAATTAATAGTACCTTGCCATTATTTGTCTGATATTTTGAAATGGTTTCATGATCCCAAAGTAGAGGTTTGCCTGCCCTAAAATTGTAAAAATGTAGATTGTACCTTTTTATGGC
Organism: Myrmophylax atrothorax; assembly: GCA_026770055.1. Taxonomy (NCBI): domain Eukaryota; kingdom Metazoa; phylum Chordata; class Aves; order Passeriformes; family Thamnophilidae; genus Myrmophylax; species Myrmophylax atrothorax. The sequence goes on from JAOXXN010000364.1 coordinate 28,583,711, forward strand.
TGTGCTGCTGATTCCTGTGATACATCAATGATATTATACTTTTCAGCAGTCTTTGCAGTTCTTGCTGGATAACTGTAACTATATTCCCAATTTAATATTCAGATATAAACAAAAAATTATCTTTACTGTGCAAATGAGAAATGCCTTTGGGATATGTAAAAGCCTCCAGGTATTTTCAAACAAGTCATTGCAAAACTACTACTCATGTCAGTATACTTTCCAGCTACTTTAAATACAATTGATCTCAGTATTGTGTAAAGAGCACTCTGTTTCTAGTTCACTGCCTTTTTTCGTGATTTGGAAAACATGCTAGAAAATACCGCTTACTGGGTAAATTGTAAACTGTAATGAAGCTGGAGTTCAGTGAGAGTGTCAGAGATTTTGAAATATTTTTGCAAACTACAGAGCTCTGCTTCAAGACTCACCTTCTGTACATGAGATCTTGATAAGTCAACAGACTAATTTTCCTCTAGGGCTTCTACCTGACTTGTTCTTCTGGAAGAGGATGTAGCAGGATCCATTAATGATCAAACTGTGGCAGTCATACAAGACTTGGTAGATGTACATGGGGATGATACCCTTACAGATAGTTATATTTGGCAAGCCTGCCTTACACAGATGTTTTTCCACACCTAAATATCGACTGTGCTGTGTCTTGCAGGTCTTAACAAAGAGAAAGAATGGATTTATCATTTCAGGCCACTCAGAAACAGTGGCAACCTGAATGTTAGTTCTAGTGATTGAGAGTTTTGTTGTTGTTCTTCCTGGGGAGTTACACCTGTCTAAAGCTGGGCAAATGGACAAAAATATGGCTGAAAAGCAAGAGATCATAAATAACCAAAGAATTTTTAGAAAGGTAATTGCAGGAGTTTATGCCGTGGTTTGCAGCATCCTGTGAACAGCACATTGTGGAAGAAACATTAAAAAGGTTGACATAGATTCTTCACTGACTGACAATATGCAGATGTGAAAATGGCAAGTACTTTTTATGCAAGAAGATAAGTGAATGTGCTGTGTGAATGGGCAATACAGATTGCCTATGTTAATTTAAAAACAAAAATCTGTATCTTGCATCTTTTGAAGTGGTGATAAATATTGTGAAGAAGCTTTCTGAAACCACCATTTTGCTCTTGTGTGAATTAACAGGAAACAGAATGACAGGAAGACAAGGAAATAAACAAGATCTAAGCCATTTTTAAAAGGCCATTACCATTTTGTCACTCTGAATTTAAAATAAAATGTACTCCCCAGTTATTACCACTCCATAAAGTGGACAGAATAAAAGCGCATAAGAGTACAACCTTTTTGTGTAAGGTCAAATAATTGTGATTTTCTACAGTTAATGAAAGTTTAATATCCTGTTTCATTAAAAATTCTCAGAACATTGAACATAAGTCAACATTCCATGGAGAAGAATGTATTATGCAGTTTGCATGTGTGCATATCTGCATATCGGAGCACAAAATATTGACATGATAATTGCAGTCAAGCCTGATTGAACAGCAGCCTCTGGGAATTCAGCTGGTGTTGTACCAACTGGATGGCTGCTCAGGACACAGTTTGAAATGCAAGGTGCAAGTTAGCACTTTATTCAGCACAGGCAGGCATCATTTAAAAATCCTTGGGGGAAACCCTGGTGATGTGCAGATGTTAAAGCAGTCTGTTCTGAAGTGCTGATATTTTGAACACTGTAAGAGACTTGTGTATTTTAAATAAAAAATGTTTGCAAAATAATTAGGCAAAAATGTCACTGTTTTCTTTAATACTTTAGTATAAAAGTATATTTAGTATTTTATGTACGTTGCTTAAAATAAGGGCCCTTAATAAATCATCTAATGAATTAATCAAGTTGAAGATGCAAGAAAAATTACATTTTTGTAATGATGCCTTTCCATTTTGATATGTATCATGGAACATAGAATTGGCTCTGTAAATAATTTCCTAAGGAGATAATTTCATATTCTATATTTTATTTTTATCATTAATTGTTTCTGTAAAGAAAAAAAATAGGTGTACGCAATTATGTTACAGAAAGGAACTTCTGTCTTAGAAAAGTGCAAAATGTGTGGTATTCATGTAAATTATTTTTTGATTCATGCTGGCCGAATATTTTAAAAGTACTATATGTAAGTATTAAAAGAAAAAAAAATAATTATATGCATCGATTGTCATTCATCATGAAGTACAAGGATCTTCTAGGAGGTGAAATAAAACTCTTGATAAAATGCAAACTATTTAGCTCTGGGGTTCTCTTTTTTCTAGCGTCTCTTAATACAAGGACACACAGTAAGATTTCTACTTGGAAAATTAAGGCATAGGCTCTGGTTTTGCTAATCACTGACTGCAGCTGCAGGGATGTGACTGTACACAGTAATTACAGTATTGGTGCCATATTTACAGCAATATTGACAGTCTGCTCTACAACCTCACTTTGCACATTGTATTAAATAGAAAATGAATCACCAAACATAGAATGTGTATATTGTGGAAGTCTGTGAAACAGTTGGAAATTGGAGAATAAGGAGGGAAGGTAATCAAATTAGAGCTGCATCTCACAAACTGGTATTTTCTAGCCTTTCTAGTTCTGCAGCCTTTTAATATCTTTGAAAAGGAACAATGTTTCAAGAAGCAATTTATTGTAGTTAGACATATACTGTTAAAATGTAGCCATTGCTTTTTTTTCCACAGTGTCCGGTGTTTGCAGTACAACTGCAATTTCCTGTTTAAGGCAAAATTTGTTTATGTGTTTTAGTTTTGAGGTGGGTTTTTTTGTTTGATTAGTTTTGTGATTTTTCTAATCCCACTGTTTTTAAAACTGAAAGGATGTATTCCATGAAACATGTAAACAGCAAATTAAATTTATTAGTTAAAATTAATTTAATTAATGTAAGTGTGACATAATTATATATGACTTTGAGTTACTTTTTCTTGACAAATGGTTAAGTACTTGTCTGATTAAAAGACAAGATGGTTCTTCGCCCATACTGCTTTTGCAGAAGATTTTAGGAAGAATGTTTTAGAAACTTCAACAAACTTCTGGGTTTTAAAATGTTAATATTTTTGATGATTTCATACCTTGTTCTTAGTTAAACATTTCCTCATAGTCTAATGTTTCATTTGTGACAAGCTGTTAAAATTGTGCAAAACATTAAAAATGTTATTGTGTTGTATAAATAAGTAGAGCATAACACGGGAAAAAAAATTGTAAGAGAAGAAAAGTGTCAAGCTTAAGAATATTTTTTCAGTTTCTTCCTTTTTGTGGGAAGCTGAATCTCAATAATCTTTGTAGCTAAATGCATCTGCGTTAAACATTTAAAATAGGTAGTACTCATGGGAAAACTGATTGGAGCTTAAAACTTGTACAAATTGACAGCCTCTCTTCACTCCATTTTTCATACTAAAGAAGTCTGCAAATATTCTTAGCTCACATCATTATTGCTCATCAGTGATTCTAATTAGCTAAACAGGAGTTTGTCTCAGTCATTGATCATCATCAGCTTCTTGACAGTGCTGAATTTCTCCCCCCCCAATATTCCTGTGGACTTTTTAAAATATGTTTTAAGTACTTAACAGCTCAATTAATAAAGTTGTTTGAAGATTTTTTCTTAGTATTTGTTACCCTTCTACAAAAGAGGAGGTGATTGGTACAATTCCTATCAAGTCTCACTTCAAGGTGCAACTGCAGATCCAAATATGCTATGTAAGTTCCAGTAGGTTGTACTATCTTGTGCTTCTGTGTGGAACTATCTTGTAATGAGCATGGGCAACAGTCCTATACCTCCAGGAGAAACTGCTGATAAAGTTGTATGTGAGGTTTCAATATGTGCTCTAGTTTTCTGACAACATCCATTGACTGTTTACATTCTGATAATTAGAACATTTTTCTTTAGCTGTGGGTGGCACTGTGTGAAACTACTTTTGGGGCATTGCTGCAGCCTGTGCTATCTAGGGAGCCTGAAAGAAAACCTCATAGAGGAAAAAAGAAATTACATAAACTTTTCCCACTCATTATGATGATAGGTCTGTGTTTATAAACTATGTTCCTTGACATCTTTTTTCAAAGGAGTGTTTGACCATGTATCAGAAAACTAGAAAATTCTGCATTTGACTAGAAATGCACTTTGAACCATTAGATAGTGTGTGCCTGTGTTACAGGCATATTTTTTCTTTAACAGTGTTCTGGAGTTTTTTCTCTCCAGTCTCAGACTTTATTCTTCAAACATCTTTCATAGAACCATATCCTAAAATTGGAGGGCTCCATAAGTTGTTGACTATCAATAATACACCAGAATTGGCTGTGTGTATTATTTTTCAGAGCAGTTTCTCCTTACCTTGTTTCTTGGTTGGCTTGTTAATTTAATTCCTAAAGAAATTAGGAAAAATACCTTAAACAAAAAAATTATTCTCCCTAACTGTGAAGTGCTTTAGGGCTGAGAAGTCTACCTAACAAGATTTTCCCATCACTTAATGTCTTAGAAAACAAGCTAAATAATAGTTTTTAAGTCAAGATTGCATATTGAGTTAGAAATCTTGCTAATTACCCAGTGTTTGTGTTTAATTGAGTCATTTTTCAAGGAAGGTTGACTTTGTAAGAGGAGATGGTTAGAGTTGGGAAGATGGTGGCATATTGTGGCTGGTAGATACAGAATGAATGGTTAAAGAAATGATTTAATAAACACCTGAATTAAAATGGAGAGGGAAATATGTCACTGTGGGAACATAGAATGGACAGGACTTGCCAGCCAGCAGTTAAAGTCAGGATACATCTGAGAGCTGGAGGCAATGCTATTGAGTGGGTCATTGGGCATGTGTGTCTGTGCAATTTATGGTATAATTCTTCCTGTGCCTGAACATCACTATTCTAAGTATTTTGTAGTAAGGACTTTCTTTGCCTTTTGTCTTCTGAAGCTCTTAGGATTTTGGATCAACCAGTTTGTGTGTGTGTGTAATCTTAAATTCTTGAGTTGTCTAGCTGTAATTATGAGCTGAGGAAACTTTGAATAATACCTAAGTTTTACATGTAGATCAATATAGGTCCATCACTTCCTCAGATATACTATGGTGTAATGTGCTTATTGGAGAGCAATACTTTCCTCACAGAATCATAGAATCATAGAATCAATTGGGTTGGAAAAGACCTCCGAGATCATCAAGTCCAACCCTTGGTCCAACTCC
>JAOXXN010000364.1:28594309-28610837 GCA_026770055.1 Myrmophylax atrothorax
GAATTTTAAATAAAATATAGTTATTATTAAATAAAATCTTTTTACTTTGTATTATATCAGTGGCTGAAGTCTTGGTGTGTTTTCACATCCTCGTGGCTGTAGGTGGGATGTGTGATGTGTAATGTGTTTGGTGCATGCACACACATCATTTTGATAAACCAGTAATGTATTATTATTCTTGCATTTCTACCTTGTCCTTATTTGAAAGACAAAATACCTGTCTAAGATGTTGATAGGAATATATGTGCAGTAATGTACTTTTAAGTAGGGTTGCCTGCTGTGGCAGCTTCTGAAGCTAAAGTGTGCATCCCTGTGAGATTGCACTCTGTTTTCAGATCAGTTTCCAAAGCTGAAGCTGTAATTGATCAGAAATCTGAAACTGATGTGATGCATTTACATCATCCACATGCAAGTGGAGAGAGGCTGGAAAATATAACTAAAACCTCAGAAAAGTGGCAGCCAGGAAAGAAGAGTTTTTTATACATAAGACTTTTTTCTTGCTACAAGTTTATTGCATAGTTTCATATTATGTTAAACATTTTGAATATGATTTAATGTGGAGTATTTAAATATGTACCATTGAAAGTTGCAAACGTAGTATGTATTAAAGCACTTCAGGTTTTTGTGTATTATTGCACATAAATTTAGTACAAAATGTACTGAAGTTTTCCACTGTCCTTTTCCCTTTGTTCTTTTTTCTTTCTCTTAATTTTTGTCTTTTTAATTGGTTGATTGGTAACTTTCAGTCCTGATAGTCATAACTGGGCCTCATCTGGCATATAGATATATTTATTTTAAATGGTGAATGGTAGAAATCTTACTCCTTTGAGATTAGTGTCTAGATTGCTATGCTGATTTTTTTACTATAATTTTAGTTTTATGCAGTGGCTCAAAACTCTTTTCTCAGCAGTATATATCCCTAATATATATGCATCACTTCTCCATGTGTTTCAAGGAAAAGAATTTCTAATTGCTACATATAAGTGAATAAGACACTTTCAGAATTATTATTCTGAAGGCTGATAGACATCATACTGCAGAAATCTTTTTCATTCTCCCTTATCTTTGGAAGCATTTTTCACCTGTTGTATTTAATTTATAATAATTGCATATGTCTCAAATGTATCACTGGTGCCATATTTTTCTTAAAAAGTAAGGTGAGGTTTTTGGATGAATGTGTTAAATTTTTTAATTCAAACAATTAGTTTAGTGGATAATACGGGAACAGAGAACAGTCTTCTGCCATTCATGCCATAGATAAATTAAAATATATTAAACTGTTTTCCATAGAAGACAAAATTAAAGACATGTAAATATAGCAGTAAACCTTTTCTATAACATAGTTAATTAATTAGGTTTCAATTTAGATCTGGAGAAACTAAAGCTAATCTTTTTGTCCTAGACCTTGTAACGTTTCAAAACCTTATCAAGTGATTGTACTCTAGAGGGGTTAAAATAGTACTAGCTTGCCTCATTATCTGCAGTTGAAAATCTTCAGCTTGCTGTGCAAATCTATATTAAAGCCCCTTTAATGGGTCCAATTGAAAGAAGCATAATTCTACCTTCAGGCATTAATTAACACTAATAAATTTTTCCTAACTTTTGTATCTTCACATGATTGTATTTTTCTTTGTAATAAAATGCTTTTGTTAAATTAAGACAAATGTATACAGACATTATTGCCATCTAAACACTTTATTTCTACTAGCATATAAGCTTGATTATTCTTGTGTAATGGGGGACATGAGGATAATTTTGATAATAAGGAGTTCAGATGAATGTGTCAGCAGTGATGAGATTATGTTAAGTTTATAAACTCTTCTCAAAAGAAGTTTGTCCAGTGAATTAGATATATAGATACTACAGACAAAGTATGTTTGAGGACACTAACACATTTTATTTTCTTTTTAAAGTTCATTTCACTGAAGTTGTACATTGGAAAAGGGATCACCCCTCAGTGGTGAAACCTGTGCTATATGTAGTACCTTTGAACTGCATTGTGAATTATCATATGTCTTTGCATCTTTCTGCTTGCCATCTTCTACTTAGTTTTCTTATAAAATTAAGGAAAGGAAATCTTGTTAGGGAGCTAATCTCAGTGAGAAAGATGGAAAGGAAAATATGTTATTCAGACAATTGAAAACTGCTGATTTTGGTTGATCGATAAGACACTACCTGAAGAGGGTAGTATGATGACCATGACTATTATCCATGGGCTTGTTTGTCTGAAGAAATTAATAAGCTGAAAATTACTCATTACACCTCATTACTATTTTTATGTGAATTCCTAGTAGGAATGCTTTTCTACCAGTTTAAAATGTGTCTCTGAGGTAGTTTACTCCATTTTGAGGAAGTTGTTTTCCTACTTAACTGCAAAAAAGCAGCTATATTAGGTATCCCTACAGCTGTATTGTGAATCCATACTTTACCTTTTCAGTAATTTGCCTGTGTAGCCATTCCTGAAGTTGTCTAAAGCTTCTGAATCTTTATAATTCAGCCTTCATATTCCTGGTGATGTTTCTGTAAAGATAGCCTGAAATGATAGCTGCACTTGGATTAGACAGGAGAAAGTACAGTAAGTAATGTGATGCCTCATATTCTTCACCCATATTACACTAGTTTGAAAAGCATGATTTCTTGAATATTTAGCAGAATATTCAAGCCTAGATAGAGGACAGAGGTCATCTTTACGATCTCATTCATACTCTTGGCAGCTAGTGTCTAGTTTGGCAGTTTCTTTTTCATCCGGGTAGGAAGAGTAAGGAGAGTTACAATAATGGAGGTTTTTTCCTCAGGTAAAAATTGCTTCTAAAGCAATTGAAATCTGCTTTTACTGTAGAAGATATTAACTTCTTAACTATGTTCAGTATACTATTTCTTAACTATTTTTTTTGGATGTAGTGACGCTTTTTTTTAAGTTCTAAAGGCAGTGTGGTTTTAAGAGGTTGAATATGGACTTTATTCCCCCTTTAAGGATATTTGATGAGGTTTTCATATATCATGGTTTCTTACTGGATTACAGACAGATTTCCTCAAGTTCAAGAAAATGGTTGTGCTTTAAGGATCAAGTAGCAGAAAAAATCAGATAGTGCCCTGTGAGATTCAGTTCTGTTCCTTGCGAATCTACTGACAACACTTAGGAAAGAGCTTGTCAGAAGAGTTGATCAGAGTAACGGCTGTTCTTTATTTACTACTCCTGATCTGGCAGCATTGATGTATATAGGTGTAATGAAATACTGCTGTGTCAGGCGTAGATGCTAGTAGGTATTGATTCCTGCAGATCACAGATAGTCGTGAACACTTTCAGAAGCAGAGGCTAACTCACTCTAAGAATCTTTCCTTGGTAGAAAGGAGGGCATAGGAAATAGAAATGCAAACTAGAATCTTTCCTTGGTGGAAAGGAAGGCATAGAAAATAAAAGTGCAAACTAGAATCTTTCCTTGGTGGAAAGGAAGGCATAGAAAATAAAAATGCAAACTTAGTTTCATTGTGATTGTCCTCTTCAATTAAGAGAAAAGCTCATTTAGCAGATTGTTTGGTTTAGTTTGAAATTATAGAGAATAGGGGGTAAGAAGATACTTTGAATTTTCTGTTACCTGACCGAGAAGGTTGTGCTGCTGCTTATTTTCAAAATATGGCAGCCAAGAAGAAAGGAAGGAATAGTGAAAAAAGTAATTTATTGGACAGTGGTTTACAGTACTGTGTTATGGGTCATATAGAAAATCTGACCTGTCCTGGTGCAGAGAATCACTGGCTGCAGCAAGACTGTCAGATTATGTTGCAGTGTTTGCTGTAGTTATCCTGAGAGCTGTTATATGCTCATTAGAGGAAAATAGTTTATCTCTAAAAGTAGCAGATGCATTGCTGCAGTACATGCTATAGTTGTTGGTATTGATGCTACATTTATTACCAAGCTTTGACTTTTCTATTTTTACAAAATGCTGTCTCATTAGAGAGGTATAGTTTTTTTAAAAACTGCCCTTTTTACAGGACAAGGATCTTCTGTATTCCTTGTTTCAGAGATGGAAAACCTATTGCACAGATGCCACAAACAGCATTTGGCTTCTTGTTAATGTAAAAATGCAGCTGCTGGCAGTGCTTGCTTGCACTGTATCTGTGCAGCAGCAGAAACCAGGAGAGAGGGATACAAAGAGTTGCAAGGTATTGAAAGATTAGTAAAGTTTTGTTTTAGTGGATGAGAAAAAGAATGTGCTGCGGTGGAGTTGTAAGGAGCAGCTTGAGTGGAAGGAGATGGTGCACAAGCAATAAGGTGAGCACATTGTGCATTTCTTGCACATTGTAGTAAACTTCCGTCTATCCTGTGACCTACATAGTAGGTTGCAGGTGAGAGATGGTTCCATTGTTGCTAGTGGAAGTGAGGTGCTAGAGTTGCAAGGGGTGATACACTCCATAAAGCCACAGTTTATTTCCACCACATGTTCAAATACTAAAAAATTCTGTCAGATGTTTCGATTAAGATAGCAAACTTTGCTGAGGACACCAAATTTATCACATCAGGCAAGTCCAATGAGGACTATAGGGAACATGGTATTAATAGTAGATTATGCTATTTGACCCTTCCTTAATCTATGGGTCAGGTGAGAATTCAGAAGCAAGGCCAACTTGTAGTAGAGGAATAAGTATGTATTCCCTACCTGTGGGACAAAGTCAGCGGCTCATCTTTATGGACTTCTTCTCTGTAGGACTATTTTATTTGATACTCTTAAAGAAGAGCTTTGAAGAATCTTCATTTTCTGTCTACTTCCTGCAAAACAGACCTGCCCTATTCCTTCCGCACACAAATGGCAGGAAATGACATTTTAATGGACAGTGTTTTAAGGATGGTTTTCCTTGTCAGCATCATTGTTATTATGTTTTATTTAAGGTCTCGTATTGGCAGAAATAGGCATTCAAGAATTCTCATTCATTTTGGAAATGGATTTACAGGTGCATGCTTGCAGATTCATTCTTCTTTTTCTCAGAAACATTTTTTTTAATTGTTTAATCTCAGGAAATCCTGGAAAGCAAGGGATCAGATGAGGAAGAACAAAAAACTTCTGGTAGGATGAAAAACAGCTGAGCTCCTCTACTTTAGTTGCTCTCTGCTTGAGGGATGTTCTTTCATTTATTTACGATTGTTCTAGCAGAAAGTTAGATGTGAAAAATAGAAATTGATAGTGGGATATGCACTCAAAATACTGTTGTGTGAGTTACACTTTAATTCATTACACATGAGTTGCTATTTTTCTCTGGTTTTTCATCCTTTTTAGGAGTCGAGTTCTAAGTTGAGTAGTTAGCTGTGAATACAGATACCTTCTGGAATCTGTCTGTTGTAGAATCAAGTAGCACTGTTGATGTTTTACTTTTGCAACAATATGGATTTAAAAATAACTTGTGGTTTATATCATAACTAGCTAGTGTCATTTTGTCTCTGGAATGACACTACAGACTGCAAAATGCAGCAGATGACTTTTATAGCATGTGGTTACCTTTTCATGAATTATTTACATAGGACTTCTGTTCATCCTACATTGGAAAATAATTAAAGAATCTAATGAATAGTCATGAGATAAAAGATAGTGGACTTCTTTTGTTCATTTTATTATTTTCCTTTTTTTTAATCTGGGAGGACTTTATGAGAATATGACTGGCAATGTTATTTGTTAAACATTCATATGAGTGTTCAAGTTTAGAACCATGAGGACCAATAAAGTTGTAAAAGAGAAATATAAGAAACCTAAATCAAGGCACGTTATGTTACTGGTACATTTTCAGTTGTGTGTACTCATTGTTCAATTCCTGCTAGAAACAGAAGTGGAAGTTGAAAGGAGAGAACTTGAGGGTGTGGTAAGTCAATCTCAAGTACTTGGTGAGGGGAAAGGAATGATGAAAGGGAGGGAATAAGTAAAAAAATGTTGAAGTAGAAATTCTGAGGTGTAGAAATTTAAAAGAAATAATATTCTCACATTTAAACTTTAATAAAATAATTTCATTAATAAATTATTTTTTTCTGTTTAAGATGTTAGGATTTCATTAAAGTCACAGATTGTGGGAAAATACTTCAATTTTTCATGAGTTTATGTTCATTTTTACTTTTTTTTTTAATGTGGTATATTAGAAGTGGACTACTGCATGGTGAAAGTTTCTGATAAAGAGAGCAATGAAGAAAGTACAGAACATAGTGCTTTTTTTTACCCTGATCTTTTTAGTAGTGGAAATCAAATGCATGCTCCGTTATTGCAGTTTTAAGCAGACAACTTAATAATGTGATGCTGAGTTTTGAGGTTTTTAATTAAGTGCTTCATCAGCCAGTGTGTTGCTGCATTTCTGTATTGTTAGCAGCAGCATTGAAGGATATATGTCATCTTTGTATTTTTGCTGGAGTATGTTCATTCTAATTTGAGTTAACTTGTTGATGTGAAGTAAAACCTTCTCTTACCTACAATGTGTGAACTCATATAAAGGCAGGTATGCATTACTGATTTAGCAGTGTAGTCTGATCAGAGTTCAAAACACAGAGATAGATGTTGGTTTTTTCCTGCCTTGACCCCCAAATACCGAACTTTAGAGAATACTTAAAGCAGTAATAGCATGTTCAGCTGTTGTTTCATAGTTCTTTCTTCATACGTTTTATTTAGCAGATGAAAAAATTTTTCACTGAAGACTGGAATTTCAGTGATGATGTCTGCAACATCAAACAGTACATAACTTCTGGTAATCGTATCCTACTCATACTGGTTTTGGAATCAGACTCCTAGTGTTAAAGAGCTGTTTTTGTTGCCACTTTCACTGTCTTCATACAATAGTATACTGTCTAAATCCACAGTGGATAGAAACGAGATTTTATTTTAGAAACTTCTTTTTTGTATCTGTTCACATAAAATAGAGGTAGATAATTTTAACATCCTACTACCATGATAAAACAGACGTATTCAGAACTAAGACAAAAAAAGGCTAATTTCTCCTTTCAGTTTTGATCGGTCATTTTCATAGCAATTTCCTCAATTTTACTTAGTATGTGATTTTGCTTCCTTCTCAGATTGATATGAAGGTATTTAAAAAAGAAGTGGTATTTGCCAGTAAACAGTGTAACATTATTATGAGAAAAAAATTTGTATAGTGCTGTAGTGAAGAAATGCCATGGGAAAGAATAAAAATGAATTCTGGAATGACAGTCCTCTTAAACATCAAAAGGTCTGCTGCACCAGGTCACACTGTTTCTGTCTTTGTATATAGTGTTGCCTGGAGCACTCCGGGCTATAGCAGTATACAGGGGATACTCTTTGGTTCTTTCCAGCTAAACAAAAGGGTAAAATCAGATTCTTTTCATTTTCGTTAGAGAAAATTCACTTCTAGAATATAGTTTTCTTTCTTGGAAGTTAGTCTATGGAAAAACCTTTGAAAATGTACTTTAGCTGTTTAAGTTATATGAGGTTTTTTGTGGTTCTTGAGCATGAAGCTGTCAAACATTGCTTTTGTCCTGTTGTATTCAAACAAGTGTGACTGAATTACAAAGTGTAAGTGGAGATTGTTCTTGTGTAGCACCAGCCAGTCTTTACGGTATCTGGAAAAACACCAATAGATACTATGGGAATAGATGAATTCCTGATGAGTGTTTTACCTGATCAATCTGTCAAAATAACCTCGTGTAGGGTGTTTCCCCGTGTGTTGCCCAGGTGTGTTTTTCTTTCCTGCTGCTTCCTGCTGCTTCACTTGCCTACCAGAATAGAGTACTCTTTTAGGAACACTGCTTGTGTCTCCTGCTGTATTAAATCAGTATTTACTCTCTTTCTCCTATTATACAAGGTAATTCATAGGCTGAGAAAGCAAAGTACAAAAACAGCTGCACAGACAAGGGCAGATGATAATAGCCTTAATTGTCTGTGTCTCAGAAATACTTTTTTTATGACCCATATTTTTACCCCGTCATGGCTCCCAAGTAATACTTCTAGGTTTTTAACCCTTCTTTATAAACATGTGAAATGAGCAGATGTGAGAGTAAAAGTTCAATTCATTTAGAGGAAAAGATAAGAGCATGCAAAGTGGTTACCCCCAAAAAATGCTTTGAAACATAACAGGATTTTTTTCCTTGCAAGTGTAGTTTACTTGTGTAATGTTTCACTACTGCTACAGTAGATGACTTTGTAGACTACTCAAGTGAGTTTACTGCTTAGTAATTGTTGTGGTGTATTTGCCTTTTGATTATTTTAAAGTGTTAAGTAGGTCAATTGTGGAGTTAAGAAATTAGTGTGCAGGTCTAATTCAGGATAATCTGTCTGATTATCCTGCAAGGTATGCACAGTAAGTAGTTTATTTCAGTTGAAAATTTAATCTCAGCAATACAGAACAAACATTTGAATCCTTTTGTGCCTTCATGTCTCCATTCATCCTTTAAATTGCTGGAAAATATCCCATTCCAAATGTAGCCCACATATCTTTGATTTCGCGTCACAAATATATACATATGCTTACCAGTTTCCATGCAATGCATAATGAAACTAAGTAGTAACATGATGTAGCTGTGTACTCAAAAATGAGGTCCTTAGAGAGCTGTAGCTTTCATGAGTGTGTGTATTTGTGAATTTTTAGCTCAGAGCCAATAGTCTCTTTCAGATAGGTGACATTTTAGAGGGTGTTCTAGAAATACAGACTTTGTTTTGATAAATGTTAAGCAAGCAGTAATGAGCTGGCAGGAGGAATCAAAGGAGCTGCTTACGCAAATTCCATGAGGACCTGGGGAGTGGGAGGGCAGCAAACAAAGTAACTGATGCTTTCCATAGTAATGTGGATTGATTCCTTTTTAAAGATAAAACTAAATCATCTCTGCCAGCAACAGTTTGCTCCTGTAACTGCAATAACATATCTCAAGAGCAAATGTTTTGTATTTTGAATGGTGAAAATATGACTTCAAAAGTATTGTTTTGTGTCTTTTTAGCCAGCAAATTTTCATTTTCATGTCTGACATTTGTCTGTCAGATGTAACTTTTGGATGGCAAAACCCCTTACATGTATCAGCAGTATTGCAGATTAATCTAGAGGAATATCATCTTGTTACTATTTTTTTATGTTTCTGAACACATTTGTTTTATTTTGTGTATTAAAGTCAAAGCAGTAACATTTTTGTTGTGACATGAAAGTGAGATTTTATTATATGTGGGTACACTGAACTGTTGTATGCATTGAGCAATGTTGTATTATTTTCCTTGAACTGCAAATTCAGCTAAAGTTAATTCCTTTTTTGCAAGTATTTTGTAATATAATCTTTTGGTGGCCTCAAAAGTAATTTCTAATTACTGTCACAAATTCTGGACAATTTTGAACTCAGCTCTGGCTTGATTTTTGATGTACTGGAAGTTCAAGTTAAACAATATTCTAATGTATTCTTAATCCATAAGCACACATAAAAGTTCTGCAAATGAGCTTCACTGAGTGATTTCCATTCAGTTCTGCATTTACTGGCTTCTTTGTTCAGCAGTGGCAAGATATTAAGTTCCTCATTTATGTTACTGCGTCTTATAGTTACTCAGTTTTGCGTACGATTAAAGTACTAATGAAAATAAAACAATTTTCTAAAAACTATATATGTTAGATTGTTACATTTCATAGGTCTAAAACCCAGGACATGTATGCCCTTTTGCAATTGCTTTTTGTCTATGAACAGCCTTTTTTTTTTTTTTTTTTTTTTTTAATTTAAATAGAGACTCACACGACAGCAGCAGGAGATAAACAACTTAATGCAGAGAAAAAATGCTGTGGAGGAGGAAAATGCCTGTTTGAAGAATGAATTCAGTACCTTGAACCAGAAATTTAAAGATAAAAGCCAAGAACTTAAGGTATATTGACTTGTACATCGTTTCTTAAGACTGTGGCTTTGAAGTAGTTCTTTAAGCAATGTCAGCCTTTGTGGCACAGAAAGTGACAAGCTTGGAGAAAAAATTGCCTTAGGCCTTGCTATACCTTACCATTTTCTCACATACCAACTGTGAGGAAGATGCTTTAAAGCCAAGAATCCAAGCTTTATAACTTTCAGATAAATAGTTAATGATGGAAATGGAGCAAAGAAAGTAGGAGTGTGAAGATGTGGCTTCTTGTAATTAGATTCTGATGGGACTGGCATTATTAATTGATAAAGCCGAGGTCTGGGAGGATATGTCTGTGTGGGTCTCAAAAATAGCTGGGGACAGCATCAAAGGCAGCTTGATCAATTAATGGGCTCTTTGCAAATGTGTACTCATCAAAGCTGTCATCCAGCTAAAAAATATGACCCTTCCACCTGCATGAAAGAGGCCAATAAAAGTACACAGGTGACCTTGGCCATCAAATATAGAAGAAGCTGCTGTGAGAGTAAAACTGCACAGTTTATATTTGCTGATTAGTTCTCACTTTTTTGTTTATCGGCCCTTGTGGTACTGTTCTACAGGACACTGAGGAGTGTGCACAGAAGAAGGAAGAGCAAAACAGACTGGTTATAAAAAACCTGGAGAAGCAAAATAAGGAATTAAATACATGCTGTACTGACAAGTGACCTGGAGAAACTGAGGAAGCAGGAGGCACAATGGAAAACAGAAAAATCTGGCAATGATGCCAGAATAAAGGTACGAATTGGAATGGACTCCTGGATGTTACTTCAGAATTAACTTCTCCAGACATTTCACTACAAGTTATTTTCTTTAAATAGCAAGTTATATATTCAAGTCTACCAGTGGGGACTTGCATTCATTTACATTCCTTCACTTAAGACCCACAGCTTTTTAAAAATTGATGTTGCAAAGCAGGAATCTGACTTCAAATAGTAATCTTAAAGTGTAATCATTAAAAAGTAAAAGATACTGTACTTTAAGATAATAGATACATATGTGTGAAATAATTAAAGCTCAAAAGTATTATCATTTTTTTCTCAATGTGTGATCTACTTACCTATAATTTTGTTGCAGTATTCTTCATATTTGTCATTTTGGAAGAACCCTTTAAACATCATAGTTTCAAATAAATTGTATTCTAGCCTCCAAAGGTCTCTATTCTGTGAGAAAACTCATTATTGCTTATAATATATTGAAAAGTTATTGTTTATGATAAAAGAAAAAACAATTGAATACATGGTACAGAATATTTTCTCTTTTATTTAAATGATAGTTTTTCTTGTTTGCTGGTGAAAATGCTCTAGTTTTTTTTTTTCTAATTCCTCTAAGAAATAAGCCACCAACTTGATATCTTGGTCTTTGACAGCTACTTACATACAGGTCTGGGTAGTGGATTCTTATTGTTTACATGACTAATGTGCACTTAAAAATGCTGTGTTGTTTTACATTATTCAAATACATTCAGTGTAGTAACTATACCTTCCCCAGAAACATTCTCTTTTCTTGCAATAGCAATTCAATTGTTTTGGGTGCTTCCTGTTGTTGTTCTCTTTGTAACTTTCATTCAGATCTGTTAACATGGAAAGTAAAGTTCTTGCAAGTTGACTGCTTTGGAGTGGTTATCATGAAAGGATTGTCAGATTCCCAGGGCAAGAATGGTTTGTTGATACTTGAGACAGAAAAACCTAGTGTGTGCTAAACTGATGTGATGACTTTCAAGTTGTCAAATGGAGTGTTTGTAATATTGGATAAATTATTGAAAATCAGTTACCCATACCTTCAGTGAACAAAGAATAATTTTTATGACTCCGTCTGTCTGAGGTGCACTGATCAGAGAAAGCTGCATCAGAGCCGGGTGATTGCAGGGATGGGAATTAGTAGTGTTGGTGTTTCAGAGTGGTGTTATGAGCATGTCAGGGTGGTGTTTAGAGTGTGATAGGGGCTACTTCTGGAGATGAGTGTTGCCTGAGCCAACCAGCATTGTCACACAGCTGGATTTGCTGTTTACAAACAAGAAAGAACTGATTAACAAAATAATAGTGGCAGCCTGGACTACAGTGACCATGAAATTGTCAAGACCAAGACCTTGAGACAATGAAGGAAGGAGAGTAGCACAGTACAGGCGTGGAGCTGAGGAACAGAGTCTTCACCTTGTTCAGAGGACTGGTAAGTGGAATCCCATGAGAAGCAGCACTGAAGGGTAACGAGCTCAGGAAAAAATACCAAGTCTTCTAAGACATCTTTCTCTAAACCCAAGTATGGTCCACTTTGGTGCTCAGGAAAACAATTGGATGTATCAAGAGACCCACGTAACTGAATAAAATCAATCACCAAGAGTGGGTGTGGAAAACAGTATTCAAGAAGTGGAAGCAGTGAAAGCTGCAGAGGAGGACTTCAGAAGCATTGTATGGACACTCAGGGACAGTGGTAACCTCCCGACAGGCATAACAAGACTTTCTTGCACTACATTATCAATAAAAGGCTGAACAAGTAAAATGGGGACCTGTTGCTGAAATGGAATGATGAATTAGTGACAGAAAGTAATAGATACAGTAGAGGTGCTAAATATTGTCTTTGCCTCAGTCTTCACCAAGATGTCCCAATAATTTGTGCCTAGGGACAGGCTTCAGTAGAAGTACTAGGAGTGGATGTGTTGGGAGATACCTGAGAGAATTTGAGTAGTACACATTGATTGGACCACCTGAAATGAACCACATCCAAGCATGTTGAGAGATTTGGCTGATGGCACTTGAAGACAGCTGCCTATTGTCCTTCAAAAGTAGAGATCAGGGAAGCTCTCTGATAAAAAGGAAAATGTAAGAACAGAGACTGGTTAGTCTCACTTCAGTCCCTGGGAAAATCACAAAGTCATCTTGGTAGTAATTTCTGAGCACTAATAATGAACATCACTAGATACAATCATGGATTTACCAAGAATGAATTGTTCCTGAGCAACCTGGTTGTCTTTTTTGGTAAAATGATTGTGTCTGTGGACAAGAAGAGACAGGCTGTGATTGACCTTAACTTTAGTGAGATATTTTACAATCCCTTGCTATATTTTTCTATCCAGGTTAGGATGTTATAGATAGCTGCTCAACATGTTTAAAGGGACTATTTGTATGTTTGGTTTAAGAGAGCTGTGGTTAATGGGTTGTAATAGTCTGTGGTCTGGGGGTAACTGTTGTGCTGTAAGATCTATCCTGGACCTTTTTAGTTTAAAATCTCTATCTGCAACCTGGAAGAGGGGACAGTGGGCATGCTAATCAAGTTTGTAGATGTCACCAAACTGGGCTGAAGTGGATGTGCTTGAAGGGTCTGATGCCATCTGGAGGGACCTTGACAGAACTGGGCCAACAGAAGCCTTAGCCAGGACAAATGACAAGCCCTCTCCTGTGAAGAGACAGCTCTGCAGCCCAAAGCAGGGGTCGGCGATTCACTCTAGGGAACAGCCCTGGGCAGTAGTGGGTAGCAATGCCTAGAAAGCCGTGAGCAAGGCATGACTCAAGAGCTCAACCCCCTCTGCTCAGTACTCTAAATACCACACCTCTTTTTGGGTACTGTTCTGGGGACATTTACAGTGCTGAAAGACATCAGTAAACTGGCTGAAGGTGAAACAGTGAACCTGGGGACTTTGCCTTGCAAGGAGAGGCAGTGGGATTGGGATGGTTCAGCTGGGAGAACAGATGGCCTTGGGGCTGGAGCCACCCAAAAGCATTTCCAGCATCAACAGGAGATGTTGGCAGAGATTCAGTCATTCTTTACATCTTTGTACAGTGGAATGGTGAAAGGTAGCACAAGCTGAAACAGGAAAACCTGAGGCTGAAGATAAGCCTTTTTCCCAGGACAGCCAGCAGTGAGGAGGAGGCCCATGGAGGTTGGGCCATCTCCATCCTTAGATTTCAGCCTTTGACTTTGTAGAGCTGTGAGCAGCCTGTTTGCCCCGATAGCTGAACCTCCTTTAGGCAGGGACTGTGTCTTGAGACTTCCTGAAGTCTCTGCCAGCCTATCTGCCATTAGGTCTGATGGCCCAGTTTATGCTTCTATCTGCTTCCACTTTTTTTTCCCCTGTTGGGATGTTGGGTATGTGACTATAGACTTTTGCTAGTGGACAGTTGGGTGAAGTTGTCTAACAAGACTCTTGCAAGTACTGAGAAGCAGATTAAAATTGCAGTCTGCAAGAGGGAAATGTTATATTTGATCTCTAGCAAGCAGCAATATGTTGTGTCTTCATTTTTATCAATATTTTGTACAACAATAATTTGTAAGAACACATACAGTTATTTTTGTAGTTCATGACTGGTTTTACATATACTCTTCCTGTAAATATTTTCTTCAAAATTTAAATTTCAGTTTGACTTAATTTCTCCCTCTGATCCTGACATACCTCATTTCTCTTAGTTGACTTGAGAATCAATATTGGATGCCAGATTGCCACTTAGCAGGATGCTTATCAACAATAAAATATAACAATTTTTGTGTCTACAGAGGTCAATTTGACATTATCACATTACACAATATTAGGATCCAGTTGATGTTCTTATATATACACCCCAGCATAGTATGTCGCTGAAATGCTTTTAAAAAGTAATTTACGAGCAAATTCAATAATGGAATTTTTTTGGTGTTCTCAAGTGATTGTAAAAAATAGTCAAAAATAATTTAAATTTAGAAATGAAAACCCCTCTGAAAGTCAGTTTTGCCTCTCAGGCCTGAGTTTGTGAGTTGGATCAGCATCTTTCTGTACATGTTTTTCTCTAATAAACATATTTAACAGTATTATAGATGATGTTGTGTGCAGACCATACCCATATTAGTCTCCTCTATGTGAAAGAGTAAAATGAATCCTTATCAATATGAGCTAGCTCAACATTTTCTTTAAAATATGTATTAGATGATAGAAGTGCTAGATCTAAATAACAGATTGCTCCTTTGGAAAAGTGGACCCCTGTCCAGAGACTGAACTAAGTGTTACTACTTTTTTGCAGTTTTTAAACCATTTTCTGTGCAGAAGAGTGCCACTTCTCATTTTTGAAGACTGGTTGTTTTTCAAGCTTACTATAAATGTGAATTCAAGTATAAAATTCAACTTCTTAAAATTGAGACAGAGGAAAAGCTATGGCTAGTTTGTCCTTTTAAGGAACATTTCTTTAAACATTTGTCATATTAGCTGAAATCAGAGTGAGACAGGCTAACAGGAAGATACCTGATAAGGTGGCTAAAAGGATGAAAATGGTGTTTTATTGTTTGTTTTTCTGTATGTACCTTTAAATAAATAAGGTATGGCATACAGGAAGTTAACACAGGGCTTTGCTTTCTGCCTTAAAGTAGTTCTTGAGAACTTTTTGTGCTTCTTTTTTCCTTGCCAGGGCTTGTATCAGCCTTCTATATGTCTCAAAAGTGCAGAAGTGGAAAAGCCTGTTTATGCGTGAATGTGTCTCCCTATCTAAGAATCAATTAGGCATTTGAGTTATTTTATTCTTTGAGTGGAGATTACTTAAGCTATTGTTTAATATTAAGCTGAATGCATTTTTTATTGAACTCAAGTCACAAAAGGCTTTGTATGTAGATGAAAAAAATGTCAAAGTAGCAGATTTTAAGGGGAAGTGAACTGTAAGATAGTGGAATTGCTTACTGGTGGGTTATTTGTTGTTTGGTTGGGGTTTTTTTAATTCCTAGTTAGCACAGTACTTTTAAGTGTTTCTAAAGTCTGAAGGGGCAAACTTTCAAAAAAGCAGCCATCTCTTTCAAGAGAAACCTGGGATTTTAGTTCCACTGAAAAAGGAGGGTTGTACTGAGATGGGACCTTGAAAAATCACTCCCTCTTCTGTCATATAACAGGAAAAAATCCATGAAAATAAAGCTACTGCCTTTGAAAGTGGCTTTCAAAGGATTTGAAGCTACAAATAACAAAACCTTAGTGTTAATTTATAGTGAGTCCATAATGTGAATAACTGTACTGCCTCATTCCTCGTTTTTGTTATGCTTTTCATATTTGAATTTCTTTTAAATTTGCCTTTTCTTGTACTGTGTCTTGTACTGTGTGTTCCGTAAGTAAGCATTCTCTTTCTCATACAACTGAATTACTTTGTGTTTTGACTTACTATGTTTTAAATAGAACTTCAATAATATGCTTTAAAAGGTTGAATTCTAAACAGTCTGTATGTACAATTGAAATGGACTCTAATTTGAAAACCTAGATTAGGAGAATTGGTGTTACGAAAAAGTTTGAGTCTACATGTTTTATGCAACAAACCTTTTTGTCTACTGTATCAACAAAAAGGCAATGCAATAAATTCCATGTGATGTTAAAAAATGGAGATACTCAAAAATTGAGTGTAAAACATTATATGTTATTTCATGATTGAAAATAGGATGTTGATGAAAAACTCAACATGACCCAGCTTGCGGCCCAGAAAGCCAGTTGTGTCCCGGGCTGCATCAAAAGCAGTGTGACCCAGCAGGTCAAGGGAGGTGATTCTGCTCCTCTGCTCTGCTCTGGTGAGGCCCCACCTGGAGTGCTGCATCCAGCTCTGGGGTCACCAAGATAACAAGGTGTCTTAGTTTGAGGGGAAAACCAAATTGTTTACCCAGAAACGGGGGAGGAGAATTCCTCCACAATAATCACACCACCCTTTATCAAATTTAAGAAAGGGAACTTTAATCAGAAA